>JARBWK010000005.1:100464544-100584544 GCA_030556195.1 Anolis apletophallus
TTGCCCTGTGTGCCAGCGGGCTAAGAACCAGGGGGCAAGCCGGCGGTTTGCTCCAGCAGCTCCGACCCCTCTGCTCCCTGGAAGATGATTTCGGCTGATTTCATCACCGACCTCCCTAAGTCCAAGGGTTTCACCACGATACTGGTCGTGGTGGACTGTTTCACCAAGATGGGACACTTCATCCCCTGTGTGGGGGTGCCTACTGCCAAAGAGACTGCTGATATGTTTGTGCAACATGTGTTTCGGCTGCATGGACTTCCACAGAGCTTGGTGATGGACCGGGCACCCAATTCACTTCCCAGTTCTGGAAGGCTGTCCAGAAGTTGCTGGGGATTGATGTGCGGATGTCCACGGCTCATCACCCGCAGACCGATGGGCAAACCGAACGGGTTAATGCCACTTTGGAGCAGTACCTGCGCTGCTATGTCAACTATCAGCAAAACAACTGGCCGTCCTTGTTGGCTGTGGCCGAGTTTGCTTACAACAATGCGACGCAGGAATCCATCAAAGAGACCTTTCTTTGCTAACTATGGACACCACCTCGGTTCTACCCGCCGGTGGACCCGTCTGCAGACGTTTCGGAGGCTAAGGATTGGCTTCGAGAGCTCACTGCACTCCAAGACTTGCTACGCACCCAATTGGACCAGGCGAAGGCGACTACAAGCGGATGGCTGATCGGCGGCGCCAGGAGGGTCCTGAGATCCTCGTGAGGATAAAGTTTGGCTGTCCACCAAGAATTTGCCCACGCAGCGACCCAGCCGCAAGCTGGACGCGAGATTTTTGGGTCCCTACAAAGTTTTGGAGAAGGTGGGGCCTGTTTCCTTCAAACTACAACTCCCAGCGGACATGAAGCTCCACCCGGTGTTTCATCGTTCGCTGTTCGCCGGCGAAGGGGGTGCGGCCTGACGTGACGCAGCCGCCCCCTCCCCCCTGTGATGCGCGATGGCGAGGAGTTGGAGGTGCAGGACATCTTGGATGCTCGCATCCGCTACCGGAAGTTGGAGTATTTGCTTGACTGGAAGGGGTTGGGGCCCGGAAGAACGTTCATGGACCCGGGCTCGAGATGTCCATGCTCCGGATTTGGTGGCTCGTTGTCACTGCAAGTACCCTGACAAACCCACACCTCGAGGGCGGCCTAGGAGGGGCCCTGAGGGGGGAAAGTGTAGCACAGCAGTTCGTTTGTGCCTGGAGGGCAGGGAATAGGTCCTGGGGTTCCATTAGCATTAGGGCCTGCAGCAGCAGAGGTGGATTCAGAGGATGAGCTAGAGAGATAGGCCGGGGAGATAGCACAGTGGTAACACAGCTGTGCTTGCAACCTGAAGGTTGCTGGTTCAATTCCCGAGCTGGCTTGGATGACCAGCTAATAACAATATATGAGCCTAGTCCACTGCCCACCCAAGCAGTTCAAACACCAATGGGGACCATTATATAAAATAATGGGGAAGGGCTTTTATAGACCTACAACGTCTGAAAGTTTCGCTGGCCTGGGAGGTGGTGCGGAAGAGGGAGAAAAAAAAACCTGAAGGCTCCCGTCATGATGATGGAACAACAGCACCCCTGGTGATGCAAAGACGCATAACAACAACAATGATGTAATTGGAGCAGTGACATCCTGGATGACCCTGTATGACGCACACCTGCATGTCCCGTTACCCTGTGACGCAGCCAAGAAAGAACCCTTCTATAAACTGCACTGTACTGTCTATGTGTAAAACTGTACGCCTCCGACAGGGACTGTCTGTCGTATATGTATTGTAATCCGCACTGAGTCCCCTTCGGGGTGAGAAGAGCGGAATAGAAATAAACAGTATTATTATTATTATTATTAGATGACTGGGGTGAAGCACAGGGCCCTTCGGATGGGCCTCGTTCGCCTACAGAGAGCTTGGCATGGGATGAGATGATGTTTGGGCCTAGCATAGATTCCGATCACCAGGTGGAGATGGGAAGCAGCGAAGGAGTTATGAACACACCGGGGAGGAATTCCCAAGAGCTTGAAAGTGAAAACATGGACGGCCGAGTGGGAAAGTGCTAGGGAGGAAAGTTCTCAGGAAGATAGCGACACAGCTGCTGAGAGGCAAGGTCGAACTTTCGATAGGAGACGGGACATTGAGTCTACTAGGAGGGCTTGGTCTAGGGTCCTAGACCGACCGAGGTCCGTGAGCGGAGATTGGAGACGAAGAAGCCTAGAGCGTCGGGGCCTCGGCCGAAGGATTAAGTATAGGATCCGTGGGAACGCATCCTCAGTTCTCCGGCCACGTCTTTCCTGAATAGGCGTGAAGCGGAGTGGGACCACAAGCCGAGCCGTGGTCATCAAGCCTTGCCTTGCATTTGCATTGCCTTGTTTCTTGATCCGCATTGGATTGCGGAGTCCTGCCTTGTTCCTGAGCCGCATTGGATTGCGGAGCCTTGCCAAGCTTCTAGTCTATTTGCCACGTTACTTTGGACAATCTTGCTTTCTACCTTTTGACAATTGCTTATTATTGGACTATATATTCTTTGGAACTGTTTTTATACTCAATAAAGTAGTTAGCCTTCAGTCCGTCTCTGTGTGTGTGATGAAGGGGCCCGCCAAGTCCGAGATCGTGACACTCTGGGGGGCGGTGCTCATCTCCATTTCTAAGATGAAGAGCTGTTATTGTCCGTAGACACCTCCTAAGTCAAGTGGCCGTCCCACCAAGGACCTATTGATCTACTCACATTTTATTAATTAATTAATTAATTAATTAATTAATTATGGTATTTGTACCCCGTAGCTTCTTACCCCCACAGGGGGACTCAGCACGACTTACATTTGCAACACTACAGGCCACACCACCATAATACAATTTAAAAATACACCATATAATCAACATCATTAAAAGCATTAAAACATTACATTAAAACCACTACATACAAGAATAATTAATTAAAGCCATCAAGCGGAACACATTGTCAGTCCAGTCAAGTCCAAAGTGTCAATCCAGTCAAATCCACAGGTACAATTTACATCTGCTGCCCAAAGGACTGGTCCCAGGATCACGACTTTAAGTTTTTTTCTAAAAGCGAGGAGAGATGGAGTCGATCTTATTTCATTTGGGAGTGTGTTCCATAGGCGAGGGGCCACCGCTGGGAAGGCCCTGTCTCTCGTCCCCAGCAAACGCGTTTGCAGTGCTGGCAGGAGCAAGACCAGGGCCTCCCCAGATGATCTTAGATTGCGAGATGGGACATAGAGGCAGATGCGTTTGGACAAGTAAGCTGGGCCAGAACCGTATAGAGCTTTATAGGTCAATACCAGCACTTTGAATTGGGCTCGGAGGTGGACAGGCAACCAGTGGAGCTGACACAGCAGGGGGGTTGTATGCTCCCTGTATGTTGCCTCAGTTAGCATTCTGGCTGCTGCTCATTGGACTAACTGAAGTTTCTGAACCGTTTTCAAAGGCAGCCTCACGTAGAGTGCGTTGCAGTAGTCTATTCGGTATGTAACCAGAGCGTGGACCACCGTGGCCAAGTCAAACTTCCCAAGGTATGGGTGCAGCTGGTGCACAAGTTTTAATTGTGCAAAAGCTCTCCAGCCACCGCTGAGACCTGGGGTTCCAGGCTCACTCCTAAGCTGCGAACCTGCGTCTTCAGGGGGGGTGTAACCCCATCCAACGCAGGCTGCAACCCTATGCCCTGTTCGGCCTTTCGACTGACCAGGAGGACCTCTGCCTTGTCTGGATTAAATTTCAATTTGCTAGCCCTCATCCAGTCTGACACAGCAGCCAAGCACCAGTTCAAGGTCTGGACAGCCTCCTTAGTAACTGGTGGGAAGGAGTGACAGATTTGGACTGCTAGGTTGGCAGAAGCTGGGGCTAACTGTGGGAGCTCACCCCACTCCATGGATTCAATCCACCAACCTTTCGGTCAACATGTTCAGCATCTCAGCAGTTTAACCCACTGAACCACCATGGGCTCCCCTACAGTGCTACATAGCAGCACATTTTTCATCTGATTGAGGATGTTAAGCAAATCTTTTTCAAGCCATCCTGTGATCCAGCACACATTTTTGGTGCACATCATCAACCCTTTTATCCCATTTGATTCTGGAATTTAAGGCTTGTGTAGATGGGGCCTGTGACTTGCCCAGGATTACCCAATGAGCTCCCATTGCTAACTGATGATTCTAAATGTGGTTCCCTAAAATTTTAGTCCACTGCTCAAGCCACAACATTTTAAATCATAAGGTAAAAACACAATAAATAGGATAAACAATAAAAGGAAATCCAGTGCTGCACATTTCATAGCCAAACCACATAAAAAGTAAGCAAGCTGTGTATCATTTCTTTCTTGTTTAGATTCAAGCTGGAATAGCACAGCTGGAGACGGGACCCTGAAACATAGTGGTGTGTGTTAAACCTTCTTCTCCCTAGCTATCAAGTTGAGTCTTCTCTTTTCACCTCCATGTTGGAAAGATAAAAATAAAAACTAGCTGCGTTGAAGCTCTAAAACTCAGCCCCTTGCATGTAATTATCCTAATCCATCAGGGCCTGTGTGTACTTCCTCAAAGGGAGAAAAATAAAGTACAATAATCCCCAATATTCATTGTAGTTAAATCAGTTTTAAAAGTTAGAGCAGTTTAATACCACAAATACATACACATACAATTTGGAAACAAACCGTTGTATCCCAAAGGCTTTAATAAAAAGCCATATTTATTTGGGAGCATTAGCTTGAAATACTTACAAGTATTGGTCTTTGTTACAAATAGCATTGAACATCAGCCAATAGAATATTTTTAATATATGAAGAATGTTTTTTTATACCCCCCCCCCCTTTGAAAATATCAAGTTCACTGTTTATAAAATATTGAAACTTGCCCTTGGTTTCTAATGTTAAGGGAAAGCTAACAATTTGGTCACTCGGCGCTTCACGCTTGATGGAATACTGACTTTTAAAGAAATGGCAACTACAGTTGTTTTTTGGGGGGGGGGGGCGGCGGCTCGACTTTATCATGTTTTATAAAAGAGAACCAGTCATTTTGAGTTTATCATGTTTTATAAAAGAGTAAGGCATTTTGATTTTATATTTAGAAGAATATAATTCTGTATTCACAGCTGCACAATTGTCTATTCAATACTTTCTCATCATGGCAACACTTTCTTTTTTCATTGTTATTAATTGAGCATTGAAGTAGTTCAGAGTCAGGCGGCAGTGTAAAAGTAGAATAGTGCTGTGTTTGCCAATCAGATCCTGAAACCACAATCCTTCAGTATTCAATTGAAAATAAATGGTATTGGGTACAGTGACACTTTCATGCCTCCAACATTTCAGGGCCTGTCCAGACAGTGCCTTTATTGTGGTAACTCCTGCAATCAAGAAGGGGCTGCCCAGACAACATTCTGGACAGTCACGAATTAATTTGCTACAAACCAAATTAATTAGATTGTAGATTTATTCTGCGCCTTCTTGAAAGTTATGGGATAAACCCACTATTTCCGACATATGGACTGCAGTTCAGACACCATTCCCACAGTTTTCTGGACTAAATTAGTCCAGAAAACTGTGGGAATACCCACACCTCACCAAAAGCCCCCCAAGCCCTTTGAAAAGTAAATAAAACTGGCCTTCAGTAACTCTCAGAGCAGCTCTCCTGGTGTGTAGAAATGATGTGCCAGGAAGGGGGGGGGGGAGAAGGAAAATCGCTCCCCCCTCCGGCTCTCTTGGTGCCTCCAGATAATCTTGCAGGCCAGTCCCATGAGAGCATCTGGACACCCACTCCTGAAAGCGCGCGCTTTCTGGGGTGTGTATGAACAGGCCCCCAGGAAGATCTTAATTTTAAAACACGGCTTCTCCTGTGATAAAGGCCTGTCTGGATCAACCCTCAGAGATGAAATCCAGGATGTATATGGTCAATCTGCATCTGAACTCACATCTGCACTGAAGAATTATAGCTGTTTGACACCACTTTAACTGCATTAACTCCATCCTGTGGAATTTTGGGAGTCATGGCAGCAGAGCTCTCTGATAGAGAAGGCTGAATGTCTCTCAAAACTACAAATCCAATAATTCCATAGCATTGAATCTTGGCACTTAAAGTGGATACAACCTGAGTTTGGTCAACATGGCAAATGTTGAAGAATATAAAGGCAAGAAAGGCTCCAGCAAGTTTGCACTTGCCCAAACCTGTTGGAGAGGACAAGATAACACACAGAGTTCCTTTTCCTTACTGCAGAGTTAACAATGTACTTCATCCCACAAAAAATTGTGTATGGTTTCAGTGTTGGACTATGACTCTGGATATCATGATTCGAATCCCCACTGAAGAGTGTTAGAGTCCTTCATATGAACAAAAATCCTGGGAGGTATAAAAGTTATATGGATAACCTTGATAGCATTCAAAATTAGCCAAAACTTGCTGGGTGTCAGGGTCACCATTCTTTAGGCAGCAGCTCTCAGCAATAATTAGCCAGTATGACCATTGGGCAACTTGACTAGAAGATTCTGGGCTCAGAGCTAAAAAGGGGAACATATTTCCATCTTTTAAGATATTAGGTATTTATTGACAATATATAGTCTCTTCTGTTGGCATAGGGCATGACATGTCTCACTAGGGTTCCCATATTTTGATATAAGAATAAGGGACAGGTCCCTAAAAATAGGGATTTTTTCACAAAAATAAGGGACACTTCATAAAAACTTGAAAATCAATGGATGATTTTCAAGTTTTTATGAAGTGTCCCTTATTTTTGTGAAAAAAAATCCCTATTTTTAGGGACCTGTCCCTTATTCATATGGGAACCCTATGTCTCACTGTTGTTGTTTTTTTCTACAGCAAGTTCCAGTGACTGACATATGTAAGGATTCTTAGAATTGTTGTATCAAGGATTCTGGGATTTGTAATTGGAAAGAGTAATTTTCCCACATTCTGCAGTTTAACTCATGAGAGGGTTTAAAAGAGCTTCTTAAAATAAAAACCAAGCCTAATTTCAACAAGATTAAAAATGTTTTAGAAATAATCTTTGTTTCCTCTTTGGTGATAGGAATTTCTCTTACTGTGTTAGATTATTGGTGTGGAGTAAAGGAACAAGGTTCCTCTGGACAACTGCTCAGAGTGACCACAGGAATGTGTCCCACAAAAACGTGTTCCTGTCTAACTACCTCACCAACAGCATTATTTTTCAGCAAGGTTATTTCGATGTGGAAAATTGTTGAACTTGGTAAAAAATTAGAACCAGAGAATCCACATACTTCAAGTATGCCGGAGGCATATTAGTAGATGTCACTTACCTTTGGCCCTGGTCTAGCCTGAAGGGCAGTTGGTCTTCTGCATTCATTTGTTCTACATTCATGGCTCATTTCTTAAAAATTCAACAACCAAAGCTTGATTTTATTTATTTATTTATTTATTTATTTATTATTCGGTTTTATATTCCGCTCCTCCCAGCAGGCTCGGGGCGGATTACAAGCAGTAAAAACATACAATAAAACATACCATAAAAACAGTAAAACACAATACATAGCCCAGATGTTGCAAGGCTACGATGCCTTAATTCAGACGAGACGAGCCAGTTGAGTTTGAGTAGAGTTACCCAAATGCAAGCTTGAAGAGGGCCGTCTTACATTCTCTTCGGAAGGGAGGAGTTCCGAGACCATTCGGACATGGTCAGGGAGCGAATTCCAGAGTACTGGAGCCGCCCAGAGAAAGCTCTCTGTCTTGTACTGGACAAATGACAGGCGCGGGACGATCGTACCACCAATAAATTCTGCTCTTCCGAGCGCAGCGATCTCGGGGGAACATACGGGGTAAGGTGGTCCCTCAGGTACACAGGCCCTAGACCGTGCAAGGCCTTAAAGGTTAAAACCAATACCTTGAAGACAATCCGGTACTCGATGGGAAGCCAGTGCAGTTGCCGGAGGATGGGAGTGATGTGCCATGCACTGATGTGAAAGCAATAGCATACCATGCTGTAGCTACTTGCCATTTCACACAACAGCATTAATCTGACTTGTTTGCCATTTTACTATACCATTGTATATATCAGACATGCACATCCACAGATTGCAATTGTTGGGCCTGTGAGTTCAGGGATTGCGGGATCTAGAGTGTCAGGTCATGGAAATGTGCAAAGGCAGAGTTTTGGGAACATAGTATAAAGGGAGTTTGGTTCTCCTGAGAACTGGTGTGCTGAGGCAAAGCAGTGAAGATAAGACACCTGGGTTTTGAGGCCTGGGAGAAAAAGAATTTTAATTGGCAGCTCCAAGGTCCTTGCTTTTGGCTGCGGAGTGAGAATGCCAATTAGGGGAAAACGAAAGAAATCTAGTTCTGGGTATATAGTTTAGCTCATGCTTTGGGAAATCAGATTCTTGGCAACTTCGTCAACTGAAGGTTCATGCATTTTGGCCTAGCTTTAGATCCATGTTCTTGGACTTAAGAGTCTGTTTTACCTTTGGAAATTCTAGCTTGGAGTTTTGGACATTGCCTCTATTGGATTTTACTGAAGATTTTGTATCATTTGTTTTTTGTCTTTAGCTCATGGGACATTTCTCTTATGGATTATTGATTGCATTTTTACCCTTTTACCTTTTATTATTTTTCTGCATTTTATTGGATATTGTTTGCTTCAAATAAAATACTATATTTCAAGTGCTGTGTTGTGTGAGGGCATTTAGAGGGCCCATGTCACCTGGAGTGCGACAGTAATACCCATGGGTAGTCCTGGAACCAAATTGCAGTGGGTACCAAGGGTCCACTATATATAGCTCTCTGGGATTTTTAAGCAAAAGCATTTCACAGCCTGGCAATGTTACATGCGAGCCTGAACCTAGGAGATTGTACATGCAAAGCATGTGCTCTACTACTGCACTCCAGCAGTTCAATCAGTAAGATTTCTTTGAAGCTGCTGAAAGTGTCACTGTACCAGTAAGGGTTACCAACACTTCCATAGTTCTGCATAAACAAAGGAAGCATAGCAGAGGCGGTGATAGGCAGGAAACTTAGTTAACCTTCCACATCTAAGATTTTATACCTTGGTGTACTAGAAAATAAGAAGTGCTGTCACAGATGTAAATCAGCTTTCCTTCCTCCAGTTCCTTCAGCTCCTCAGAACACCTACTGAATATATTGTCAATGCTTGCTGAAAAGCAAAGATTCTGAAGCAATGCTGTTCACTTTGAGAAACACAGAGTGCAATGGATTTTGGAATAATGAAGCAGGCACATTTCGGGGAATTTGGCATTCAGGTGTTTTAGATTTTTGCCTGTAGAGGAAGATTTTAATGATCCTTAACCACAAATGTATTACTCATTATCAGTGCTGAGTGAATGTCTGCTAATGAGATGTAATTCATGAAAATCAATGGAGACTTGGTTGCATCTTGATTTTCTCCGTTTTATTAATCCCTATCTAGCTGTAGCTGGAGTGTTCTGCAAAACAACATCATAATAAGAATTTAAGCCAGAAAAAATTGCTTGGGAATATTCCGTGCTCAATTTATGTAATCTTTCACAAAAAGAATTGTGGTTTTTGCCACACAGTTACATGATTTTCAACTTCTAATCTCTTAAGTGTGTGATCCTATGTTTCATTTCACCCTACTATAATGTACATAGAGGCAAAACATCACAAAGCAATAAATAGAAGGAACATCAGTAAGTCTGGCTTGCCAGGATAGCTACATATCCTATTTTTTTGCCCATACAATTATTAAAGGTGAAAGGGTTCATCTACAGCAGAGTTTTTCAAACTGTGCTTCTCCAGATGTTTTGGACGTCAGCTCCCACATTTCCTAACACCTGGTAAGCTGGCTGGGATTTCTGGGAACTGAAGTCCAAAACACTTGGAGAAGCAGTTTGAGAAACACTGATCTACACAGCTTAAAGCAGCTGAAGAATCGAGTGTCCACAAAACACCTGCCCCCCAGTGCCTGAAACAGTGCGATAAAAAACTAACCAGATGGCTCAGAATAAGCCAGACACGCTGGAGTCAACCAGAGTATATCCCATGCAGGGCTTGAAGCCGGGACAGGAAAATTCGGACCTCTGGACAGGGCACTGGTAGTGCTGATTATTTTAAAAATGCTGAAACACAGCGGGTCAGAAGGAAAATAAGGGAAACCACATAATTTCCATAGAGACTTTCACTACCACCTCCTGCCCTGTTCTCATTTCCTGTGCCCTGCCATAGGCCAGCGCTGATCCTGATTGGACATGGCAAGGTGCATTAGGGCATCTCAGTGGAACAGTTACACTGCTATATAATCCAGTTCAAAACAGATTATCTGAATTTCATATGGCAGTGTAGATCCAGTATTAGAGGGAAAAAATGGCAAAATTCCTCAGAACAAATCTGGCCAGGAAAATCCTATGATAGGTTCACCTTTGGGTTGCTGTCAGGAACTACTTGAAGGCACACAACAGCAACAATCCACGAATAAAATGCAACATAAAGTTGCGAGTACATTATTGATCTAAATTCAAAGTGCTAAGGAGACATACAAGTTCTTATATGCTTGTGACCTGGATATTTGAATGAATGCCTGGAGGCCCTTCCACACAGCCCTATATCCCAGAATATCAAGGTAGAAAATCCCACAATATGTGCTTTGAACTAGGGGCAGATCTAGACAGTCTCTTTATTGTGGAAACTTTCACAATAAAAAGGAGGCTGTCCAGATGATGTTAGTCAATCCTGAATTAATTCGCCACAAACTAAGAAAACGCTTCTTGGAAGGCGTGGGATAAGCTCGCTATTCCCACCATTTTCTGGACTAAATTAGTCTACAAAACTGTGGGAATACCCACCCCCTCCCCCAAAGCCCCCAACCTTCTTTTAAAAGTAAAAAAAAACTTACCTGGCCTTCAGTACAATGTTGCAGCAGCTCTCCCGATGCATGCCATGAGAACGGGGGGTGGGGTGGAGGGAGAGGAAGCTATTTTACATTTAGATAATGTGAGTTTTTTTGCCTTGATATTCTGGGATATAGGGCTGTGTGGAAGGGTGGTCTGTACAAATGGCTGCCCTCTTCTATCTCCTAATACATTACAGGCGGACATGAGAGAGGACTTTTTTGACTGCGCTGTCTTGTCTATAGGAATGCCCTCAAATTGAAAATCTGCTTGGTGCTGATCTTCGGCCCCTTTTACGCTGTCATATAAAATCCAGATTATTTTATTTGAACTGGATTATATGGCAGTGTAGAAGGGGCTTTTATCTCCTTACGTAACATTTCCTTATGTTTGAACTTCCAGTCAGGGAGCAAAGAAGATGCTTCCAACTGACTCCCCAAATTACTCTCAAGGAAAGAAACCTAGGATAGATGCTTCAGTTAATTAGTTTTACTGAAAACCTGTGCTAAATTTAAGACCTTTCTTCACTACCATATAATCCAGATTATCAAATCAGATAATCCACATTATCTGCTTTGGATTATATGAGTCTATATTGCCATTATATGAGCCTGTGTTGGATGGGGTTATACTCCCCCTGAAGATGCAGGTTCGCAGCTTGAGAGTGATCCTGGATTTTTCGCTGAGCCTGGAACCTCAGGTTTCGGAGGTGGCCAGGGGAGCTTTTGCACAGTTAAGACTTGTGCACCAGCTGTGCCCGTACCTTGGGAAGTCTGATCTGGTTATGGTCGTCCACGCTCTGGCCACATCCCGAATAGATTATTGCAACGCACTCTATGTGGGGCTGCCTTTGAAGACAGTTCAGAAACTGCAACTAGTCCAACGGGCGGCAACATAAAGGGAGCATACCGTCCCCTTGTTGTATCAGCTCCACTGGCTGCCTGTCCACTTCCGAGCTCAATTCAAAGTGCTGGTTTTGACCTTTAAAGCTCTATACGGTTCTGGCCCAGCTTACTTGTCCGAACGCATCTGCTTCTACGTCCCACTTCATAATCTAAGATCATCCAGGGAGGCCCTGCTCTCGCTCCCGCCAGCATCTCAAGGGCGGCTGGTGGGGACGAGAGACAGGGCCTTCTCAGCTGTGGCTCCCCACCCGTGGAATGCGCTTCCAAGCGAAATACGATCAACCCCATCCCTCCTAGCATTTAGGAAAAAAGTAAAATCTTGGCTATGGGACCTTTGCACAATAGCAGAATGCAGCACCTTGGACTGGAATTGGACTGGCAAGTTGACAGATGAGGGTATGGCTTACTGTGTACTAATCTAGGTTTTGTGGACGAAATACTGTTTTACTTTAATTGAATGTTGATTAGGTGTTTTAACTTTTTAACTGTAACTATTTAATGTCATATGTTTTATGGTTTATATTGCATGTTGTGGCATCGAATTGTTGCCTTTGTGGCTACTCTGAGTCCCCACCTCCCTGGGGTGGTGGTGGTTGAGAAGAGCAGGGTAGAAATACTGTAATAAATAAATAATATAACCCAGTTCAAAGGGGATAATCTGGATTTTATATGGCAGTATAGAAAGGGCCTACCTCTATTTAATTAAATTGTGCACCTACTTCTTCTGCTTTTCTGTGGAACATTAAACCAAGGTTGTTTTAAGCAATTAAGACAAGATGTAAATCACGAAACATTAATCTTCTTTGGCATTGATTATTGAATAAACCAGCAATTAACTGTTCATGTCATGACGTGTTAAGATAGCAAGCCGATAATTGCATGTTGTGTCCATCCGCTGACAGTTTTCCCACCCACTGCAGTAAAAAAGCACTTGTCAAATTTGTCAGGACACAAAAGTGCTTCATGGGGTGATGTTTATTAAAGTGTATGACATGAAGTTACAACTCAATCCTGCATAATGGAAATATCTCTTCCCTCCTCCAGCTTACTTTTGAGTTCCTTTGAAATACTTACTTGCAAGAGAAAAATATGCCTAGAAGATGTTTACAAGAACCAACTGTACACAGTGTTTACAGTCGACCTCATGTATAAGTTGAGGTCAGGTTATGGGGCCAATATTATGTATTCTGATGTCATCAGTGGATAAGTCTAGGGCCATTGCATTAAGAGGGGAAGGCACAAATATTACTCCAGGGAGGTCAGCTGGCCATGGACACTGGTCATTTTGCCACCCAAGCACACAAAAAGGCCACAAGCAATGCCACAGCAGAGAGGTAGAAGGGTCTTTTCATTTGTCCCAGAATGGACTAAACTTTGTCACTCTTCAGGGCGCTTCCAGACAGGGTTCAAAATGCAGGCCCTGTCAGACTTTTACTGGAGGTGTCCAAATGACATCTCTGGCAAAAGAGGATTAATTCAGGGCTTTTTAAAAGGGAGAGTTGGGTAGATCCCATTCCAGTGTGGTAGTTACTGCACTGGCTTGGGGACACTTCCCTGGGAAAGCCCGGAGTTTTGGCAAGGGCTTGGGGACAGCAATGTGGGTGAAAACGGGTTACTTTAACCCATTTTTGCCTGCATTAAATTGCTGTCTGGAAGCACCCTCAGAGAAGAGGATTGTTATAAGCTATGCTGACAACTTCTCCTTTGTGATGCATCCACAAGAAAGAGGGATGCAAATAAATTTCAAAAAAATGTCTACATTGTTGTGCCCACCATTGCAAGTAGTTACCAAAATTTAACTCATCATCAAATATAGTGGAAAAAATAATAAGTAGGATTCAATTATCTCATTGAAACAGTACTGTTAGATGATGATGGAAGGAGAAAATTGAAATCAACTTATTAACGTACACAGTGGGTGTTCAAGAGACACATAGTGTGGTTTACACTGTATCCCAAGTTATGTGATTACAGAAAATCACTCTATGGATGTGAATATAATAATTGTTTTAGGAGGCTGAAACAGACCCAAATCATGTATGATAGAAAAGACCTGTGATTAATAACAACAATATGAATATTCAGCTATGTCTGTTTTAACTGAGTTGATGGAAAAGTTGGATGTAAATAAATATAATACATAATTGATGTAAAATAATTTTTAAAAATGTACTATGTCACAGGGCACTTTACATTTGTTTTTCACAAGGCCAATTTGCATTGAACAAGATTTATTGATTTCACATATTTGTATCCTGCCCTTCTCACCCTAAAAGAGGACTCGGGGTGGCCTTACAGCAGGTAGTGATTTGAAGCCAATACATATAAATATAAAAATAAACAAATACAATTAAAACCATACAATTAAATATTAATTATTAAAACATAAATTAAAATCACGTAATCTAAACTGCAGTCCAAGGCCTGTCTTGTTGTCAATTCCTTTAGTCTGTTATCCTTATTGATTGGTTGAATGCTTGGTCACACAGCCATGTCTTAAGCTTCTTCCTGAAAGACAGGCGGGAAAAAGCTGATCTGATTTCATTGGAGAGAGAGTTCCATAGATGAGGGGACACCACCAAAAAGGCTTTGTCTCTCTCCCCACCAATTGCACTTGCGAAGGTGGTGGGATCAAAAACAGGGCCACCCCAGATGATCTTACTTCCGAGGTGGGTCATAGAGGGAGATACATTTAGACAGGTAACCTGGGCTGGAATCGTTTAGGGCTTTATAGGGTAAAGCCAGTACTTTGAATTGTGCTCGGTAGCAGACTGGCAGCCAGTGGAGCTGGCATATCAGGTGGGTTGTGTTCTCCCTGTACGCCGCTCCAGTGAGCAATCTGGTTGCTGCCCATTGGACCATTTGAAGCTGCCAAACTGTCTTCAAAGGCAACCCTATGTAGAGCGCATTGCAGCAATCTATTTGGGATGTAACAAGGGCATGGATCACTGTGGCCAAGTCTGACTTCCCAATGTATGGGCACAGTTTTAATTGTGTAAAAGCTCTCCTGGTCACCACCGAAACCTGGGGTTCCAGGCTCAACGATGTATCCAGGAATCCCAAGCTGCAAACGTGAGCCTTCAGGGGGACTGTAACCCCATCCAGCACAGACTGCAACTCTATACTCTGTTTAGTCTTACAACTAACTACGAGGACCTCTGTCTTGTCTGAATTGAATTTCAATTTGTTCACCCTCATCCAAATGGTTAAAGCCACTAAGCATTGGTTTAGGACCAGAATTTTTTTTTATTTATTTATTTCAAATATTTGTACCCCGCCCTTCTCTACCCCCAAAAGGGGACTCAGGGCGGCTTACAGCCAGCAGCAATTCGATGCCCCACATATACAATAAATAAAAACAACAGTTACATAATAAATAACATATTAATCAGATTAAAAACCATTTTAAAAAGTACAAATAGTCCGAGTTCTACAATCACAACTTAATCTGAAGCCAGTCCACAGTCCGTTTTCCATAGCACTGTCATTTTATTGAACAGCCTTAGCAGAAGGTGGAAAAGAGTAATAGAGTTGAACATCATCTGTATACAAATGACATTGATAGCATTATCCCATGTTCCTCTTTAAAAATGGCCATGTGAATTGGTATTAATTCAGCAGAGCTGGAATTTCCTACATTAGCTTTATTGGGAGTTCCATAGCAAAATGCTGCTCAGCACTTCAGCAGTTTAAAATATCTCTTACATAAGAAACTTTGGGAAGAAACTGTGGAAGATTCTACCACATTCTTATAACATCCTTAGCTCAACAGAGTTTATATATTTAGAAAATTTCCAAAAATTCAAGAATTTTACATCTTTTCCGCAAGGATAAAAAGAAAAAGAAAGGAAAGGAAACATGCACTTAACAGAGGAGTAATAGAGTTCCCCAGATACCATATTATTAATTAATTATCAATGGCAGAAAATCAACTTGTTAAAAAGCTATGCAGTCACAAGAAGTAAAGGCTTTGAGGAGATGGGTACAGTTGGCTGTTAGCACCATATCCAACTTTAGCTCCCGTTGGATTTGGTTGCTTCTCCTAAGAAATAATGGCACTTCTGATGGCTTTGAATTGGCCTATTAATGACTGCTTAAGGATAATGTTTTAATTACTTCTCTTAAAAAAATCTTTTAAGGAAAGAGATCTTGAGTGCTTGCTATGTCTATATAAAAAGGGACAAAGTACAAAAAAACTGCATCTCCTAACATGCATATTCTCTGCACAATTAGGATCTTGGAAACTCTACAAAGAAAACATTGTGAACTATACAGTAATGGATGCAGAGAGTGAGACAGCAGCAAGTGAAATGTTGGAGGAATAAGATTTGGATCCCACTTGGACTTCATATCACCTCCATACACATGGCACAGCATGAGTCAATACTTGATCCATTTGATATTTAGGGTCCCCCCAGACAGCCCCAAAATGTGTGTCTCGCTTTTTATCTGAGGTGTGTAAACAATGCCACAGGTAAAAGTGAATTAATGCAGAGTAACCTGTTTTTTTCTGGTCTACTCCACATCATGTGACTAATGTTGCTGTCCTTGAACAAGCAGGGATCACCAGCGTTGAGGCCATGCTATGGAGAACACAGCTGCGCTGGGCAAGGCACGTTTCTAGGATGGAGGACCACTGCCTCCCAAAAATACTACTTTATGGTGAACTCACCACGGGTCAGCGCAAGAGAGGTGCCCCAAAAAAGAGATATAAGGACTCCCTGAAACAACATCTCAGGCTCGGCCAGATTGATCACCAACAATGGTCCACCCTGGCCTCACATCGGGAGGCATGGAGACGCACTATCCACAATGCTGCAGCCTCATTCGAGAAGACACGCCAAATGGGTCTCGAAGAGAAACGACAACGCAGAAAAAAATGCAATTTGGAAACAACATCACCCAAGGAGACTTTCTGTTGTGCTTTCTGCAACCAAACTTGCCTATCTCAGTTTGGCCTTTTTAGTCATCAACGCGCTTGTAAAAAGCTTGGGATGAGTCCTTCCTTAGAATCTTTGTTCGCGAAGTAATGCCAAGAGAGAGATTTACTCCACATCAATTAAATACCTCTAAAGCAGGGGTTCTCAAGTGTTTGATTTTGTTTGACCTAACCACCACCTCCCCAGGAAAGGCTGGGTTTGAGTTGGGAATGGGGATGAGAACCCAAAAGGAAGTGGGTTGTTGTAACCCGCTTCCTCTCAGGTTTTACTATAGTGTAGAAGGGTCCTTAAGTGAGACTGTACCCCCTTTTTAATAGAAATGTCTATAAAAAGTTATAATTACAGCAGCAAAGGAGTGGTGCTAACCCTCATCAAATTGCAACAGTAATGCAATATTATTATAACTTCCTTATGGTTAAAAAAATTAATAACAAGTAACTATTTATAACGAATTACTGTCAAGACCTGGGTGGTGGGGGAGAGATGAAAGCTCAGACTTCAGTTGGCTGAACAATTGTGGTTGCATGATTAGTATGGGGGGGGGGGAGTGAATTCAACCTTTTCAAACTGAGGAGCAACAGGTTTTCACATCCTGCTGTTTTAATTGCTGTGTGTACTTGTGTAGATCTAGTATGATGAGAGAAATAGTGCAGCTCATTGAAATGCATGCCTAGAGTCAGCAGCGCTATCTCTCCCTCCCTCAACTTTTGAACATTTTGCAGCAGCACATGAAAAAGGCACTATTTTTCTGTGAAAGTGGGTATGCTTAAATTTAGAATATAGGAATATATACATGGTTTGCCAAAAATGAAACAAACCACCAGCTGAGGTTTCCTTGTTATGAGTAGATTTCAGTTGACATATGTCCTCTTGTTACGTCCAAGTTCACAGGCCCATTTCTGCCTGATCTCCATTTATTTTGTATATGGAAAGAGTGTGCTATGCATCCCCACAACATATGCAGGTAGGATCAATATTTATAATCCGGAGTGTTCAATGATCAAAGATTCCCTAGACACAAGAAATTATGTTACAGTAGGTAGTTTTAGGTTGCCATTTGTCATAATTTTTTCAAGGCAGTCTTGAAAATTACCATAATATCTTCATTTCTAAAATGACATTTACCATAATGTCTTCATTTTTCAGCAGAATGGGTTCTGTTAATAAATACATGCAATGCACAGAGCCCATTCCGATAAATTCACATAGTAAGGATGTATAGTAAGGATGTGAGTGATCTGTCAGTCTCATTTTCATTATCTTTCTTAAAATCCCATCAGTGTTCTTTCACATTGTGATAAGTTATTTTCTTGCTGTCACTTCATCTACCATGCCGAGGAGCTTTGTTGTTCTTAGACGTCCTCCCGATTGAATTACCAGCATGTCCTTATGGGTGCCTTTTATTTCCTCCCCGCTTTAAACGGTACCTATTTATCTACTCACATTTCTGTTTTCAATCTGCTAGATGGGCAGGGAGCTGGAGCTAATGGTGGGTGCTTACCCCAATGCAGAGTTGAACTGCCAACCTTTCAATTGGCAGGATTTTCTGCAGCTTAGTAGTTTAGAAGATGCCTGCCATATGCCAAAACATATGGAAAACATAAGAATGACCATCAGATAAGAAAAAAATCAACTTATATCCCTATACCAAAAAAGAGAAATGCTAAAGAGTGTCTGCCAGAGGTAATGCTCAAGATCCTTGTTAGACAGCACAAAAAGATCCAACTAGTCCATACTCCAGGAAATAAAGCTTGACTATGTGCTCACTGGAGTATGGGGGAAGGATATAGCAACAGTAGATGGGCAAAGATGAAATACATGTTTGGCCACATAAGGAAAGAGCCTTAGACAGGAAAGTTTGGAGAAGATAATGACGCTGGGGAAAATGGAAGGAAAAAAGGAAGAGGGGCTGACCAAGGGCAAGATGGATGGATGTTATCCTTGAAGTGACTGGCTTGACCTTGAAGGAGCTGGGGTAAGGAAGGTGATGGCTTTTGAACAACAGGGAGTGCTGGACCACAAAAAGATCCAACTAGTCCATGGAAACTGGTCCACTGAGGAAGGATATTAGAGGCAAAGTTCATGGAGAAGATAAGAGATGGAAGGAAAAAAAGGAAGAGGGGCTGACCAAGGGCAAGATGGAGTGACTGAACGATTAAACAACAACAAAGCTGTTTAGCCCACTGTGCTAAGCCTGGCCCCACTTTGTAGTTTCCGGTGAGTTTGGAAGAAAGGGGGAATAGAAAGAAAGAAAGAAAGAAAGAAAGAGAAAGAGAAGGAAGGACAGGTGGATGGATGGAGGGAAAATGGATGTGAATACAGAAACTAAAGCAATAGAGGTATAGACTTCTCAGAGTCACTAAATTTTGACTTTCACTCACCATGATTTGTGTAATCCTGGACAAATGCCATTACTAGTGTAACATACCAAAATAATTATGTCATATATAAGTGTATTTCAAACATTTTAACTGTGTACATTTCCAACCTCAGATTATTCATGGTATCTGCTCTGGACCTTTTCAAGCCAAACTTAAATTAAGCCTGGACACAGTTGCCATCCAACTGCTGATCCATTGCCTATTTTGTGTAGAAGACAGTCAATGAAAATTCAAAATGTGGATGCTGAGCTCCTGCTCAAACAGAACATAATAGTTAAAACAAGAGACTGAATAATATTTTTTTGCATGCTCATTCAGCAAGTGAACACAGAGATGAGTAATTTTGAAGGTTTCTATGTCAGTCAAATGCTGGGTTTTAATAAGGTTTTCTAGAGAAAAACATGTTACAGTTGCTTACCTGGAAAAATGTGTTCAGCTACATGAAAGTATGGCAAGCTGATCTGAACAAAGAGATATCCACTGAGAAGTGGGGAACCAGATGGCAAGCAAAATCCTTGTGATCTGCATGCATTCATGTCAAGGAATTCTAATTTAAGTTAATGAACAGATGGTATCAAACACTACTGCTCGCCTTAAGCAGATTTTTTAATGGAAACTAGGTGATGCTAGATGTGGTTTAAATAGAAAGGTACATGCCTACCTTTTTGGCCAATCTGCCCTAGATGAAGATCCAAGAGCAGATGGGCTTCAAACATTGAGCCCATAAAAATGCAACAAAAATCCAAGCAAATTTTCGGTGGAGATCGGATGGCCACATGCATTACATCTCAGGAGACAGTAATGCCCTCGAAAAGATATCAAGGGTCATTTGAAGGCAATCTCAAATGGAACAATGGAAGAATGCATAATAAAAGAATTCTAATTCCCCAGTTTACATTAAATTACCAGGGAACATAAATGAAACCATTAATTTGATTGATTTTTTTTCATGTCAGGAGCAACTTGAGAAACTGCGAGTCGCTTCTGGAGTGAGAGAACTGGTTGTCTGCAAGGATGTTGCCCAGGGGATGCCCGGATGTTTTACCATCCTGTGGGAGGCTTCTCTCATATCCCTGTGTGAGAAGCTGGAGCTGACAGACAGGAGCTTACCCTGCTCCCTGGATTTGAACCACTGACCTTTTACACAGCAGTCCTGCAGGCACAATGGTTTAATAAGTTGTGTCACCGAGGGCTCCAATTTGATTGATTCATTTCAAACCTGATTGAAAACATCTAAAATGGCAATCACTTGAAATTACTTTTCGAAAATCATGAAAGCAATATTAATGTTGACTTAAAACATGCACAGTTGGTGTTGAATATTTCTTTATTTATTTCGCATATTTGTATCCTATCCTTCTCACCCCGAGGGGGGACTCAGGGCAGCTTACAACAGGCAACCATTTGATGCCGTCATACAGATTCATAAATAACAATAGCAGTTTAAACAGTAATTAAAACAGTAAATGATTAAAACATTCAGTTAAAATCATGCAAATAATTAAAATAATGTTAGTTTTTTTAAAGCACTGTTGATTTTTTTTTAAAATCAGGGGTGATGAATATTTTTAAAATGAATGATTTCCATATTGTGGCAGAACAACCCAAGAGGAAATGCTTACCCATGTATATGTAGCATGACAAACGTGACCCAGACTAGAGTCTATGTAAAAGCCTGTCCAGCCTTAGGGCACATCTACACTGTAGACTTATAGCAGTTTGACACTACTTTAATGGCCATGGCTCAATTCTGTGGAATGATGGGAGCTGTAGTTTTGCAACATCTTTAGTCTTCTCTGCCAAAGTGTTCTGTTTCTTCACGAAACTACAACTTCCAGGATTCCATAGAATTGCATTTTGGTTGATAAAGTGATTTCAAACTGCATTCATTCTACAGTGTAGATGCATAACTAGTCTGTTTTAAAGATAAAGAACATGGGGAAGCTGAAGAAGAGGCTTTGAAGTTGCTTAGCAACTGTCACAAGAAGCAGAATGACCACCACCCTACTCTCTTCAGAGATATGTATTTATTGTGCTTCTATTTCAAATATAGTCATGATTTCTAATGTCTATTATTTATACATTATGTATTAAAATGAGCACATGCACATTTTAGGCAGTTTTAGCACATTTTTTTGCAACTCTATGTGTCTTCTTTTAGTGATAGTCCATTTTGAGGGAGAAAGCAAAACGAGAAACTGAATCCAGGGCACTGTTACAAACAGCAAATTTGTGGGAGTATGGATTTTAAGAAAAAGTGGTGATTTGACTAAAGGATCAGGAAAATGAATCTGACACCAGGCACTTCATTAACCAAGATATATGTATAGCTAATACCTTCAGCTTCCCCCCCCTTTCCTTTCCTTTTTTCAATTATTGATTCACAAAAATACACAGCTTCCCTTTCTAACAAATGGCTCCAAAAAGAAAAGAAAAAAGAAATGGAAAGGGATGATGACAATATGCACCTTCATGTACTAAGTTTTTAAAGGTAAAGATAAAGGTTTTACCCTGACATTAAGTCCATTCTGGGGGGTGGTGCTCATCTCCATTTCTAAGAGCCGGCATTGTCCATAGACACCCCCAAAGTCATGTGACTGGCATGACTGCATGCAGTGCCATTACCTTCCCACCGGTAACGGCACTATTGATCAACTCACATTTGCATGTTTTGAACTGCTAGGTTGGCAGAAGGTGGGTCTAACAACAAGAGCTCACGCTGCTGCCTGGATTCGAACCTGTGACATTTTGTCAGCAAGTTCAGCAACTCAGCACTTTACAATAACAATGTACAATGCCTTATTTCTCTTTCATGCTAGGAAATAAGTATCAGAGTTAGCTTCAATAAGGATATAGTGGCTACTATATCGAGGGTATTCTGGTTTGGTCCAGCCTCACTAGGACTACTGGGAGTCACAATTCAAGAATAGTATTGACAAGCTGGAACATCTCCAGAGTGGGGAGAACCAAATGGTAAAAGGTCTGGAAACCATGAATCACTGTGAGGAGTAGCTTGGGGAACTGGGTATGTTTTGCTTGGAAAAGAGGAGGAGGTTAAGAGGTGAGAAGATAGCCATGTTTATATATTTGAAGGGACATCATAATGAAGATTGAGCCACCTTGTTTTCTGTGTCTCCAGAAAACAATATGGAAAGGAAATTCCATAGAAACGTTAGAAAGAACTTCCTCATAGCAAGAGCTCTTCAACTGTGGAATATGCTGCTCCAGAGTGTGGTGGGGCCTTCATATTTGTATGTTTCCAAACAGAGGCTGAATGGCCATCTGTTGGGAAAGTGTTTATTCTTGTTGGCATGGAGTTGGACTAGAACATGGCCATACAGCCCGAAAAACCTACAACAGCCCAGTGATTCCAGTCATGAACTTCCTTTGTTCTTGCAGTGTTTGCTTGTTTTTTTAGGGCTTATAACATGGTATGTCTGGACTTAAGTGAAGCGATATCTGAAATTCCTTGTATCAAGTAGTATGCACTAGCATGCTGCTCATCCCCAAATGAACCAGGATTCCTGTGACTCCCTGTATTATTTATTTATTTATTTATTATTCGGGCTTCTATGCCGCCGACTCCCGGAGGCTCGCGGCGGCTCACAAGAGCCGAAGGCACAGTAAAATACAGAGCAATAAAAACAGTTAAAAAAAACAGAACACAATAAAGCAATGGCACAATTCAAGAATTCAAGAATGTACATTATTGTGATGTTCAAATTCACTCTATAACTATACATTAGTTAACCATGTGTTTATTGCTAATGGTGTCATTGTTTGAGTGTTGGACTCCTCAGATCAGAGTTCATTTCATCGCTTGGCCATGGAAACCCAGTTGGTCAGACCACACTGGAATACTGTCCAATTCTGGGCACCTCAATTGAAGGGAGATGTTAACAAGCTGGAATGTGTCCAGAGGAGGGTGATTAAGGGTCTGGAAAACAGGCCCTATGAGGAGTGGCTTGAAGAGCTGGGTATGTTTAGCCTGAAGAAAATAAAGCTTAGAGGAGACATGATGGCCATGTATAAATAGGTGAGGGGAAGTCATAGGGAGGAGGGAGCAAGCTTGTTTTCAGCTGCCCTGGAGACGTGGAACAATGGTTTCAAACTACAGGAAAGGAGATTCCACCTGAACATGAGGAAGAACTACCTAACTGTGAGAACGCTTCAGCAGTGGAACTCTCTGTCCCAGTGTGTGTAGGCTCCTCCTTTGGAGGCTTTTAAACAGAGGCTGGATGGCCATCTGTCAGGGGTGCTTTGAATGTGAATTTCCTGCTTCTTGGCAGGGGGTTGGATTGGATGGCCCATATGGTCTCTTCCAACTCTATGAGTCTATGATTCTATGGGTGGCCTTGTGTGAGTCACACACTCTCAGACCCAGAAAACCCTGTGAAAGGGTTGTCTTGGATTGAGTTAGCAGAAATCAGAAGCAACTTGAAGGCACATAGCTACAAAAATAATATCAGACCCCTAGGAATATTGGGAAATACTAAGGATTTGGACTTGTTGATTGGGTTCAGTAGGAGAGAGAAAGCTGTAGGAGTGAAAAATTTGGCCCTTTCGACTTTGAATAAGGTAGTAGTATTTTCAATTGTGTCTTTAGAAGGGAAACGAAAAGGTCAAATCTTTGTCTTACAATTTCTATATTGCATTTGCTTCTTTTGTACATTAAAATATACATTAGGGTATATTGACCAGCACAGGCAAAAGCGTCCTGCAAGCAAGGCCTGCATTAGCATCTCATTGGATACTTGGAACTTAAAAGAAAACCTTTATGTTTTCAATATTTAATTTTAATTAAATCTAGAAAGAAGTAAATGAACAACTAAATAAATGGTGGTAAAAGAAGAACTCCATGGCCCCAGAAAGCATAACATTTGTTTAACATCTGAGCCTGTCATAATGAGAACAGAAAAGATGTTGCTCAGCTGAAGCAGTGTTTAACCAATAAGAACTGAATGAATTCCTCAGCACCTGATTGACTTTTATCTTATTTGCAGATGACAGGAAGTCTCTCTCAACCCTGTTGCTGATATCTGAAATGATATGCCAGCTGGATTTGAGAACCCGGAGGCTTCCATTACCAGAATACAGAAAAGGCTAACAATCAAAAGGAGGAGGGAAAAAAACATACGCAAGCCCTTATTAAAGTTCCATTAAATTTACTTGTCCAGATTGGAAAACATGCTTTTGTGCACTTCTCAGTTTTTTTGCTGAACAGGAAAGTACTGATGGGTGCTGCAGTTCAATAACAGCTGTAGTCCATACTTTTGTGTTATTGTTATTGTTGTGTGCTTTCAAGCCCTTTCTGACATGGCAACCCTATCACTCAGTTTTCTTGGCAAGATTTTTTTCAGCAGTATTTTGTCTTTATTATAATAATAATAATAATAATAATAATAATATAATTTTATTTTTATACCCCGCCACCATCTCCCCAAAGAGACTTGGGGTGGCTTACAAGGGGACAAGCCCAAAAAATACAAATTAAAACACACACAATAAAATAAAATGAAACAAAATAAAAACAATAACAACATCAGGAAATATTTCAATCACAAAATACATTTAAAAAACAGTATAATGGCTGAAAGATTAAATGCTGAGTGAGGAGGAACTAAATGTGCAATCATTCCTAGATAGAGCCCAGAGAAAGTGTAGTTTGTGCTTCAATTCAGTTAAGGTCATAGCTGGGGTGTTACATCCTAGGCATTTACAGTAACAGGATTACAGGTGGGTGAGCCAATGAAATTGCAAAAAGCTGTAGCGAGATCGAGCCAATCCTCTGGTGAACTGTCTAATCAAAAGTACAGTGGAACATCCAGGTTTTTAATACCTTGCAGAAAGTTAAAAGAGTAGGTGCCAATCTTATCTCCTTGGGTAGCGAGTTCCAGAGCCAAGGGGCAACCGGTGGAGCTGTTTAAACAGAGGGGTTGACTTCTCCCTATAACTAGCTCTCGTTATTAACCTGGCCGCTGATATTTGAACCAGCTGCAATTTCTGGGCCATCTTCAATGGCAGCCCTACGTAGAGTGCATTGCAGTAATCCAATTTGGAGCTAACTAGAGCATGGCCCTCCATGGCCAAGTCAGACTTCATGAGGTATGGGTGCAGTTGGCACAAATGCCCTCCCGGCCACTGCCGACACCTGAGTACCAAGTGTCAAAGCAGAGTCCAGAAGGACCCCCAAACTGCGGACATGTGTCCTCCATGGGGAGTGTAACCCTGTCAAGCACAGGTTGCCACCCTATACTCCGATTGGCCACACAACTGGCCTGGAGGACCTCTGTTTTGTTAGGATTAAGCTTCAGTTTATTGGCCCTCATCCAGCCCATCACAGCAGCCAGACACTGGTCAAGGATCCCTTGGAATCAGATGGAAAAGAGTATACAAGGATACAATCCCCCTGTCTAGTTCTCAGTGAAGTTCATTCACCAGGGCGTCCAAAGCTGTCTCTGTACCATGGCCAGGCCTAAAGCCTGACGGAGATGGGTCTAGAACATCGGTATCGTCCAGGAATCCTGAGCTGAGTCGCAACCACCCACTTCAGAACCTTGCCCACCTGCTCCTCTCTGAGCTTTGAGAGTGTGACTATGTCAAGGTCACTCACTGAGTTCCCATGAAAGAGAGATGATTTAAACCCTGCTCTCCAGAGCCACAGTCTAATACTCTGACCACTATACCATGCTGGTTTACCTACCCAAGCATGCTGGAAGTTGTGCACAATTCTCCTGACTAAACTGTAGCTGTAGTTCCTGGTGGCTGTTGCTGTTTTTACAGCCCTTGATCTGCTCTGCCAGATTCCACCTCACAATCAAGCAGTGTTCTCTCCAGTCCCAGCATAACTGAAAAGGACTTTCCCAACCCCGCAGGGGGAGGGAGAGAAGTTTGCCTCCCCCTTTGAAAGGGGAGACGATGGTTCCATCCTGGAACCATCTAGATCAGGGGGCGGGGCCGGCTCTTAGCCGCCCCGCCCCCTGATTGAGCTCATTCCAGCTAAGAGGTTCGGAGGGAGAGGACGTGCTCCCTCGAACCTCTAGGAAGAAAGAAGAGTGAGAGCGACGAGGTCTGTATTGGGGGCCTAGGCGGGGAGGGGGCCTTATCCCCTCCCTGCCTGCACCCCTCCTCCCCGTCCCCGCCGCGGCCTCGCCGACGGAACGGGGAGAAGTGGCGCGCCGGTTTACCGGTGTGGCCGCTTCGTCCCGCGACAGGGCTAGCTGGGCCCAGTTGGGCCCAGTCCGGTCTGGGATCGCGGGAGCTTGGGGTGGGGATGGGGCCCTTCCCCTCCTTCCCCTTCGCTTTTCGCCCCCTCCCCCTCACCGGGACCTCGGGGGACGCCGCTGGAGGCTGCGATGGCTTGGGCCTTCTCCTCATTGCCTTGGCCCTGCGCGGGTGGGGGGTGGGGGATGCCGGCTCAGGTTGCTGGGCCCGGCCCCTTGCTCTCTTCCGTAGCGCGCCGGTCAGGCACTGCCCCGGCTCGCCCGCGCATGGGGGCCATCGCGTGGGTGAGGAGGGCGCCAGGAAGGCGCCCCTTCTTCCCCTCACAGTTGCCTGGGCGGCTGAGGGGAGGTGTGTTTCAGCTGCGTGGGGGGGAGATGAGGCAGATGGCGCCATGGCGGCGCCTCCCTCACCGGGGGCCTGGGATGTGCGGGGGTGGAGGTACTTCTCACCCCCCCTTTTTTCTTAGTGGGGCAGCCATTTTGGCACGGGCCGCCTTGCAGGCGCCTCGTGGCATTACAAAATGCCGGCCCCCATGGCCAGCCACATGGCTTGGCGGCCATTTTGTTTGCATTAAGGCCCAGTTCACCCAATGGGACATTAGGGGGCTTAGGGGGTTTGGCTGGGGATAAGGTTAAGTAGGCATTGCCCCCCCTCTCTCTTTGATTAAGCCAGGGAGTGATTGCTAGCAGTCACTTTCAGGCATCAATTATTTAAGTTGGTTTGGGTCATTTGGATAAGTGAGCCTCTGACTCTCGGTCTGGGGGGCTGTTGACCTAAACCTTGAATTTGGCATAAAGTATGCATTATGAGCTGGTATAATGCTTAATGACGTCTGATTAATTTATTAATGCCATAATTGATTGATATATTGTTATATATATATTAAAATAATAATAATAAATATAATAAAATTAATAATAATAAAAATAATAATAAAAGAAAAAAATTATTTAATCACCGGGAATGTGGCGCAGCTGGCTTTGGTCAACTGCATAAGTACTGACCAGAAGGTCATGAGTTTGAGGCCTGCCAGGGTCGGGGTGAGCTCTCAACCAATTCGTGTAGCTTGTTGTCGACCTTTGCAACCCGAACGACAGTTGCATCTGTCAAGTAGGAAATTTGTGCAATTTGCTAGGGGGGCTCCTATAGGGGCGCAACCTGCAACCAGGATAGCGCCACAGGGCACTGTCTGGGGGCCTTCCGGCCAGCTGGCCCTTTGGTGATTCCTGGAGGGGTATTTAACAGCT
This sequence comes from Anolis apletophallus, assembly GCA_030556195.1. NCBI lineage: Eukaryota > Metazoa > Chordata > Lepidosauria > Squamata > Anolidae > Anolis > Anolis apletophallus. The sequence goes on from JARBWK010000005.1 coordinate 100,492,048, forward strand.
TTTGTGTTATTCCCCTAGGATGGCTCCTAAGAAGAATATTCCGGGCCCGAAGGGCAAGGGCCCAGCAGAGAGGACCGCCACTAAACGCCCCCCACCCCCGGACGTGACATCTTTGGACGACAATGAACCGACCCCAGCCGATCTGAACGCGCTGATGGCGCGAATGAGGGATTTTAGAATCGATTGGGGTTGGGGGTGGGGGAGGTGAGCCAGCGGCCCGCACGGCATGCTAGCAGGAAGTTGATAGTTAAGCATTTAATGTCTCGCATGTCTCGCATGTCTCGCCTAGAAGCCAGTGTCAAGGCAAGACCGCAAGAAGAAGGACAACCCCTGCTGGAGGTTCCGGTACCAGAACACCAGGACGAGCCGCCGGCCTGCTTGGAGCCCGTTATCCTGTCAACCACGATGGTGCAGACGGATTCAGCTCCCGTTTTGGCGCCGGTTGCTGTGCAGGAGGAAGTCCTTCAAGCGCCTTTGTCTGAGACAGCGACCACTTCCACAGGTATGAACACCACACTTACATGGCCCTGGGATCAGGGACAATTACATCACTCAACACCAAAGCGTAGCGCTCAGCCGGAAGCAGCCACTGCAGGGTGTGAGGTTAGTGCTAGTACATCAGCCCTGGCTGTACCTGCTCCGACGCTTGAGGCTGCGAGGAAAGGGCCGGCCAACCTTTTTTGGGGAACTGACAAGTCGCCCCAAGAGGCGACTCCGGTTTTGTCAGTCGCAGAACTTGCATCGCATCTAACTCAAAAGGTTATAGATAAGGTCCGGAGGAATGAATATGTTGACATATTTTCGCTCTATTACAGGGACCTAGACAAAAAAGAGAAGGAGGATTTAGATGATGAGGCAAAAGAAAAGCTAAAAAAACGAGTGGTAGAACAAACATGGGAGAATTGGCTGGCCTGTTACATGATTTACATGGCCTTGTTAGTCGATGTTTCACCTTACAGGGCTATGTCGCTGGTTATATATCAGAATATTATTTATAGGGCCCATATTGAGTTTCCAGGCAACATATGGCTCGAGTATGATAAACGCTTCCGTTCTAAGGCGGCGAGCCGGCCCAATAAACGGTGGGACCTTATAGATAATCAGCTCTGGTCGGAGGTGATGCAGTCAACCAAGACCGCATTCAGCCAGAAAGCCGATAGTGGGCACACAGTCCAAAATTTTAAAAAGGGTCAGCCCTTTCGGCAGGCAGCCCCGCAATCTCAGCCCCAGCGTAGGCCGATGTGCTGGGAGTTTGCATCCCAAGGGGCTTGTAACAAACCCAATTGTAAATATCTACACGCCTGCACCATATGCTTGGGACTGCACTCAGCCAAACACTGCAACAAGCAAAAGCCCAATCGAGGCAACAACCGGGGAGGGCAGCAGCCGGGAAAAAACACAACATCCCCTTCTTTTCCAAAAGGGCCCCAGTCCGGTTAAATTAGATCAGTTGGTTTATTGGTTGCAGTCGTACCCCGATAGGGAGGCGGCGGCATGTTTATTTGAAGGTTTCAGTTATGGGTTTCGAATTCCGGCTCAGGGACCGCGCATGCCAAGGATGGCGCCAAACCTTAAATCGATAGTAGGGATGGAGACAATTGTTCAACAGAAAATAGATAAGGAGCTGAGAGAAGGACGGGTGTTGGGCCCGTTCAAGTCACCACCCACGTCACAGTTTAGGGTTTCCCCGCTAGGCATAGTACCCAAGAAGGCCGAGGGGGAGTTCCACCTCATTCATCATCTGTCTTATCCCAGAGGCAGTTCGGTGAATGACGCAATACCAGAGGAACTTTGCTCCGTGCAATATACATCTTTTGACAGGGCAGTTTCGATAGTTAAAAAATTTGGTTTGGGCGCTGAATTGGCAAAATCCGATATCAAGTCCGCCTTTAGGCTTCTCCCTGTGCACCCCCTGGATTTTGAGCTTTTAGGTTTCTATTTTCAAAATTTTTACTATATGGACCGTGCTTTACCCATGGGCTGCTCCATATCGTGCGCAGCCTTTGAGTCCTTTAGCACATTTATTGAGTGGGCCATTAGGAAAAATCGGGCCAGCGGGTGTTGTGCACTACCTGGATGATTTTTTATTGGCCGGGAAGTGCGGGTCAGGGGAATGCCTTTCGCTGTTGCAGGCTTTTCAACATCTTATTTTTGGCGGCAGGAGTTGATGGTTCGTGATGCTTTAAAAGTTGCATCCGATTCATCGGGATCGATAGGTTTCGGGGTGTATTTTAACGGGCATTGGTGTGCTCAGGTTTGGCCCCAGCATTGGCATGCGCTGGGAATAACATCTGATCTGACCTTTTTAGAATTTTTTCCCATCATAGTGGCTGTTACACTATGGGTGGATAGTTTTGCAAATTCAACAGTGCACTTTTGGTGCGATAATTTGGCCACAGTTCAGGTGATAAACAGTCTTACTTCTAAATCGCGAAGGGTTATGGCCGCTTTGCATATTTTTACGCTTCATTGTCTAGAGCATAATATATTGTTCCGTGCCTGTCACATCGCTGGGGTGGATAACTCATTGGCCGATGCTCTGTCTCGTATGCAGATGGAGCGGTTCTGGCAGTTAGCACCCAACGCAGACGCCCGGCCGGAACCCATGCCAGACCATCTCTGGATGGTTGGAGCGAGGAGGTGACCTTGGGTATGGCGCACACACTGGCTCCTAGCTCTAGGAAAGCTTACCTGAAGTGTGTTCAGGAATTTTCTGAGTTCCGAAAAGATTACGGTTTACCTGCTTTATTTCCAGTACCTTACAAGCATTTGGCACAATTCTGTGTTTATTCCAGAAGGGGGGACTAGCCCTCATACAATTCGTGTAAAACTGGCAGCATTGGCCTATTGGTTGAAGGCTCAGGGCTTTCCTGATGGGACCAATGATTTTCGTCTACATAAACTGATGGCAGGGTGGTCAAACCAATATAGGCGGCCCAAGGATAATAGGGAACCTTTAACTCCCGATATCCTGAAGGGTTTGCACCACACCTGGCCAAAATTGTGCTCGTCAAATTACGAAATATTATTATTTCATTCAGCGGCGCTTACGGCCTTTTTTGGGGCACTCAGAATAAGCGAATTGGTTGCTAAGTCTAAAACTGACGCCTCATATGGTGCCCTGCTCTTTTCGGATGTGACGTTGGTTCAGAACGCTTTACAAATTGGAATTAGATCATCTAAAACGGATCAACAGGGAAAAGGCTGCGTGATTAGTTTAGCTAGCTGTAGCGAAGCCAATTTATGCCCAATAAGGGCCATGTCTCAATACCTGGCTGTTCGAACATCCAAGCCTGGGTACCTTTTTTGTCATTCGGACGGCGCGCCTTTGACCAAATTTCAGTTCTGGACGGTCACGAACAAAGCGTTAAAGCTACTGGGGCTGGCACAACACAAGTTTGGTACCCACTCCTTTCGTATTGGGGCGGCTTCAACGGCATCTGAGCTGGGATATGATGTCGAAAAAATTAAGGCCTTAGGCAGATGGAAGTCAAATGCTTATAAGGGATACGTTCGTTCAAAGTTAAGTTAAAAATGTTATGTTGTTTCAGATCTGATGCAGTCGGCGCATAGGCGAAACGTCCTGGTATGTGGTCATAGCTACATCCACTGGGCAGGGCGGCATGCCCAGCGGACTTCCTATGGCCGGCATTTGGGTTTTTCCTCCACCGCTGTGGTCGAGTGGAGAGGAAAAAGGGGTATGTGTTGGGAAGGTTTGATCCCATTTCTGTTCGGCGTCAGGGGCTCACAACCGCCTGACGTCTTGGTCATCCATCTCGGTGGAAATGACCTGGGTCTCCTAGCTGGTAGGCCGCTCTACCAACAGGCTAGGGAGGACATTTTTCGAATCTGGCGGCACTGGCCGCATGTTTATGTTGTTTGGTCGGCCATCATACCACAGCTCAGGTGGCCCGGTGGTGGTGACGTTCGTCGACTGGAGTGATCTCGAAAGCGTGTGAACCGGGCCATGCGAGCCTTTTTGTCGCATGGCAACGGTTCATACATTGGTCATAACAATATTTTACACCACAATTAAAATTTGTACCGGGCCGATGGCATTCATCTGTCGGATGAGGGTAACAATTTGTTTTTGTCCAATTTACGGTTTGGGGTTCAGTTGGCACTAGAGAGCTTGGTGGGGGATGTGGACTAGGTGGACACCTGTCCACATCGGTGGCGGAAAATAGAGAGGAGTTTGCAAGTTGTCTGCATACAAGCCCCCTCCCACAGATCAGGTTGGGGGGTGGGTCATTTGTTCAATCACTCACTCGAAAGGTAGTTTCGGTGAGGCAAGGCTTAATGGCATATTATGACAGAGTCTGATTGTGACATTCTTTTGATATAGACTTCTGTCCACTTGATTAACTGTTGTTTGGTTTTGGTTAGAGCAAAGAGGTTTTTTGCCACTGTTAGCCGAGGGGTATAGCCAACTGGGATACCTCCTCGGCTCTGTCACCAAGTTCCTGATTCCTACTAGTTTAGGTTAGGACTGTTTAAATAGGTAACAATTTACAATAAAAGTTGCCCAAATTTGAACCCAACTGTATTTGTGTGGTCTCGTTATTTCAGGGGTGGGCAGGCAAATGTATTTGTGCTACTGAAAAATCTCACAAGTATGTCAAGCCAACTGGTTTCTTATCATGTCATTTTCTTATCATCCTTGAACTTCTTTTAAGAGTCAGGATTGTTTTTCTGTCACAAGAAAATCTGAAATAATAAAAAAAACATTGCGTATTCTGTAGATTTAGGTGGGGAACTACTAGGGTGGAAAGCACCATGTAAGAGAGGGAGGATTGAGAGCTCATCTACACATATCACATAATTCATATAATGGACTATCCTTCCCTCTCTAGTGCCCTCTAGTTGCCTCCCTCTGGATAATGGAACTGTACCAACAATAGAAATACACTTCCTAAAATAACTGTTGGATTTTGAATACTCATCACTGAAGACATAGGATGAATCTACACTGGCCTATATCCCAGGATCTGAACCCAGATTATCTGCTTATCCCAGAATATCTGGCAGTATAGACTCATATAATCCAGTTCAAAGCAGATAATCTGGGATCAGATCCTGAGATATAGGAAAGTGTAGATCCAACCAGAGAGAACAGCCAAGCAGGAGTAAACATGTGTGACTTTAGGGAAGGGGTTTTGTCTCCAAGTATGGCATACTGAACTGGTGAACAATGCTCTGTGAATAGGAGAGTCACCTTTAAGGTTGAACAGTACAGACATTGATGTTTTTGTAAGAAGTATCCTTACAAAGCCAGTTGGTAATCAACTTTTTTAAAATTCACCACGTAGAGAGGCAAAATGACAAATTTCCACATGTGATGTTAATCCCTGTTGCCCGCTTGTAAATAATTTTTTTTGCTGTGTGTGGGAGGAGCCAAAATGCCAATTTCTTTAGGAGGGACAATGGGAGGAAACAAATCTCAGTGCAAATGACCCCATGGAAAGTGACACTTTAAGAAAGATGCCTTGAATCTGCTTCAGTGGAAGGGTCTTGAAGGCAGTGCTACCTTAAAGGATGCCTGCTTCAAAAAGTGTGCTGGTATCCTTGAAATGGGAGGAGTCATCAACTGCCCATGTGATAGGAATTAAGAGGATGGTTGAGTTAGAAGCTGGAGGAGGCAATCTTTGTGTGATAAGAGTGAGCACATTCTTAATCTTCTTTAAAGACGGAACCCCATGAAAGTCCACCCTTTCCACTCCTTTCCCCTGTTTTCTCCAGCTCCTTATGATGAAGTTCTTAATGTTCAACTGTAAAACTGCTTTTGTGCTTTCTGCCTTGACATTCTTCAAAAATTCAGTCCAAATCTTTGCTATCTTCTGTCAATCTTAGTATTTATTGATTTATTTACCCTATTTATTTACACAGGGAAGTGGCGTAGCACAGGGACGTGGCACAGCTGGCTAAGTGTCAGCTGCATAAGATCTCTCTGACCAGCAGGTCATGAGTTCGAGGCCTGCTCGGGTCGAGGTGGGTGCTCGACCTTAAGTGTAGCCTGCTGTTGACCTTTGCAGTCTGAAAGACAGTTCATTTGTCAAGTAGGAGATAAAGATACCACATTAAGTGGGGAGGCAAATTTTGACTAATTTATGAGGCCATAAAGAACTCCAGGAATCGCTAAGGATTGCGGAAGTACAACAAGGGATGCTGGAAAACGCCGAGAGAGATGAGGAGTGTGTCAGCTCCCCCTGGGAGCCAGAAGTTTCCCAGAAGTTTGCCTCTGTTCATCTATGTTCATCTATATATGTTATGCATATTGTTGTTTTATGTATGTTATGTGAACCGCCCCGAGCCTGCAGGGAGGAGCGGAATACAAAATTGAACAAATAAAATAAATAAATAAATAAATATGTCTATATATGTTGAACTGCAGGGATTGTCTGCAAGTATGTGTACTGTAATCCGCTCTGAGTCCCCTTCGGGTTGAGAAGAGCGGAATATAAATAAAGTAAGTAAGTATTTATATCCCGCCTTTCTCTACTCTGAAAGGGACTCAAGGTGGCTTTACATATAGGCCTTTGGCCAATATACAGTTAAAATATATTTAAGAGTAAAATTAAAATTAATGCACATTAAAACATATAAATATTGCATTCACTGTTAAAATCACGTCATCCACAATCGTAATCCGGAGGTGGGAAGACGTCGGCTATCTTTTCAATTCCACCGCTGTACCACCAATTTGCGATGATGTCTCTTCACCGTTCCACTTTTTCTTTTAACGTGGCAGGGCAGGCTATTTCCCCGCTACCACACCAATTTGCGAAGAGGCCGAAACGCTGCCACCAATTATTATTTCTTGACCATTAGACTTGTAAAGAGTGATGAGGAGACTTTCCTTTTAAACAGCCACTATTTTATGAGAGAGATGTAACCTGAAACCCTTTTGTGAGGGAAGCTCTTTATGAGGTAATCAACACTTTCTTGTGACAGAAATAAACTTTTAAAATGAGGCTTGACTTCAAAATCACTGGCACAGAGAGGTTTTTAGTTGCAATAACAATTAATAATTTATTCTTGTACAAAGCTTGGTTTAGTATAACTCTTCTGAGGAGGCATAGCTTAATAAGGTTACTAATACTAATTATTGTAAAACCAACGTTCCAATAGCTTCACTATTGTCTTCAACCAGCTATATATTGGAAGGTGTTCACTTCCAATGTCTAGGCACACTAGCCTTCTTTAGGTACTTTGTCTAAACCCTGCTCTCTTTCCTTAGAGCTGGTCAATCTTAACCTCTCACTTTGAGCTTTTCTCTCTCTATACTCTTAACTCATTCTCTGAGCTCTTCACACATCGAGCTCCTATCCCTAACTTGAGCTCCTCACACACTGAGCTCTTTTCCCTGACTGACTAACTTTCCCTCCTTGGTCTTGTCAGAAGCCTTCTGACTCCTCCCATTACAGCTTCAGAGCTATGTTGCCATGGCAACTCTGCTCTCCCTGCAGCAATGGCTTTTAATATCAGCTCTTCTCTCCTGCCTACTCTCTCCCAATATTACCATACATATTCATCTATACAATACAATTAATCACATCAACACAGGAGGCATTCCAACAATCATTGCACATTTTTATGTATTTTCCTCCAATTTAAGTTCTACTTCCTCCAAATCTAATCTTGCTTTACGTATAGTATTTTTGGCATTCGAATTACAAATCTGTATACCTTTATAAAACGGAATGTTTGTATTTGTGTATGTGTGTATGTGTGTATGTGTGTGTGTATGCGGAGGGCGGAAGGGCGGAAGGGCGGAAGGGCGGATATGTGGCAGCTATTTGCATAAAGTCCTTTGATTGGACAGCCTCGCCACTCCAAAATTCTAAGGCACCAGACAGAGGGCATTGATAGCCACTGATTAGCCAGCAACCCAGAATCCAGGCCTCTACATTCAAACAACAGGATTTCTTCCCACTGAGGGGAAAAAAAGCCAGCAACCCAGAATCCAGGCCTTTACATTCAAACAACAGGATTTCTTCCCACTGAGGGAAAAAGCCAGCAACCCAGAATCCAGGCCTCTACATTCAAACAACAGGATTTCTTCCCACCGAGGGGAAAAAAGCCAGCAACCTAGAATCCAGGCCTTTACATTCAAACAACAGGATTTCTTCCCACTGAGGGGAAAAAAGCCAGCAACCCAGAATCCAGGCCTTTACATTCAAACAACAGGATTTCTTCCCACTGAGGGGAAAAAAGCCAGCAACCCAGAGTCCAGGCCTCTACATTCAAACAACAGGATTTCTTCCCACTGAGGGGAAAAAAGCCAGCAACCTAGAATCCAGGCCTTTACATTCAAACAACAGGATTTCTTCCCACTGAGGGGAAAAAAGCCAGCAACCCAGAATCCAGGCCTCTACATTCAAACAACAGGATTTCTTCCCACCGAGGGGAAAAAAGCCAGCAACCTAGAATCCAGGCCTTTACATTCAAACAACAGGATTTCTTCCCACTGAGGGGAAAAAGCCAGCAACCCAGAATCCAGGCCTTTACATTCAAACAACAGGATTTCTTCCCACTGATTGGGAATAAGCCATCAACCCAGAATCCAGGCCTCTACATTCAAACAACAGGATTTCTTCCCACTGAGGGAAAAAAAAGCCAGCAACCCAGAGTCCAGGCCTCTACATTCAAACAACAGGATTTCTTCCCACTGAGGGGAAAAAGCCAGCAACCCAGAATCCATTCCATGCAGGCTTTTTCCATTTTTTTTTACTCCTTTCTGTTTTACACCGGTATACTTTCACAGGCCAGGGCGGATATGTGGCAGCCACTTTCACAGGCTAGGGCGGATATGTGGCAGCCACTTTCACAGGCCACAGCGACCAGCGCGGGTGATGGACCTGCACCAAACGTGGTACACATAACCCCCCCCCTATGGCATGACCCACGTATTATGGGATTTGTAGTACTTTCCAAGACTCTGGTTCCCACAGACCACTGAGGCCACCAAAAAGGACCAATACAGACCACACTCAGCACACACAGCCCCCATGACCCACTCTACGTCCTGGTGCAGTTCGGAGGAGGGTGGGCCATGGATGATGGGACTTGAAGTGCCTCTACTCACTTCCAAAGTCCGCTGCAACACTCATCCAATCACTGATCGAGACCAAACTTGCCATACATAACCCCCATGACTGCCTTCACATCCTGGTGAGGTTTGGGGGAGGACTGACAATGGATGATGGGATTTGTAGTACTTTTACACCCCTCTGTTCCCACAGACCACTGTGGCCCCCAACAAACACCGAGAAAGTCCACACTTGGCACACAGAGCCCCAGTGACCCACTCTACATCCTACTGAAGTTTGAGGGGACAGAACATGGATGATGGGACTTGCAGTACCTTCCCTCACTTCCCAATCCTGCTACAAACCTAATCCAATGACTGATCAACACCAAATCTGGCACACGGAGCCCTCATGACCCACTCTACAGCCTGGTGCAGTTTACTGTGAGACGGACCACGGATGATGGGACTTGAAGTACCTTCACTCCCGAAAAACAATGCATCCCTCATCCATTCACCAATACAGACCAAACTTAGCACACAGAGCCCCCATGACCCAATCTACATCCTACTACACTTTGGGGGGGGGGACACACAGAGATGATGGGACTTGCACTACCTTCAGTAATTTCATGATACCACTGCAACTCCCAGTAATGATGGATCAAGACTAAACTTGGCACACAGAGCCCCCATGACCCACTCTACATCCTGCTGCACTTCTCAAATGACCCGGGCAGGGCCGGGTTCCCAAGCTAGTAGGGAATAAAATGCAGCCTTGCCTGAGCCCCATGTCAATTTGAAACCATTCTGTTTGTGTTCTGACTATAGCCTCTTGTTCTGGGTACAGATTGCACAATCAGGACAATCGTTGTGGCATACTCATATCATTAAGAGCAGTCACAACTTTCTGAGATCTGTACTATCAAAGGCATTTCTATATATAAAGCACAGGCTGATTTTCTTTTGAAATTCTGTGGATTATGGGCCTGCTTGTTGCTCCAGTAATGGAAAGGACTCTGAATTCTGGAGAGAAGGCATTTTGCTGTACAAGTTCCCCAGGCTGTGTGGCAACTGCCTGTGCAGGCTTGGAAGTGGAGTACACCTGGGATTTGTAGTCCAATTTTTCAAAATGGTCCTCCCATGATCATTTTTTAGGACTCAGGCAAACAGCTGCTTCATTAAGTGAAGGTGCCTCATAACCATGTAGCTCTGTCAAGCAAAATCAAAGAGACAGCCCATGCTTGCCACAATGGAGTACTGGTGCTAGTTTTACTGGAAGTAATGAATAGTAAGTCCCTCATTCTCTCTCTTTTTCTTGCTTACTTTTTTGCCTTCTCATAACACACACTATTATTTTTGATTAACAGCAACCAATGTTCAGAATTGATCATTATGTAAAACTTCAAAAAAGCCTTCTGCCTATTTAATAAGCATTAATTTCTTTGTTTTGTGCTTGTTATCAGCATCAAAATGTTATGTAATGTTTATAACACTAAATATTAGCATTATTTGCTCTTGAAATAATCAAAAGAGTGAACCATTCCTAATAGGCATTTGTTTCCTTATTTTGTGCTTACGGCCAACATCAAAATGTTATGCAATGTTGAGTACAATAAATATTAGCTTTGTTTGCTCTAAAAATAACCATAATATTGAATTATCTTTTTTGAAAGATCTTTTATAAGGGTGACAAAGCATCAGAGCCGGCGGATAAATGGTTCTATTTAACATCAGAGGGCTGGTTGCATAAGGTCATTTAGATTCTTCCAACATATTTTGCTCTGACCTTCTCAAACAATGCCGATTATTTGCTTCTTCTTCTAAATTTAGCCCTAGAAGATCAGTCAAGTATGTAATTTCTAATTATGCCAACTGCTGGGAAAATGGAATCCTATATAGTGAAAGATGCATAAAATGCTTTGGCTTTTTGGTTTCTATCATCTTGAATGTCTCAAGAGGCAAATCGGATCTCATCTTTATTCTGGTCAGTTTAGCACAAATGTTCCCTGACTAGCAAAAGGGCGTGACAAGGCAGGATCTGATGCAGAATGTGTCAAAAGGCTTAGACCCATTATATTTTGGAAACTGTCCATATTTCATGCTGGAAGCTCCAAGAAAACCATCTAAGATAAATAACATTGTGAGTGATTGGAATCTCTTTTACAAGGTCATGTCGATGACCAGCTGTGGCTGCATGTGAAGGAATCAAACTCTACAGGGCATTCAAAGCATCTTCTGATCAAAAGTAGTGCATGTGGGGGGAAGTGGCAAGGGCTCACCTCACCATTCCATGACAGCCCCAACAAACATATTCTTTGTCTTTTAAAGCATATTCTATTTATAGCACAATTAAAATGTTAGGGGTGAATTCTGTTTCAAAACTTTCTTTCCTCTTTCCAGTTTTTGTCATAAGGAGATCCCTTTCCTGGTTGTGCTATTTGCAATGAAAGAAAATGTCTGATGCTCACTAAATAGGGTTGGCATAGTGATGTATGGTCAAAAGAGTGTAGCAAATGTCAAATTAATGAGTTTTAGCTGTAATTTAAAAGGAAGAAAGGGGTGGGTTTTCAAGAGGCTTCCTGAAGACTGGATTGTTGTAGGTTTTTCAGGATGTGTGGCCATGTTCTGGAAGTATTCTCTTCTGACATTTCAGAGGTCGTGAGGTCTGAAGGCATTGAGGTGTTAAGGGTGGGACTAAATCCCTCCAAGTCAGTCATTCTCAACCTGTGTGTCCCCAGATATTTTGGCCTTCAATTCCCAGAAATCCTAATAGCTGGTAAACTGTCTGGGATTTCTGGGAGTTGTAGCCCAAAACATCTGAGGACCCACAGATTGAGAACCACTGCTCCAAGTCTTCTTCAAAGGCTAATGCATCCCTCTAGCCCAGTGGTTCTCAGCCTGTGGGTAACCAGGTGTTTTGGCCTACAACTTCCAGAAATCCCAGCCGGTTTACCAGCTGTTAATCAGGGGTGCCCACTCCTGATTTAATAGTTGCTTGGAACAGGCCCGGATTAACACTTTTTTGCGCCCTAGGTCACACTTTGGAATTATGCCCCCTTTAAGCCAACCTCCCACCACCTCCAAGGTCCTCATTCCCACTGGCTGGAAAGCTCCGCTGTGCTCTGAAGGTCTCCTCGGGAGTTGGGAGGCTTGGGGAGAGCGCAGCGGGTGCAAACTCGCTCCAAAGGTGCGCATGAGAGAGAGAGAGAGAGAGAGAGAGAAAGAGAGATATCAAGAGAGAGAGAGCGAGCAAAAGAGAAAGAGCGAGAGAGAGAGCGTGCGCGCGAGAGAAAGAGAGAGCAAGAGAGAGAGAGAGAGCGTGCATGAGAGAGCGAGCAAGAGAGAGAGAGCGAGAGAGAAAGCACGCGAGAGTGCGAGAGAGAGCGAGATACGGAGGGGATGGAGCAGATACTTTGCCGGGAGAAGGAGTGAGGAGGGGCATGAGAAAGGAGAAAAGAGGGGCGCAGACCAGTTTTGGTTTTTTGGTCCATAATCTGTGCCCCCCCCCCCTCGGCTTGTGCCCCTAGGCCATGGCCTTGTTGGCTTTATGGGTAATCCGGACATGGCTTGGAAGATACTTTCTACAGGTGTTACTTGAGATGTAAGCATAAGCATCACTTATTGAAATTCCTTCTTCTACATAACTATTAAATGAAGGGAAGACCTGCCCCTTTTTTAATCTAGGAAGTCTAGTTCCCACACAAAGCCCCCCTCCTTCCAAAGCAAATGTCAGCACACAGGAGAGGGGTATTTCTCAGATTCAGATTAGAGAAGGAAATGTTGAATTTCCCTCATCCATGTTTCCTCTGACTTTCCAGCACATTCCTGTTGGTGAAATGTGATCCACCCGTTTGTCCATCTGTCCATCCATTTGTTTTTCAAAAACCTCTACAGATGAGAGTCCAACTCTAGCAGCTAGAAAATCCTCCAGAGCACCGAGGAATCCTTTTTGCTCTCTTAGTCTCTGGTTGCAGACCATTCTAATGGGCTCATCACCCCTGCAGACTTTAGGAATCTCAGTAAATTTTAAAAATTCCTACATTTTGATCTAACTATGACAATGGGGTTCTTTCAAACCATCCTATTGCCAAATTCCCATCCTCTTGACCAACAATACTACGGTAGATCAAGAGTGTGGCCTCCTACATTTGTAGGACCAGCTATCAACTGAAATAGGTCAATGATGTTGGGATTCAACAATATGCAGCATAAGGAAAATAGCCTTCATGATGGGAAATGGATAGATCAGTAGATAGTCTTTACAAAGTTTGTAGGGAAGCCCATCCCTAACTTACCCTCTCAAGTGATCTGCCCTGTCCCCATCTTTGATGTTTAGACTGGTCTTCTTAGGGTCATACCAGTTTCTGAAGTTTCCAACCCCCTTCCTGAAATTTTCCATCTCTTTTGTTCTCACAGAACAGTCTTAGTCCAGCTAAAGGAAGAATCCCAAGTTTCTTTTTCTATAAGTCATGTAGTTCTCTAAAATAAAGCTTTTTGTAACTTTAGTTACTGGTTTTGCTCCTTACGTGTGTATCTCATAGTTCCTCTTGATATGTGCTTGATATGTCATAGCTTCCATGACTGCATGGAAGCTATGACATTTTGAACTGATGGGTGCCACAACATGGATGGTAAAATCCCCCAACACAGTGAATTTGTGGGAGATGAACATCCCTTCTGAGATCAACTCCAGCAATTCTGGCATGAAAGTATCTGGTTTCATTGTCCTATTGCCAGTTGTATTCATTCAAACTTTAGAGACTGACAGACAGGTACTCAACAGGGATATAAACTCATTGTAGACCACTGCAATTCTTCCTCTTCACCCATCAGATCTTGCCTGCTGCTGCACCAGAAACTTTGTCGGCATAATTGGGTCAAGCTGACAACCACTTCTTCAGTGAACCAGGTTTCAGCTATACATGCAAAGTCATCTTGCTTGTTCAAGGTCAAGTCCTATATCATATTGTTTTTCCCAGTCCCTGACTGGCATTAAACACCAGGATATCTGTTGGTTGCATGGTGAACCCAGAAGGAGGAACCACCATGAGATTTTCTCCCCACTTTTCCTTCATCCGCTTGTTCTGCGTCCATTACCATACTTCTTCCTGCCCATTATATCTGAAATGGCAGCACCTCTTTGTATTTTTGAACACATATTTGTCTGATCAGAAATACTAGCCAAGCGAACTAGCATGAAAAAGCACATGTCAGTTTAGCTTGAAGCACTCCAATATTTAGCCAAAGCTGGGAGTCTACTCAAAAGGTGCTCCATTTTTTATTTAGAGAGAGGAATGTACTGTTCCAGCAAAAGCTTCCCAAGGCCAATGCATCGTAATCTGTCATACTCCACTGTTCACTCCATCTGGATTCAGCAGGCAAAGCAGTACTCCATTGCATCCCAGGCTGCGGCCCCCGGCTAGGAACCCAAGGGAAAAACCCCTTTGTCTGCAGTAAGAGATTTGCGCCTCTGGCAAGATGCCTGCCTTAACAGTGCCTTCAGGGGAGAATCTCGGCAACTCTGGTGTCCACAGTTTCAGCTTCCCTTCACAGCAAGTGAGCTACCTGAGCCTTCCTAGTGACACTGATTGGACATAGCAGGGACAGAGGGATTATGGGCCAAGTATTTAGCAAGAAAGTGGCTTACCCAATGTGTTTCATAAAATTCAGTATGGATTCCCATCCATGATTATAACCACTACTTTGCGGGAAGTCAGTGATTCCCCATTGAATGGCAAGTTGGTATGTTGAAATGCATGTCACACACTTGTAAGGAATGCAGTCATTAAGGGGCCAGATTCGTATGGATGTCCTTATTCAATTACTTGTGTATTCAGAGAGCATCAAAACATTATTTTGAGTAAATTTCCTTTATGTTTTCATGGTGTAGCTTTCCACAATAGCTCTTGACTTGTTCTTTTCGTTGAAGAAAAAAATCTGTAGTCATAAGTTCATCCCATGGAAAAAGAAACTGAAGATGTTAATAATAATAATAATAATAATGTCCGAATAATAATAATAATAATAAAGAACCATTTTGGTAGCTCTCAGAATCCTTTATCCAGTTTGGCCACTTGTCATGATGGCTGAGGTATTTGGAAACTACAAGTAACTTTCCCAAGCTTTGCCATGACTGAATCCAGCTACAACGAGCTTTAATTTCTGATTAAAAAGAGGCACAAAATGGCTAATAAGCAGTTTTTTCTGTCTCCTGCACCAGTGTCTCAGATTATATCCAGCAATGTTTCCATAACAACTGACTCCTAAGTGCTTCCCTTTGAATACCACATGAGGGTAGAGAAGAGTTACTTCATGGCATCTCTTGAAAGGTCGCTTGCTGTGTATAGGGAGACACAACTGCTAATGCTATGAGCTCTCATAGGGCAATCTGACTCAAATTCCCTCTTAGCTTCACAGATTTATTTTGCTCAGCTTGCTTCTCCACAGTGTAAAATGCCACACTGATTTCTGTGAAGAAAGGGCAAGGTAGCCATCTCATTAAATAAACATATCTAAACATTAATGAAATAATTATGGGTTAGGTTTGGAAAAATTAGGTAACTTCAGTATCTTAATACATGGCCAGGGGCAGTCAGACCATTGGTCAGAATGGAGCAGCTGCCTCAGGCAGCAGAGTTGGGGTGTCATCAAAGCGTGGGAAAGACCTAGTGACAGGGCCGTAGCCAGGATTTTGTTTCGGAGGGGGCCGAGTTTGGTTCGGGGGGGGGGGGCTGAGACTGGATGGAAGAGGGTCTACCCTAGCAAATCTTTTTTATTGTTATCCCAATAACCCCATTAATGTGGGATATAATGAGCATGGTGATCAGGTCATGATATGAATAAACATAACAGTTTAAATAATGTACCAGTAAGGCCTTTTCGCGGACCACCCTGAGAATTTCGGGGGGGTGAAGCCCCCTTAGCCCCCCCCCCCTGGCTACATGCCTGTCTAGTGACATTGTTATTGTTAGGTTAGTACCAGGGATGAACAAAAGTCCTCATGGCTGGCTCTGTACAGTTTTCATTATTAGGGAACATATGGCACACTCTAGAGATTACCTAGTATTCAAAACTTTTTTTCTGATTATATAAGTTGGTATAAGATGTGTAAGTGTGGAGGAGGGGGGTGCACACAGACTTGGTACTTCATCATATTTGCTGCTGGTACCACCATGGATCGTGGTAAGTCCAATGGTGCCTGGTGGGAGGAATCATCACCCCACATCACTTGATTTACCCCAGGTCCCATCCCATGGGTGGAAGTGTCTGCCACCCGACTTTCCCTTGTTAATCCCAATGCAGCACAGGATGCATCCAGTGTTGCCTCCATAGTGGCATATACTGGTTCCTCTTCTCCTTTGTAATGAAGCCCACTGGAAATCAATGTATGTCGTGGGATGGGACCCACGGGCTCTGTCGCAAAACTGAAGAACAGGCGTATGCTACTGAATTTTACCCCATCTGATGAGGTCATTAGTTATATTTAGAGTGGCATCACTGAAATGCCGGGGAGCGGCATGAGCAGTGATAACAGGAGGTGCATTTGCTATGCATTTGGAGCACCCGGTGGCGCAGAGGATTAAACCTCTGAGCTGCTGAACTTGCTGACCAAAAGGTTGGTGGTTCGAATCTGGGGAGTAGGGGAGTAGAGGAGTAGAGTGAGCTCCCGCAGTTAGCCCCAGCTTCTGCCAACCTAGCAGTTTGAAAACATGCAAATGTAAGTAGATGAATAGGTACTGCTTTGGCAGGAAGGTAAACAGTACTCCATGCATTCATGCCAACCACATAACCCTGGAGGTGTCTATGGACAACGCCGGCTCTTTGGCTTAGAAATGGAGATGAGCGCCAACCCCCAGAGTCAGATATGACTGGACTTAATGTCAGGGGAAAACCATTACATTTTTATCACTGAAATGAGTGGAATTTAGATTGTTATGACTAAATTAAACTGTGCTGATTTCAACAGGTCTGCTCTAACATTATGAGTATCACTTTGCATACACACACTCTTTTGCATTTTGTTGTTATGTGGCTTCAAGTAAATTCATGACAGTCTTATTGTAGGATTGTTTTGGGGGTGGTGTCCAGGCTAAGTTTGCCATTGCCTTTCACTTAAGTTTAAAGCATATGACTTCCCCAGTCATTGTGTTTCTATAGCTGAGCAGATATTTAAACCCTAGCCTCCATGAATCTTGCTCCAGTACCTAGCCCAATATATCTTACTGGCACTCCTATTTTGCATTTATCACCTGTCATTCTTTTGCTTATGGCCCTTCTGTGAATTATGATCTTCCTTATATATGTTCAAGTCAGTGCTTATGAAAACCACATGAATGACTGAGGTTTCTTAAACATGGTCTCCTTTTGCCATTCCCTGCCCCTAAAATAACATTGTGACTCCACACTGAAGTACCAGGCCTGATTCTGCTTAGCTTCCAAGATCAAGTGGGATCTGGTGTTTTCAGGGTATATAATAATAACAATAATAATAATATTTCTAACCCTCCCTCCCTCCTCGAGGGAACTCAGAGTGGCTTCCAATGAGTAACAAAGATGGCAAACATTCAATGCTGAAAAGACAAACAACAATCAAATTAAAAAGCATAAATAAAACAATCCCAATATAACTTATAAACTAACCAAAAGTTAACCAAAAATTAAACTTAAATAAATATAATATAATAATATAATAAAAAATAAATATAATAAAAACACAAAAACGCATACAAATGAAACACAATACATTAAAAGCAGGAGATGGTATATGTATGTAGGCTAGATAACATAGATAGATGGTATAGATAGAGCTAGCAATGTCTAGTGGTATCATATTTGGGCTGCAACTCCAGCTTGCCCATGAAACCTATTGGGTGACCTTGGGCCGAGCACCCTCAGCTTCACAGGAAGGCACGGAAAAGCCTCCTCTAAACAAATCTTGTGAAGAAAACTCCATGGTAGGCTTACCTTATAGTGGCTGTAAATTAGAAAGATTACTATTCTGAATTGTATACTAACTGATACAAACACAACCACTTCCCAATAACCAGATAACATATACATGGATAAAAAAGAAGAAAAGAAATTCTGGTTTCTTTATGATCTCATGATTTTCCTCTTTCCTCACCTGAAAGAATTTCACCCTCACCTGAGACCATCTACATAGGAAAACTAGGATTTCTACATAGGAAAACTAGGATAGGTACCACCATATCATCATTCTCTATTTTTTTGTGCCCCCCCCCACTTACTGCACAATTAGACCGTGTCTGTCAAAGTCATCAACACCTTCTTCAAAGGTCACCAGCACCTTCTTCAAACCATCGCTGCATTACTGTTTTCAACCTGTTGTAGATAATAGTAACAAGGTTAAAGTGCCAATTGTAGTAATAATGGCCAATAGTAACTAGCCACCTTCTTGCCACTCCTTAAGCTTTTAAAAGAAGTTGTCATATGGGACTAGAGCTTTATTTTTACTCAGTAAAGGCAAAATAACTGTTTCATCTTTGCTGGAACAAAATACCCTGAGCCCTACATAAAAATAATCTAACAAGAAAGTTACTGTATGTACTCAAGTATAAGCCTAGTTTTTCTGACCTTTGTTAGGTTGAAAAAGTCCCCCTTGGCTTATACTTGAGTCAAGGTTATTTATTATTTTACTCTGTTGCTATTAGAATTTTTAATACATGTATTATTTTACTCTATTTATTATTACATTTATCAATTTACTCTATTAATATTACATTTATTATTTGATTTTATTATTGTTGTTATATTTATTATTTTACTCTATTTATTATTATAATAACTATTATTATTACATTTAATATTTTACTCTATTACAGGCATGGGCAAACTTGGACCCTCCAGGTGTTTTGGACTCCAACTCCCACAATTCCTGACAGTCGGTAGGCTGGAGGGTCCAAGTTTGCCCATGCCTGCTCTATTATTACTGTTATTACATTTTCATTATTTTACTCTATTATTACATTTATTATTTTACTCTATTATTATTGGAAGGATACATCAGCAAATTTGCACTGAAGAAGGTTAGAATAATGGTTCAATCACAATTGGGCAGTCTTATCTTAAATTACAGTTTTATGTAAATATTCAAAAATATTTCAGCTACAGATGCCTCAATTAATGTAATTTTATTGGTATCTATTTTTATTTTGAAATTTACCAGTAGCTACTGTATTTCCCACCCTCGGCTTATACTTGAATCTATATGTTTTCCCAGTATTTGTGGTAAAATTAGGTGCCTCGGCTTATAGTCGGGTTGGCTTATACTCGAGTATATACGGTACTTTGCTTTTTAAATGTGTTGAATTAAGGAAAGGTTTGAGAAAGATCTGACAAGAGGCATATCTCAAGAATCTCAAACTGGGATTGTTTTATCACAAAACCGTGACATCTTTCAGCCTATGCATTTCTCTTATAGAAAAAAAAGGACAACACATAATTCTCATCCATCTTGAGACCTGTCTCTTTATTCTGTTGTGGATTACACTCTACTCTTTTCAATTTTAGCTATTTTTCTTTCAAGAAAGGTTGACAAGAAGAATGAGTTTAACATGATCCTTTATATGTTAAAAGAAAAAAAACTAATGAATTGCATGAAATATGAAATAGTTTTGAAGTCATCTTATGGGAATTTCTCTTTTTCTAGCCTTCCGTTTTGAAAGAAGAGCCTTCTTTTCACTCAGAAGCAAGAAATCCAACCATAGACTGTAAACAGCTGATTGAAAAGCTCCCAGGACATATTTTATGATAGACTAGAGACTGGTTCTTCAAAAACTGTTGCCATAGAGGGTCAAACAATCTGACCTCATGTCAAGTAACTGTAAATGTTGATTTCTGAGTGAGCATTGAGTGGAGCTGAATTTTTTTCAGCATAGATTAGTGCTTGTCACTTCATATACAAAGGCTCAGCAGTGGCATAGCAGAACCATGACTTACAAGGTCAAAACCCACAAATTTTGTTTTTATTAGCAGGCTTGTTGACGTCATCTGCCACCATAATTTCCTTATCTGGGCTGATCTGCAATCCTCAGGTCCCTTCTACATAACAACAACAACACTTTATTTATATTTCGCCCTTCTCACCCCGAAGGGGACTCAGGACGGATTACAGTACACATACATGACAAACATTCAATGCCGCTATATATAGACAATGCAGAGACAGACAGAACAGAAGGATGTGTGTTGCTTCGATTCAATGTCCACCTTTCTTTAGTGCCATGAAAGGTTGGGCTCGAATCCAGCCACAGGGGGTGCTGTCTCTCCATCTTCTATGATGAAGAGCCATCAGGAATCCTTCCTCTCTTTTGGTCACCCAGCATTTTCTGATCTATTTTCTTTATGGCATCATAATACACCTCCCCTGCTTTTAGTGATACCTAATTTCTCTAATTACAGCTAAAGCTGTTTTCAAACTGCTTAGGTCAACAGTAAGTTGGGCTGACAGTCGGCAGCTCATGCTGACCCGGGGCT
This sequence comes from Anolis apletophallus, assembly GCA_030556195.1. Classification (NCBI taxonomy): domain Eukaryota; kingdom Metazoa; phylum Chordata; class Lepidosauria; order Squamata; family Anolidae; genus Anolis; species Anolis apletophallus. Next base: position 100,512,575 of record JARBWK010000005.1, read on the forward strand.
TCAAACTTGCAACCTTTCAGTTGATAGATTTTATAAATGCTGGTGATTTACCAGCTGTCTAAACCCCCTGGCCCTGATTATCAAAGAAGATAATCCACATTATCTGCTTTGAACTGGATTGTATGAGGCCCCTTCCACACAGTTGATTAAAATCCCACAATATCTGCTTTGAACTGGGATATATGGCAGTATGGACTCAGATAACCCAGTTCAAAACAGATATTGTGGCTTAGTTTGCCATAATATTCTGGGTTATATGGCTGTGTGGAAGGGCCCTGAGTCTACACTGCCATATAATCTGGTTCAAAGCAGATAATCTGGCCTTGGTCATGTGAAGTGTGTGTGTGAAAGAGAGAGAGAGAGAGAGAGAGAGAGAGAGAGAGAGAGAGAGAGAGTACTGATATGAGCTCTCCTTTTTGTAATGTTTTGTTTGTGTTATTAACTTTACAAAAGGCCTACTCCGAGTAGAACTGAAAATAGCTATGTGTGGTTGGCTGATATGGATACAACTGCTTGCATTTTGCTACATGTCAGTTTACTGTGGCTGATACAATGAGTGCCTACATTGCTACACTAATAAATGAAAAGCAACAGATTACAAATACAAATTGATCTTGGATTTTAAACCTATCTGAATAATCTCTCCTTCACTGGTTTGATATGTTCATTTTCAAAAATAGCAAACCCATAATTATTTAGCAAGGATGAGGAAAATGTAGCCTTCCAGGTTTGGGGCAATGACAGTCCCATCATCCCCTATTAGTTTAGGTAATATTGAGGGATATTGGGATTAGCAATCCAAAACCAGGAGATTGGGCTACACATGGCTTGCATGTGTGTGTACACGTGCATGTGTATGTGGGGGCAGACAAACCGAGCCTCCTGATGGGAACCTTACCAATAGCATTGCACAAAGAATCCCTCCTACACATACCTATAAATGATCGCAGCAGCTTTAGATATCATAGTCGTGCAGGCAAAGAGGAATTTTATTACCCAGGTTGGCAGATCTCAGCCATGTGGGTGTAATAGAAATCTGCATGCATGCTAACATTGAGCTGTTCTTCTTTGCATGGTGAAACCTTCCTACTGGCTGGGTGACATTGTGCAGAGCTGCAGATATTTTTGCTCTACTGTAGTTGGCATGCCATTGTCGACTCATAAAAATGCCTGGTTTTCTTTGGTTCATATAATTCCACATGTTTCCCCTGCAGTTAATCTCCACAGCACTGTGGCTATGTCAAAGGCAGCTGCACATTTATTAAAGACAAAATACATGCACTTGGGATGGCAGTTCATCTGCTGCTCCCTCTCCAACCATCTGTCTGTCACTCAAAAAAAAAATACAGAGCTACCCATCTGCACAAACTCCAACATCACTGCATTTATGGCATCTTTCTTTGCATGTGCTTTTCCAACTATTTTCCCTGCATTACTGTATTCTGTGTGACTATATAGATGAAGATGCACATGTGAAAGTTGCTTTTTAAGTTTTTCGGGCTGTATGACCATATTCCAGAAGCATTCTCTCCTGACGCTTCACCTGCATCTATGGCAGGCATCCTCAGAGGTTGTGAGGTCTGTTGGAAACTAGGAAAATGGGGTTTATATATCTGTGGAAAGTCCAGGTAGAAGAAAGAACTCTCATCTGGTGGCCAATTGAAACATTCATACCTACTTTCCACAGACAAGAGCATTGTAATGCGCCCTGAGTCCCTTGCGGGGTGAGAAGGGCGGAATATAAATACTGCAAATAAATAAATAAATAAATAAATAAATAAATAAATAAATAGCGATTCATGCAGAAATGCATCATGCTTTAAAAAAGTGTGATGTGTGGTGGAAGCTCCTTCTTGGGAGGCTTTGAAACAGAGGATGGATGGCCATCTGGTTTACTGAGGAGCTGTGGTTGATGAAACAAGAACGGAAATGGTTAGAGAGCGCGTGGCGTCGCACCTGTGACGAAGTAACAAAATCTGCTTATAAGGCATTTAGGAAGGCCTATGACTCAGCTATTAAGGAGGCCAAAAAGTATATAACACCTCTTTAATAGCTTCTGCTAGATCCCGCCCAGCGCAAATTTTAAAAATAGTTCGTTCGATGACCAATCCGGCCCCCTTGGTCCAAAATTCGGTTGATTTGGCTATCACAGCTGAGGCATTTCAAAAGTTCTTTGCGGATAAGATTGAGTTGCCCCTCACGATTGATATGGTAAGTGAACTTGAGGCACCGTGGCCACCAGCCGGGCCTGCCCTCAGGCAGTTCATCCTGCTGGACGCAGAAGCTGTAAACAAGATCCTTGCCACTGCTAAATTGACCACTTGCTCCCTCAATCCGTGCCCCCCTCCCCCGGCTGGTCAAGGACTGCCTGGATGGTTTACAAGGCTCTTTGATGAATATAGTAAATGGCTCCCTTGAACAAGGAGTTTTCCCAGATGGGATTAAAGAGGCAGTAGTCCACCCCCTGCTGAAGAAGCTGAGCATAGACCCCTCAGTTCTTGCCAATTACTGCCCAGTCTCGGATCTTTCGTTTCCATTCTGGGCATAGGACCGAGACTGTTCTGGTTGCCATCACAGACCAGCTCCACTGCCAGCTCGACCGAGGCGGATCGGCGCTGCTAGTGTTTCTTGATGTCACTGCAGCATTTACGATACTGGCAATTACGATCTGTTGATCCACCACCTCGCTGCATCCGAAGTCCGTGGGCTGGGCCTTAATTGGTTCACCTAATTTCTCCAGAACCGGGGACAGCGAGTTTTATTTAATATCTATGTTCGACCGGTCACTCAGCTGGTTCGGAGTTTCGGACTGGAGTGTTATCAGTACGCTGATGACACCCAGCTCCTTCTGCGTTTGGAGCCCGTGGCAGTTTTGGTACCAGATAATTTCACTCTGTCTTGAAGCCATGACTGGATGGCTGCATGCTAGCAGGCTGAGGGTGAATCCAGCAAAGATGGAGATCCTGTGGCCTGACCACCCTGTGGGAGTGGAGCAACCATTGCCTACCCTTGACGGTGAGCCTCTTGTTCCATCTGCCACCATGAAAAGTCTTGCTGACGATGGAGGCCCAGGTCTCTGCTATCAGCAAACAGGCTAGGCGACTGGCACCCTATCTTTCTGGGGAGGCCTTAGCCACAGTGATCCATGCCACGGTCACTTCAAGACTGGACTACTGTAGCGCTCTATACGTTGGCCTTTCTTTATCAGTGACCCGGAAACTTCGTATAGTTCAAAATGCACCCCATGGGATGTCACCTATCCTGTGTCAGCTGCATTGGCTACCGATTGAATTCCAGATCTCCTACAAGGTGCTGGTATTGACCTTTAAGGCCTTGTACGGCCAGGGGCCGAAGTACCTTAGGGACTGCCTCTCCCCCTATCAACCCCAGTGGCCACCTCTATCCTCCCAAGAGAATCCCCTCCATATACCGGGCCCCAGAGAAATCTGCCTGGAGGTCACTAGGTGGAGAGCTTTCTCGGTCTCTGCCCCAAAGCTGTGGAACTCTCTGCCGCCCGACATCCAAACCATGCGTGAGCTGAGATGCTTTGTTGTTGCACTGAAGACTTGGCGCTTTAGCAGAATGTTTGATTAGTTGTTTTAATTGTAATTCTTTTAAAGTGTTTTATTGGTTTTATGTTGTAAGTCGCCCAGACCACTGCTGGTGGAGGGTGACTAAGTAAGTAATAAAAAATGATTGACTGATTGAATTGATCTATCAGGGGTACTTTAATTGTGCTTTTCCTGCATGCCAGGAGGTTGGACTAGATGGACCACATGGTCTGTTCCAACTCTGTTATTCTATGATTCTATGAAAGTACTGTGCAAGAAGGTATGCAATATTTCCTTGTGCAATGTCTTTGCCCTGTGAGAAAAAGAGCAGCCAGAATCTTATAGGTACAGCTATTTATTTTTCACTCCCAAGCATTGATGAGTGTGTGACACAGAGTGATCTGGTAGGCCTCATATGTGCAAAAAGGAATAAACAGCATTAAACCTTTGATGAGTTGGCAGTAGTCTGTGGTTTCAAATGTATCTGGTTTTTAATCAAGTTGAGAGCTACCTTTAGCCCAGTTCTTAGTTAAGAGGTCCTCCTTTCCCTTTATGGTGCTCTAGCAGATTCCAGGAATGGCTATTGACAAGCCACCCATGACTACTGTATGATATTTTTCTCTATCTTGTATTTCATTGCAGAGGTCAGGGTCCCAAGATGGCAAATGACACTCAAAGTCAAGTAACTGAAAATTTAAAAACTTAGAAACTATTGCTAAAGGTTTTGCATAGTGTGGTATACTATAGCATTGTGTGCTATATACTGTCCATGTTTATGAGGTAAATTATACCCATACACATTTTTCCTACCTATTCTCAGCATGGCTCTGTCTCTGAATGCACATTCTCAATTAGTTTGATTACGGACCAGGATTAAAACCGTGGAGAAGGCACACAATACTAAAATGTCATTCCTTGAAGAGATGCCTACACACACGCATGAATGCACACATAGACATATCCCCCCATTTTCTGTGATTCATACATTCTCCTTGCTTCTCCAGTTAGAGGAGAAAATTCACAAGAAGAGCAAGGGCAACGTAAAAAACATAAAATTTATTTTCGTCATGGCAAATTCTTGCTGCTAAGAGATAACTCAGGATCTATTTTCTTTGGTTAACTTCACAACAACCTGCACAATTCATCCTGCTGACAAGGAAACACATTTTGTTGATTTGTGAATTGGTGTTTGGGAGTGTGGCTTTGCTTCAGGAATGTGAACTTTTGTAGCCACCAATCTTAGGATTATATAGTTCTATTTCCCTCTCCATTTCAGGCATATGAAATGCCACCCTTCCTCAACTTAAAACCTAAGCATCTGAGATTAATTATTAGGCAGATAGCAAATCATGGTTGCAGATTAAGACAGAAAATACATTTCAGAGCTGGGAGTGTGTCCCTGATGATACAATTACAAGTCGGTTCTTAAATTGGGGACCAGAAAACATGACCAGGCTGGCTCAAGTTCTTTAGATCAGTGTTTCCCAACCAGTGTGCCGTGGCACACTAGTGTGCCGTGAGCGATCATCAGGTGTGCCGTGGGAAATTGGAACCTCCTTTCTTCCCCCTCCTGCCGAACACTTTTTCTTCTCCACTCGCGCTCCCTCCTTCCCAGCCTCGCTCTGCTCGCTTTGCCTCGCTTTGCTCATGCTGCCGCCATTTTATTCTGAGGGGGCAGTGTGAGCGTGTTCAGGAGGGGAGGGGGGAGAGAGGAAGACATGAAGCGAGTCTGCGCAGTAGCGCCCGCACGGGTCACGTCTTCCTCCCTCCCCTCTCCCCTCATGAAGAAGGGAGCCCAAGTGGAGAAGAAAAAGTAAGTGTTCAGCAGGAGGGGGAAGAAAGGGCACGAAGGGGAAGGGGGAGGAAGAGGTCTCTGTCAAAAGCTGGCATGGGCAAACTTGGACCTTCCAGGTGTTTTGGACTCCAACTCCCACCATTCCTAGCAGCCTCAGGCCCTTTTCCTTTATCCCCTCAGCCAGTTAAGCAGGAAATGGCCTCAGGCTGTTAGGAATGGTGGGAGTTGAAGTCCAAAGCACCCAGAGGGCTGAAGTTTTCCCATGCCTGTTTTAGGGACCTTAAAGTGATGAGCCTCCTTCCAACATTGTGATTCTGGATAGAAAACAAACAACAACATAACATAACATTGTTTGAATCCACAGTACTCTCTAGGTGTAGGTGAACTACAACTTCCATACTCAAGGTCAATTCCCAAGCAAACCCTTTCAGTACTTTCTGTTGGTAATGAGAGTTCAATATGCCAAGTTTGGTTCAATTCCATTGTTGCAAGAGTTCAGGATGCTCTTTGTGTGTTAACTATAAATCCCAGAAACTGTAACTCCCAAATGTCAAGGTATATTTTCCCCCAACTCCATCTGTGTTCACATTTGGGCATATTGAGTATTCATGCCAAGTTTGGTCCTGATCCAACATTGTTTGAGTTCACAGTGCTTTCTGGATGTTGGTGAACTACAACTCCAAAACTCAAGGTTAATGCCCACCAAACCCTTCCAGTATTTTCTGTTGGTCTATTTTGACATTGCTCCCATTTCAACCACATATCTGCATGAGATGAGCTTCTCTAGCTTGACTGCGATAAAAACTAAACACAGTGAGAGACTGACAGCTGTTGAGCAAGACCTTCGTGTGTGTCTTTCTGCCATTCCTGCCAGGATATCTATGTTGTGTTCATTAAAACAGGCCCAGGTTTCACACTGAGTGTTAAATACATTAAAAAACATATTAAGTATATGTATTACTGTGTTAGAATGTCATTTTGTGTCATTTTGGTTGGTGGTGTGCCCCAGGATTTTGTAAATGTAGAAAATGTGCCACGGCTCAAAAAAGGTTGAAAAACACTGCTTTAGATGAAGAAAGATTTGGAACTAGGTTGGAGGACCTTTGGAAACACAGCGGATCATGGTTCATTGCTTAACTTCTCCAGAGGCTGCAAACATCACTTCTAGGTCAGGGATCCTTAGAGCAACACAAGTTGCCGACTCATACAAATACATCTGTCCATCATCTATGCTGAACAAAGGATACATTGATACTTTAGAATTAATGCAATGGGATACTATAACTACCATGGCCAAGTGATACAAAATCATGGGAGTATTTTTACAAGATCTTTATCCTTCTTTGCCAAATAGTGGTGGTGCTTCATCAAACTTCCTGTTTTGTAACAGATTTCCTATGAGTCAGATGAGGTGGTAGTCCTTTGTGGTATTATACATTTTCCTCAGGAGAAGGCGATTATTTACAGTGTCATAGGCTGCTGACAGGTCTATGAAGACAGCTTCTGTAATCTGCTGCCTTTCAAAATCATCTTCAATGTGCTGACTCAGGTTCAATACCTGTGATGTGTAGTGTTGGCCTTTTCTGAAAGCAGCTGGAGAAATCACACTGCTTAGCCAGTATTGCACCATCTGACATCCACCGGGAAGTAGCAGCCAATAATGAAAGGACCAAGGCAGTGGCATCCCTGGCATATTGCCTGTTTGGATATCAGCCAGCACAGCAACACATCAAATCAAGAAACAGTTTTCTAACATCTACAGAGATACTCTGAGGAACACCTCAGCAAGTGAGAGTTCAAAAGTGGCAGGCTAAAACCCAGCACCTCAATCCATGACTGTGGGCACACATAAGACTGAGCAATTTGGAAGGAGCTGAATGGACTGTAATTAGACACCACAAGATGCAGAGTCAGCCTTAAAAATGGGGCCTGTAAGCTTCGCTAACTGTGGATGAGAGCAAATCAGGAATGGAGAGACTCACCAGGATGAAGGTAAACAACAGAGGCTTTATTCGATTTGTTCAAAAAGGACACTTGTTCAGCACGGCTACTCCAAAGTACAAAGTGTAAAGCATGTTTGTAAAACAGACATTTTTATAAACACGAGTTTCCATTCACTACTGTGGTCTAATTTTGAAATTCCCCCGCTTCCCTGATTGGCCGGCTCTGATAAGCCAGTCGCATGTAGTATTGGTTAGGCCTATTTTTATTAGTAACTCTCAAGCAACTGGAAATGACATTTATCCGGCATCTACCAATCCCCATGGGTGCTAGTTAACTGAGAGAATACTGTACTGTGAAATTATTTATACCAGTATAGATCCTTGTGTTATGCAATACTGCAGTCTTTGCTGAAGGGGCTTTTGTCTATGCTTGTTGCTAAAGTAGACTATAGAACAAGTAAGTCTTCTTTTATATAAAAGCTAAAATCTCAGTCAAAGAAGTTTAAAGAAGGATTCTTCTCAAAAGAAAATCATACACTCCAGATATTGTTGAAAATGATGGGGAAATCAATGTGCACAGCTAATGATCTACCAGATGGCTTAGGAATTTATTGAACCATGTTAATCCTTAATACACGATATAAACTTGGGAAGCAATGCACTGTTAATTTGGCCAGTGATTGTATAAAGTTATGGGACATCACACACAATATTTCAGGTCGTCACAGTGGGCAGTGGAGTAAGACATTCCTTGCTTTTTTCCCGCCCTTGCTAGCAAAGAATGGATGAAAGAAATGAAAACATACTGTATTTCTGATTGTTCTTGGAACTATGTGTTATCTATAAGAACATAAGAACATAAGAAGAGCCATGCTGAATCAGGCCTCAGCCCATCTAGTCCAGCATTCTGTGTCACACAGTGGCCCACTAGTTGTACACAGGGATCTCTAGCAGAAAGGAGGGCAAATCCCTCACCTGCTCTCGACCGCCCACAACCAGTACCCGGGGAAATCCTGCCTGCCTCCATCAACACAGAGGTGGCACTTGGATGTCCATTTCAGTAACTACTGATTCCCTTGGTATCCATGAATCTGTCTAATCCTGCCTTGAAGCTGTGCAGGCTGACAGCTGTCACAACCTCCTCGGAAGTGAGTTCCATAACCCAATGACCCTCTGGGTGAAGAAATATTTCCTTTATTAGTCCTAACTTTCCTACCTTGAGCTTTAGGAGTGCCCCTAGTCCTAGTGTTGTGTGACAGAGAAAATATTTTTCTTTATTCACCTTTTCTATCCCATGCATGATTTTATACACTTCGATCAAGTCACCTCTTAAACGTCGTCTTTCAAGGCTGAAAAGACCAAGGCGTTGCAACCTGATTTCATAAGGGAGCTGCTCCATCCCTTGGATCATTTTTGTTGCCCTTCTTTGTACCTTTTCCAGTTCCGTTATATCCTTCTTGAGGTGCGGTGACCAGAATTGTACACAGTACTCCAGATGTGGCCTCACCATAGATTTGTAGAGAGGCAATACAACATTTGCCGACCTATTTTCGATTCCCTTCCTGATCATGCCAAGCATAGAATTTGCTTTTTTCACTGCTGTAGCGTACTGGGTTGACATCTTCATTGAGCTGTCCACCAAAACCCCAAGATCCCTTTCCTGGTTTGTCTCAGAAAGCTTTGATCCCATCAGTTGATAAGTGTATTTGGGGTTCTTTGCCCCGATGTGCATGACTTTACACTTGTTTAGGTTAAAATGCATTTGCCACTTTGTTGCCCATTCACTCAATTTCGAGAGATCTTTCTGGAGCTCTTTACAGTCAGTTTAATTTTTAACTACCCTGAACAGTTTAGTGTCATCTGCAAACTTTGCTACCTCACAATTTACTTCTACATCCAGATCATTTATGAATAAATTAAAAAGTAACGGTCCTAAAACTGAACCTTGGGGTACGCCACTTCTCACCTCTTTCCATCCAGAGAAGTGTCCATTTATTACCACCCTTTGTTTCCTACAGTTTAGCCAGGTTCCAATCCAGGACAAGACCTGTCCCCTGATTCCATGGCTGAAGAGCTTATTTAGAGTCTTTGGTGAGGGACTTTGTCAAAAGCCTTTTGAAAGTCAAGGTAAACAATATCGACTGGGTCCCCTTTATCTATGTGTTTATTTACACCCTCAAAGAATTCTATCAAGTTAGTAAGACATGATTTGCCTTTGCAGAAACCATGTTGATTTTCCTTCAGCAATGCCTGTTCTTCTATGTGCTTGGTAATTTTTTCTTTAATAATGGTTTCCATCACTTTGCCTGGGACTGAGGTTAGACTAACTGGCCTATAATTTCCTGGATCACCCCTGGATCCTTTCTTGAAGATCGGAGTTACATTTGCCTCCCTCCAGTCCTCGGGTACAGTGCCTGATCTTAGAGAAAGGTTATATATTTTGGCTAGAATTTCAGCAATTTCACACTTGAGTTCCTTAAGAACTCTGGGGTGGATGCCATCTGGCCCTGGTGATTTGTTGACATTTAGTTTAGTAAGGCATGTGAGAGCATCTTCCTTGTTTATCTCTATCTGGTTTAATTCATTTAATTCCCTCCCTGAAAAAACTGACTCAGCTGCAGGCATATGTTGTCTGTCCTCCTGTGTGAAAACGGAGGCAAAGAAGTCATTTAGCCGCTCAGCAATCTCCTTGTCTTCACTTATTGTCCCTTTCTTACCATTTTCGTCAAGTGGTCCAACTGCTTTTCTAGTTGGGTTTCTGCTTCTGATGTACTTAAAGAAGATTTTGTTATTTTTTTTTAATGTTCTTAGCTATATGTGCCTCAAAATCTCTCTTGGCTTTCCTGACGGTTGCTTTGCACTTAGTTTGCCAGAGCTTGTGTTCCTTTCTGTTCTCCTCGGTAGGAAGAGCCTTCCATTTCTTAAATGAGTTTTTCTTCTTTCCAATCACATATTTTACTTCATTTGTAAGCCATCTATTTTCTTCATAAGCCAAGCATTTTAAAATAATCGATAATAGCCTTTTCGGGAGATGACAAATCAGAAAAATGAGTATGTCAAACAGCTGTTTTAATGTATTCACATTTTTTTTGTGTATATCTTCATTTGACTAACTAGACGCTCTGTATTTTGGAAGCTTGCCTTCTGAGTTTCTCTGAAATATTAACATAGTTTTGTTTTACTTTCTATAATTGCGTGCTCATATGAATAGGCATTGCCTTGCAGCCTTGAAATGGTCTGAGATATTCCTGTAGCTGGTTTCATGATTCTTTGTTTAGCCCTGGAAGGTAGCTTGCGTGACAGTCTCTAGGGATTGAGAGCTTTGAAGATCTTTTTCACAGCTTCTACAAAAAGGTTGTAGCCTTCTATACATGGTTCTTTATCAGAAATAGCTACTTCCAAGTTCTCTGTAAACGTTGTCCAGTTAGTTTGTCCTGTTTGGCACAAATCTACCCATGCAAAGCAGGTGAACATAGCATTGAATGAAACATGCAGAATAATCACAGGATGTCTTAAACCTACACCTGTTGATAAACTCTACAAGCTAGCTGGCATTGCCCCCTTCTCAATGTGCGACAGGAAGTTGCTGCTAAATGTGAGAGAAATAAGGTTGAACATTATTAAAGCCACCCACTACATGGCTACCAGCCACCTCCCAGCAGACTCAAATCAAGGAAAAGCTTTATGAGAACTACCAACCCTCTTAGCGTCCCCCCAACAACAGCAAGGGTATCCCTCTGGGCAGCTAAACCAGGAATTGCCTACTGGATGGCCCCCAACGAGGGTCTTCCTCCAGGGGCAAACCAAGAATGGGCAACTTGGAAGTCCCTGAACAGACTCAGAAGTGGAGTGGGCAGATCAAAAGACAACCTGGCAAAATGGCACTACCTAAAAGAATCCCACACCTTGTGTGACTGTGGAGCAGAACAGACAACTCTGCATCTGTATGCTTGTCCACTGTGCCCTGCCTCATGTACAGAGGAAGAATTTTGGAAGCTACAAACAATGCCACTGCTATTGCCCGTTTTTGATCAAAAGATATTTAGCCACCTGCACTCCTTCTATTTTTATCTGTCTTATCCTAATTTATGCAATGCGAAATAAACAACTTGCAGCCTAAAAGTTTGGTCTAATATTTCTACATAAAGCAGATGTCTCCAGACCTGGTTTCCTTTTCCTCTGTAAGGAAGGGGAGAAAAAAGAATGGATTCCCCTATTCCCACCATATTTCATATAGTATCAACTCGGGGGGGAAAGTCCCAAACTCTCTTTGATCTAATAGAAAAGTGAACAGTGATAAAAGAAGAGTGTGGCATGCAATCACAAAACTCTGCCATGTGCCTGTATGGATGAATTTGATATCAATGGTTATTCCGATAAGCTTTTCAGACTCCCTGCCCATAGTCTCACGAAACAATCCTATACCACTCAATTATAGCACTGTGGTTCCATCTTAATTGATACTGCTGCTGACTCCTTTAGGATCCTGGGATGTGTAGTTGGTCAAAAACTCTGAGACATCTAAATGTTCTCTCCATAAATAGCAACTCCCTGGACTCTGAAGAATGTTGCAATGACAGTTAAGTTGGAATCAACCTATAATTGGGTAGTACGAAAGGGTCTGTCATGGAATGTTTTATTGGGATAATTGGTGTGCTTGTTTCTAACATAAGCCATAGATCAGGGGTGCTCACACTTTTTCAGCATGGGAGCTACTGATTAAAAAACCAAGTCCCAAAGATCACCTACCCAGAAATGTAAAACGTATAACTATTTTCTTATTTATTTATTTATATTTATTATTCATTTTTATGTACCGCTCCTTCCAGCAGGCTCGGGGCAGTTTACATAAAATGAAGTTATAAAACATCACATTTCAATTTAATAACAATATAAAACAGAGCATAAAAATACATCCAACCACCCCATTTCTCCCACACTGCCATATTACCACACATATTATCAGCCAGAAAGTAAGAAGAGAGGCTTTTGAACTGCAAGGCCATTTAATACTCAGCAAGGTAAACAAAGGGACATGCAAAAATACATCCAACCACCCCATTTCTCCCACATTTCCATATTCCCCAACTTATATTTCTCAAGGAACAAAGCAAGCAGAGAGGCTTTGGAGCTAAAAGGCCATTTTTAAACATTAAAAATAAACAAAGAGACATGCCACAGAACAATCTAGCTCCCACCCCAAGTAAAAAGACCGACCTTTGAGATGCGGTAAGAAAATGACCCCAAAGCGTCCTTCTCCTCCTCCTCCGTCATTGCTCCTATTTCCACGCCGCCAGCATGCGTGCCGCCTCCAAGAGCTCACGAGAAGTCCGAGAGGCAGAATGGGCGCTTCTGCGCAGGTGTGCGGGGCCAGCCATGCATCGCGTCATCCAGGCCCGCCCCTTTGGTCTCCTACGACTCTGAATGGCTGGAGAAGGACGGAGGGAGGAGGAGGAATCCAAAAGAGGGGGCCCATTCTGCCTCTTGGACTCTGGAGCTTTTGGAGGCGGCACGCGAGCAGGGAGTGGGGAGGAGCAACGACGGAGGACTTCTTTGCAGAGTGCAGGGGGCGTGAAGAGGACCAACTGCAAAAAACCTGGTTAGGGGCCTCAAGATCACCAGGATGAGGCCCAAAGATCACCCTGGTGATCCCGATCACCATTCTGAGCACCCCTGCCATAGATCATAAACTTTTCATTAACTTTCTTAAATTTTCTTTTGTTATATAGTTGATATTTGTTTATTGTTTGCTGTGTTATTTATTTATTGTCTCTGTGTTGCATAGTCTAAAAAAATTGTGCTCTTAATTTTGACCAGTAGAATGAATTCATCAGAATTCTGTTAACTGCATTAAGCCACCCATCTTTATCTGCTAAGATAGAAGTCAACAAAAGTTTATTCTACCAACTTCTATAACTTAATTTGTCTCAAAGGTGCTAGAACAGTGTTTCTCAACCTTCCTAATGCCGGGAGCCCCTTAATACAGTTCCTCATGTTGTGGTGATCCTCAACCATAAAATTATTTTCATTGCTACTTCATAACTGTAATTTTGCTACTGTTATAAATCATAACGTAAATATCTGATATGCATGATGCATTTTCATTCACTGGACCAAATTTGGCAAAAATATTAGTCACTCCCAAATTTGAATACTGGTGGGTTGGGAGGGGGATTGTTTTCATCATTTGAGAGGTGTAGTTGCTGTGATTTATAGTTCACCTACAATCAAAGGCCATTCTGAACTCCACCAACGATGGAATTGAACCAAACTTGGCACACTGGAAGGGTTTGGTGGGCATTGACCTTGAGTTTTGGAGTTGTAGTTGCTGGGATTTATAGTTCAGCTACAATCAAAGAGCATTCTGAACCCCAGCAATGATAGAATTGGGCCAAACTTCCCACACAGAACTCCCATGTCCTACAGAAAATACTTTTTTCTGATGGTCTTTGGTTATCCTTCTGACACCCCCTCATAACCTCCCCAGGGGTCCCAGCCCCCAGGTTTAGAAACACTGTGCTACTATCTTTTTGCATAATACTTAGGAACTCATCAGATGAGTTGCAGAAAGCAAGAGGGGGGTCATCTTCTTAGGGCCCTTCCAGACACACCCAGGATCTGATCTCAGGTTTTCTGCTTTAAACTGGATTATATGAGTCTGCACAATCAGATAATCTGGGATAAACGGAAAACCTAGGATCAAATCCTGGAAGTGCTTTCTTCCATTTCCAAGTGCATCAGGAGCTCAGAAGATGATTTCTCCTAAACTCCTGTGTTTCTCAACACTTCTAAAACAGATGGAAGTCGGTTTGTGTCATGTGAAGGACTCTGTGACACTTAATCTATGAAAAGTGTGTAGAACAGGATTTCCCTCGTAGCAACGCTAAAGAGGGAGAGGATTTTGCCCCCTCCCCCAGAGAAAGAGGAGGTTCTTGGAACCTCTTTGAGGCAGGGGGCGTGGCCTCCCCTTAGGAAGGCCAGCCTCCTGTGAGCTCAGTCGGAGCTCTGTTCTCGGAGGAGACGGTCGGTCTCCTCCTTCAGGTGAGCTTCGGGCCAGGGGGAGCGGGGCTTTGCACCCCCCCCTGCGCCGTACTCCCCATCTTTGCCGGGGAATGCACGTGCGCAAGCGGGTCCCGAGGGGTAGGCCGGAGACGGGCTCCCGCTGCCCTCCTCCGCCGCGTTGCGACCCTTGGGGCCCGCTTTTTCGCGCCGCCGCCGGGCCTTGCTTGCACAGGCGGCGGCGCAGAGGGCTGTAGCCAGGGCGGCCTGCCTCCCCGCCAGGGCGTGCTGCCGGCGTTTGGCGGGGAGCGCCCCTCCCGCTTTGGGCCTGTCTTTTCGCGCCGCCATCGCCGGGACTTGTAGCTGAGGTGGCTCGCCTCCCCGCCAGGGGAGCGCCTCCCTCATGCTTTCCCCTCTTTCTCTGCTGCCGCTGGCTTGTAGGGGCCGTCGATTGGCCCTCAGCGGCAGCGGGCTCAGGTGGGCGGCCGCCGCCGCCTCCAAATGGGATCGCCACTTTTTGGTGCCGCACGTGGCTTGTTCGCCTCCCCGCATGGCTAGCTGGCGGGGAGGGCGTCCTTGCGGGGAGGGGAGTGGGAGGCCAGATGGCTTGGCCTTCCACGTCCCGCCCCCCCTTTTTGTTTTTTTGGCTTATTTAATACTTGTTTGGCTGGCAGGTCCCAGGTTAAACTCGGCCTGCATTGTCCCTCCCCATGGGCCATCACAGTGCGGCCTAGTGCCATAAGGCATCGGACTGTGGCTTTAAAAACCGGGGTTCGTAGCCCACTAAAACCCCTAGGGGTATTTTGCTGAAACCAAGGGTGGCTCGGCCTTCCGCTGTCGCCCACCCCCTCCTTATTTATTTATTGCTTACCCCCTTGCTATTGCCTGGGGCCGCCATCTTGGCCACATGGCGCTTACCCTACATGGGTGGATAGCGACCATTTTGGCAGGCTCAGACTGGGTTCTGAGCGGCCATTTTGTTTGATATAGGGAGGAGTAAGGGGGGCAATAAGATGGACAATGATCAGACAATGAAATATGAATTAATTAATGGACATTGTTGATTAATGAAAAAGTCACAATTATTATTAATAATAATAAATGTATATAAATAAATAAATGTTGGATAATGGGAAATGGTTATATATATTATATCAGGTTTTTAAAATTAAATAATGAATTATTTCATTGAATGTTGAATGAATTACTGAGAAATATTTACATGTAGATTAGACTGGTAGCAACAGGAGATAACCAGTTGATCTATTGTTATACGCACATTATGCCATTTAGAATGGTAATAAGGGAATAATAATATTAATGGGAATGATAATGATCATAGCCGGCAAGAATAAAACACAGACGGCATGGAATACACACATAGGTGTTCCTGTATATGTGCACGCTTATGTTCAGTCAGGCGCATGCACGCGTTGGCTTGATGAAATTATACTAATAATAACGATACATCTGATATTTCAAGCAATGCATTTATTATTTCACCTGGGTCATTTTTAATTTTCAAGCTTGAGGAGTGAGCTCCTGACACTTGGTATAGCCTACGGTTGACTTATGGCTGACAACGTTAGCAATTGAGTTAATAATTGCGAAGCGGTGCATTTATCATTTCACCTGGGTCATCTTAATTCTCAACTTGAGGAGTAAGCTCTCGACTCTTGGTATAGCTTGCTGGTGGCCTATGTCTGACAACATTAGCAAGGGAATTATTGATTGCAGGCAATGCATTTATCATTTCACTTGGGTCATTTTAGTCTTCAACTTGAGGAGCGAGCTCCCGACCCTTGGTATAGCTTGCTGTTGACCTACAGCTAATTCTCAACTTGAGGAGTAAGCTTTAGCATAGAGTTACTAATTTTAAGCAGTGTATTTATTATTTCATCGGGGTCATTTTAAATTTCAACTTGAGTGAGCTCCCTACCCTTGGTATTAGTTTACCAATTACACGTCTGTCAACATTAAGCAATCAAGTTGCTAATTTCAGCAATGTAATTGTTCTTTCACCAGTTAACTTGAGTGAGCTCCAACCCTGGGTATGGCTTACTGTTGACCTACATTGGTCTGTCAGCATTAGTAATTGAGTTATTAATTCCAAGTAATATATTTGTTTTTTACATGGGTCATTTTAAATTTCAACTTGAATTGAAAAATTTAAATTGAGTGAGCTCCCGACTCTTGGTATAGCTTACTGTTGACCTATATTTGGCAACATTAGCAGTTGAGTTACCAATTTCAAGCAATGTATTTATCACTTTAACTGGGTCAATTTTCAATATGAAGGGGGAGCTCCCGACCCTTGGCATAGCTGACTGTTGACCTACGCTTGGCAACATTGGCAATTGTGTTATTAATCGCAAGCAAGTAGTTATCATTTCACCTGAGTGGAGAAATACAGTTGTCTCCAATGGAGACACGTTCTCTTAGCCTAATTCGGCTAGAGAGTAAAACGCATAACCTCTTCCTTAAAAAGACTGTACTGTCAGGCCTATGAGTCACACTCTCTTAGAGGGAGTCTGAAAACGGTTTTTTCTTTTATACAGAAGAAGGTTAGTCATTGAGGTCACGCCCTCTCAGCCTTATAAATGGCTGTAGAGTTTGAAAAGCGTGTCTTCTTTAAACATAAGAGGATTAGTCGTTTAAGTCACACCCTCTCAGCCTTATAAAGGGCTGGGGAGTTTGGAAAGTGCGTTTTTTCTAAAAACATAAGAAGATTAGTCGTGTAAGTCACACCCTCTCAGCTTGATAATCGGCTGGAGAGTTTGAAATGCGCTTTTTCGTTAAAATATAAGATTAGTTGTTTGAGTCACATCCTCTCAGCCTTATAATGGCTAGGGAGTTTGAAAGGCGTGTTTTTTCCCTTAAAATTATAGGAAGATTGGTTATTTGAGGCATACCCTCTCAGCCTTGTAATGGCTAGGGAGTTTGAGAAGCGCGTTTTATTTAAAACATAAGAAGAGTAGCCATTGGAATCACACCCTCTTAGTCTTATATACGGCTAGGGATTAATCGTTTGAGTCATACCCTCTCAGCCTTAAAAAACTGGCTAGGGAGTTTTTAAAAGCGCGTTTTCTTTAAAACACAGGAAGACTAGTTGTTTGAGTTACACCCTCTCAGCCTTAAAACAGCTGGAGAGAAAAAAGCAAGTTTTCTTTAAAGTATAAAAAGATTAGCTGTTTAAATTACACCCTCTCAGCCTTAAAAACGGCTGGAGAGTTCGAAAGCGCATTTTTAATCTATAACATAAGATGATTAATCGTTTGAGGCACACCCTCTCAGCCTTATAAAATCAGCTGGGGAGTTTTTAAAAGCGCGTTTTCTTTAAAACACAGGAAGACTAGTTGTTTGAGTTACACCCTCTCAGCCTTAAAACAGCTAGAGAGAAAAAAGCAAGTTTTCTTTAAAGTATAAAAAGATTAGCTGTTTAAATTACACCCTCTCAGCCTTAAAAACGGCTGGAGAGTTCGAAAGTGCATTTTTTATCTATAACATAAGATGATTAATCGTTTGAGGCACACCATCTCAGCCTTATAAAATCGGCTGGGGAGTTAATAAAAAAGGGCATGTTTCCTTTAAAACATAAGACTAATCGTTTGAGTCATATCATCTCAGCCCAAAGAAACGGCTGGAGAGTTTAAAAATCGAGTTCTCTTTAGAACATAACTAGATTAATTGTTTGAGTCACACCCTCTCGGCCTAAGAAAAATGGCTGAAGAGTTTTTAAAAGCGCGTTTTTGCTTGAAAACAGAAGATTAGTAGTTTGAGTCACACCCTCTCAGCTTTAAAACGGCTGGAGAGTTTGAAGGTGCATTTCTTTATAACGGAAAATCAGTCATTTGAGTCATTCCCTCTCAGCCTTTTCGGCTGTGGAGTTCAAAACCGCATTTTTCTTTAAAACAGACGAAGGTTGGTTGTTGGGGGCACGTCCTCTCAGCCAGATAAACGTTTTGAGATTTTGAAAGCGTGTTCTTTGCAACATTGGAAGATTAGTCATTAAGTACACACTCTCAGCTTTATAAACGGCTGGGGATTTGGAAAAACATGTTTTCTTTTACATTATAAGAAGATTAGTTATTTGAGTCACACCCTCTCAGCCTTATAAAAGGCTGGAGAGTTTGAGAAGCGCGTTTTTCTTTAAAGCAGAAGAACATTAACCGCTTGAGTTGCACCCTCTCAGCCTTATACGGCTGGAGAGTTTATTAAAATAAACACAAAAAAACCTCATTTCCTTTAAAACAGATGAGGATTAGGCATTTGAGTTACACCCTCTCAGCCTCGTGTACGGCTGGGGAGCTTGGAAAGCGCGTTTTATTAAAACAGAAGACGATTAGTTGCTGGTGTTACACCCTCTCAGCCTTAAAAAGGGGTGGGGAGTTTTGAGAGCACCTTTATTTACATTATAAGATCAGTCAGTGAGTTACACCCTCTCAGCCTTACGAATGGCGGGAGAGTTGGAAAGCGCGTTTTCTTTACAACATAAGATTAGTCTGTAAGTCACACCCTCTCAGCCTTATATACGGCCCGAGAGTTTGAAAAACCGTGTTTCCTTAAAGCAGAGGAAGATTAATCATTTGAGTTACACCCTATCAGCCTTACACGGCTGGAGAGTTTGTAAAGCGCATTTTTCTTTTAATCAGAAGAAGATTAGTCGTTAGAGTTACACCCTCTCAGCCTTATATACGGCTGGAGAGTTTAAAAGCGCGTTTTTCTTTGAAGCAAAAGAAGATTAGTCGTTTGAGTCACACCCTCTCAGCCTTAGAAATGGCTGTGGAGTTTGAAAGTGAGTTTTCTTCAAAATGTAAGAGGAATAGTCGTTTGAGTCACACCATTTCAGCCTTATAAACGGCTGGAAAGTTGGGTTATGCAGTTCAGCCGTTGGCAGATGTGCCCAATATATACAATGGATGCTCGTATGGTTAATTATTACCTATTGGGGTGTCAGTCCCTTGTGGCTGACACTCGGATAACCACCTTCACTGTTTTACAGTAATGGCCACCGGGCAGGAATGGGAGCTCAAGGGAGTCCCTATTGCCAGCGCTTGACTCCGGCCCTTATTGGGGGTTTTTTTAGGATCCGAGGGAACGGAAAATAAAAGAAGCCAGCGGTTGGATGTTCCCTCGCAATGTATGCACAACAGGTACCCCAGGGTGGTGTAGCAAACTGGGTGGTATTGATCGGAGCGCTAGACTCAGGGTCATATCACAGGCTACACAGTTTTCAGAAATTGGCAGACAGAGCCCGAGGTCACAATCCATGAGTCGGCCATCGACCCACAGCCCAGTTGAGTGGGAAGTGTGAGGATGGCTTAATAAGGGCCATGTGGGTGAATCGGGCCTGTCTGATGGTAGTGACCAGCCGTCAGGGGGTCCTACATTTCATGTTGGCCAACATTTGGGCCCTGACTCCATTACCTTTTTGGAATGGAGTGGTAGACGTGGTCTACGGCAGACTTGCATTCACGGTCCTTACCCCCTGTTGGTTTGAGGCTCTAAGCTCATACTGGCGGAGTTGTATCCACATCTAGGGGGAATGGCTTTGGCTTGTGGACAGGCAAAGCGTCTTACAGGCCCGAGCAAATTCGTACTGTTTGGCTGGCATGGCCCCATGTACACATCGTCCGGTCCGCCAATATGCCATCTTGTTGGGGGTATGGCGTGTGGAGATGTGAGAGTCCTCATAAAGTGGGGAACAAGGATGGGGCCATGCGCTCAACAGTACGGGGGGTAGCACGCTACCCCTTTATCCAGGGCTCGCGACAATGCTTTGTTTGCTGAGCGGTTGGATCGTAATATCGGAATTGGGCAACGTTCCGTTCGTCTAACATAGGATTAGGGGTGTTAGGAGTCTTGGTGGGCGATGGGGACTAGGTAGACACCTGTCCCCAATCTGTGGCGGAAAATAGCTAGGGAAAGCCCATAGTCGGTGTGCACCTAAGGCACCTCCTTCAGGGGTGAGGGCCATTAAGTTAACATTCACCTCAAAGTTCAAGTTGAGGGGTTAACAAAGTGTAATGGCCCTGGAATGAAAGAGGCTGATCTCAAGATCTTGAGTACAGACCTCTCATTCATTTCCCTAAAAGGGGTTGCCCTGGTTGGATAATCAGGGAATCCAGGTGTTTCGCCCGAAAATTGATATCGTTAGCCGAGGGGGCATGATACCTCGGCTAGAATACACCTTGATTCCTGACACCCTCTGAGTTAGACTTAAGGAAATTTAAATAGGTAACTTTAAATAAAAGTTGCTCAATTTGAACCCAATATTTTGTGTGTCGTCTCTTTTGTTCAGGGGGTTGGAGGGCAAATGTGTATGTGAAAGAGGGGGATGAGTGTGATGAAGTCCCTAGATTAACACAGCTATGTCTTTGAATTCCACCCATCTTCAGATCAATAGTAAACACAATGCTTGGGGTGTGTGCTATTTAATTTTCTATGTATATAATTACTGTTTTTTGATTAATTCAATTGTTTTTCAATTTTATATGCTAATAGATTTAGTTGTGATTTTTATTAAAACATGTTCTAATAGCAGAACAGAAACACATTTTCATATAATTTAGCAATAGCTAAAGTAATATGCAAAACCTGATAAAGTAATAAAAAGTAAGCAAAATACAATTTTCTTATTCACAACATGTAAAGAAAGTTGTGGAACTCAGAAAAATACAATCAAACTGTCACAAGCTGGAATGCAGTGATAAATTACAGTAGGTTTAAACTAGAATGTGAAAACAAAAAGTGGGAATTCGGTTTTTAAAAGTACACATGGAAATGGTAAACTTTAAATCATGAGAAATAGAAAGATAATGCTTTGAAGTAAAGAAAAGTTGTATAGAACAGAAATTATCAATGGAGTGCTATTAAATATATTTTTGTAAATAAAAGAAAAGGATTGAATCCAGACTAACAGACATCCAACTCATTCCAATAAGTCTACAATAGGTATGACTGAAGGTTCATCTCTACTGCACAAATATTGCAGGTTGACACCACTTTAATCATCATGGCTTAAAGTAAACATAAAGATTTTCCCTTGACATTAAGACTAGTCATGTCTGACTCTGGGGGCTGGTGCTCATCTCCATTTCTAAGTCAAAGAACTGGCATTGTCCGCAGACACCTCCAAGGTCATGTGGCCAGCATGATTACATGGAGTGCCGTTACCTTCCCGCTGGACCGGTACCTATTGATCTACTCACATTTGCAAGTTTTCTAACTGCTAGGTTGGCAGAAGCTGGGGCTAACAGCGGGATCTAACGTTGCTCCCTGGATTCAAAACTGTGACCTTTTGGTCAGCAAGTTTGGGAGCTTAGCAGTTCAACCCACTGTGCTACCAATGGCTAAATGCTATGAAATCCTGGGAGTTTTGGGTTGGTGAGGCGCCAGCAAAAAAAGGCTAAAGGCTTTGTAAACTGGAGTTTCCATGACACTCTAACATTGAGCCATGACAGTTAAATTGGTCTCAATGTGCATTCTGTGGATACGTGAAACCATCAATAGTAGTAAACTGTATTATTTCAATGTGACAAATAGCAGAAGTATGGAGAAGATGGTGCAGTTTGTACAGTGGGTCCAAACTGAACAAGTGAAGATAAGGATAAGTGAAACTGTGCATATTGGTTTGGCGATATGAGGGGGGGAGGGAGGTTATAATTAAATTGAAAGATTTAACTTGATTGGTTTGTGCTTCCATTACTTGTTAAATACAAACAGAATACTTTGCTTATATCCAGCATCCTCTATCTACCTCTCTTTCACACGCACATCCACACAGAGAAAATATTTTGTTTTGGTTTTCTGAACAATAGTTTGTTATCCAGGCTCCTATGTGATTCCTTGGCTTTATGAAAAAGTCACCTATCTACAGGTGTTTCTAAGGCAGAAATGTTTGCAGACGTTTGCTGTATAAGCTCTCGTCTGCCAACCCTGCTCCCAACAAACCTTTATCCCCAGGATAAGAAATCTTTTTTTTTCCAGCTCAAGTGACAAACTGAATTTCAGAGATATTCTTAAGGAGCTACATTCCAGTCATGAACAGAGCTAAACAGAAATAAACGGGACCAAAATGATAAACAGACTTTACATAAAACCTTGTCTGTAACTAAGCCTTCTACTTTTTGGAATGGGGTGCACAATATAAAAGCTGAAAAAACACCAGATAAAGGTATTGTGGTGGTGGTGGGAAGGCATGGCCATTTGGACTGAGTGTCACAGCAGACACCACTTAAACAGCCAGTCACAAGTAGGTGTGAAAAAGAGTTTATTGTCCATAAAGTACTTTAAAAACTAAAGATACTTGCAAGTCAGTGTAAATTAGCTCAAATAAAGTAGCCTAATTTGGCATAAAACAAACAGTGTTTGTAAGCATCAATAAACAGGAAAAACACAAAGGAGCAAGATCAAACGCGGAGTCGAAATGGAGTCTTGGGTCATCACGGATGAACAGTCCTAAGGGTTGAGCATCAGGCGTAGTCATGGATACCAGGTCAAACAGAGGGAGGTGTATATTGCCTGACTGTCACAATAGCAAAAGAGGTGGAGCCAAAAGTGTATCAATAAATCAATATTTCTTCAATAAATCAATATTTCTTTATATCATAGTCCATAGTAGGTTCAAAATGTGTGTCCATATAAGTCAAAATATCACAAAGTCAAAATGTTACAGTGGTCAAAGCCTGCTAACTTAAATTCTATGTCACAAAACACTCCTGAAGCGGCAGAAATACTGGATAAGTATCCGTGGTAAATTATAATCCGTTTTCGGTTGTTCTGGTCGCTTTGTTACGGTCGACGGACTGTAAGTCTCATGCGCATTGCATTGGCATATTATAGCTACCTCTCTTCCTTTCTTCCTACCTGTGTTTTCTCTATTATTCAGTGGCTAGCAGAAGATGGAGGCAGGATGGATTCAGCTATCCAAACTGATCATTCTGTTCCTATAGCCAACAATGGGGAAAGATGCCATCTTTTTAATCCCCAGGAAAATTCCCAGGAGTCCATAAAATGCCTGTCTGTCCCTCATCTCATACTTTTTCCTAGTCATTGAATTTCTCAGGCTGGAGGCAACCAAATAGGATATAAATCAGGGAGGGAGTTGTAGCCAATGAATATGCTGAATTCATTCATCTACCACCACCACCACCAAAATGTTTGATATGAAGGCATAACTTTGAGTTATGTTTGCAGAAGACACTAATTGAAAACTAGTGCTTGTCTTAAATCAGTAGTTCCCAACATTTTTTCCCAACACACTCCACACTTTTTTTTGAAGGAACCTTGTTCCTTGCCCTTATGAATAGATGCCCAGCTATATCACATACAGATCATAGGATATACTAAAACAGAAATAATAAGTGCTTTTGGTCTGTTCTTCCTAATATCCAGCACCCCCGGCCTTCATATATAAGCTTTTCTTATTCATTGCTTTTTTGTGCTGAACTTAAACAATGACTCATCGTAACACACTCAGATCTCACCCTCACAATCATGTAGCTGCTATCTACCTGGTACTTTAATATTAAAGCCATCAATGCACCTGAGGAAATATATTGAAATCCATAAAAGCCTATGTTAAAATAAAGGAGAAGGTGACACTTTATTCTTTTTATCATCCCCTTTTCATTTAAATACTGAAAAATACATTTAAAAGATTTTAATAATTTGGACACATTTAGAAAAATATTCATCATATGTATGCCAATATTTTCTTTTATTATATTATACTAAAATTCTGGCAGGGTGCCTGCTTTGTTAATTTTGTTTGATCTATCAAGGGATGGCAATTCATAAATGCATTAATTTTTTCAGCATTCCATGACATTTTTACATGGAAGATTGCAGGTAGAAAATCCCTTCATCCTGTCTAATGAGCTCAAATGTGCTGCAGTGGAAGAAGAAGAGTAAAACAGAATACATGCAGAGAGAAAGTATGTGATACCTGAAATCAAAAGAAGCAGGGACTGAAATTGCAAGGGATGATTACAATTTACAGGTTGATAGATCAATAATGAGACAGATGGACCAGTGGTATATGCAGGTAGGAGCAACAGTGGTAGTATTTGGAACTAATTAGTATTTTGAGCAGATTCACAAATTGGTTTATTTTTAATTACAGTATTGGTCTAAGTCCAGGTTCCTATGTATTGATGACGGAGGGATACACTTTTCTTCTGGCATGTGCTACTTAGGTTATCTGTCCTTCATTACTCTGTTTCCTTTCAGGTTAGCATTAATATGTATTTTTTAATAAAAAAAAATACGTAGACAGTTATAATAATTTACAAAATACAGTCCAACAAAATACAGGAAATATGTACTTGAACTTTACATGACATGTGAAACCATAGATAATAGCAAACTCTGTCGAAATGAAGGACCCTGGTCCAAGAATATTAGAGTGGCAGTGAAGGACCTAAAAATGCCTAGATGTAACATTTTGTCGGAAGTGGCTAAATGAAACTAATAGCTGTCATTTGAATATGGAGGCTGTCGTACAGTATATACATACAAAAATATATTCTTATCCTAAAATTCAAATGAAGTAGAGGGCTAAGAATACCATCATTTTTTTGAAAGTGCAATGCCCAAAGGAGAACTATCTCCAGCTATGTACATTATTCCATGAGGTGCAGATCAGGTTAGCTTGTATCGGAATTTTCCGATAAGAAATCCCTTATACAGCCCAAAGGGGTCTTATGCCTTTTTCATTGTCAGCATTCAGTAACTGTCTAGAACAGGCCTGCACAACTGTACAGACATTGGGCCTCCAACTTCTAGAAGCCCTAGTCAACTTGTTCTAAGTCTAGGAGTTCTGGGAGTTGGAGTCCAAAACACCTGGAGGGTCGCAAGTTGGGTAGGTGTGGTCTAGAAGGACATTGTGTTTTGAAGCTAGATGTTGCTACTGTGACTTGGCAGTTTCCCAAAATCCATTAATCTCACAAGATAAAGTTGGACCTGTCAACATTGTGTGGATAAAGTGGGAAGGAGAGGAGCCATGTATGCTTTTGTGTTGTTGTTTATTTGTTCAGGTGCTTCCGACTCTTTGTGACCCCATGGACCAGCCCACGCCAAAGCTTCCTGTCAGCTGTTGCCACCCCCATCTCCTTCACTTCAAGAATAACAAGGCAATCACTTCAAGAATAACATCTATCCACCTTGCCCTTGGTCAGCTCTTCTTCCTTTTTCCTTCAATTTTCCCCAGCATCATTATCTTCTCCAAGCTTTCCTGTCTTCTCATGATGTGGCCAAAGTACATCATCTTTGTCTTTAATATTTTTCACTCCAGTGAGCAGTCGGGCTTTATTTCCTGGAATATGGATTGGTTTGATCTTCTTGTGGTCCAAGGCACTCTCAGAAGTTTCCTCCAACACCACAGTTCAAAAGTGTCTAGCTTCCTTTGTTCAGCCTTCCTTATGGTCAAGCTCTTGCATCCATAGGTTACCATTTCTTTGACTATGCGGACCTTCGTTGCCAGTGTGATGTCTCTACTCTTAACTATTTTATTGAGACTGGTCATTGCTCTCCTCCCAAGAAGTAAATGTCTTCTGATTTCTTGGCTGCAGTCTGTGTCTGTGGTAATCTTCACACCTAGAAATACAAAATCTGTCACTGCCTCCATGTTTTCTCCCTCTATCAATCAGACTGGTTGCCATAATCTTGATTTTTTTGGATGTTAACTGAACTTTCTTCTTCAAACGTTAGTTATATGGCTCCTCAGCTCCTCCTTGCTTTCAGCCATCAAAGTGGTATCATTAGAATATCTAAGATTGTTAATGTTTCTTCCAGCAATTTTAACTTCAGCCTTGGATTCATCAAGCCTCACGTGTGGCATGATGTGTTCCGTATCCAAGCTCAAATGTTTGGAAAGCCAAATCTGCACCTTGTAAGGTTCAAGCCTACAAACAGTCAATATGGTGGCAGTTGAGACTGAATCCTAGACAGAACAATAAATTCATGTGGTGAATAAACAAATAAAAAAGTTGCATGAATATAAAGGGCCTGAAACCAACCTGCATATTGAATATGTAAGTTCAGACCTTTGCTTAGGCAAACTTAAAAAACCAGGAAATCTTTGCCTGTGTGTTGCAGTAGCAGATAAAGAGGCAGCTGTGAGAATGAATCTTGTTTTTGTGCTTGACTGGAGAAGGGAAAAAGAAATAGGCTGACATGGTGAGTAAACATTCCTCTGGCACAGCATATATTGATTATAATAATAGGTTGTTTTGATGCCCACTGCAATGGCAGAAGGAAAGAAATGTGGACACATAGAGCTTTTCCAATCACATCTAAATAATAGGAAAAGGAACAGAAGAATATTTAACTACTTTAAAGATGTGTGTATGTGTGAATATCAGAGATTCATTGATATGGGGCTGAAAAGTGAGAGGAATACAGGACACGTGCTTTAAAAAGAGGAGGCTGAAGAAGCTGCTGGCTTAATTTTAGATAAATGTTTAAATTTCCAGGGCACCTGAGTAGTCTAAAGACAGAAGCTGGGATTCTCAACATTATGTAACAATGTTATGTGTTACTACATCACTTATGTAGCTTCAGGACATCAGCAATAGTGTGATGTGTACCAGTTTTTTCAAATGGCATCCTAATGTCTCATTATGCATCAATAATGTTATCCATTAGTCTTCTTGTGAATCAGTCCCTGTGTTTATCAGTCCCAATGTGCAATAGTAAAACAAACCAAGAGACCTGCGTCTATAATCTCATATAAATCAGAAAGAACAATTGCAAAAATATTTCTGTATTATGTATCAGGACATGTGAGTTGTTCCTCAACAGCCTGGTAGGCTGTACGGATCATATAAACACACGGAAAGACATACGATGTCAATTTACAAATAAACACAATTCCTCAAAATATATGTATCAATAGCCAGTCCATTGCACGCTTAATTCCATTAAATGCATTGGAAGTCCCAAAAATCCATGCGCCACAGTCCAGAAGCATCTCCAGTGATGCACAGAGTCTCGCAGGAGTAGCGGGCGCTCTCGTGTGGCTTGGGCAAACCACGTGTCCGGAAAGAGGATGATCGCAATAATCCTTAAGGGCAAACTGTACTCCATATATAGCCTCAATGGCTGGTTAGTATCCCTTCATTGTTCCCAAGAATAAACAAGCCTCATGCACAGGTAAATAAATATGCTAATGTGCATATATCTTCCAGCCGACGGGATCACAAAGATGTATTAGGATTCTCCTGTTTCGGTCATGGCTGACCTTTATCAAAGCTGTAGTTGCAATCAAAAGCATGTGGCAAATTATAGGCTGTCATCCAATGTTCAATTATTCAAAATTCCATCCAAATATATATCAAATTCTCAGCAAACCACTGTTCATGTGAAGTAAGGGGATGGTTGTGGCATTAAATCCACTGTGCATCATCCCTCCACTGTCTCCCCTATGTAGTAAAGTCACTACAGTTCCTTGCTGAATAGGAACATTGTAAAGCTGCTAAATTCTATTTCTAGCAGATCTATATTTGTTACTGGTATATGGTTAGAATTAGGACCTTTGTTGAATAGAAAATGTATTTCATTCATATAGTAAAGAATTAGAAAAAAGGAGAAATCTAAATAAGATTGCCAGGAGACATCAGCAGTGAAAGCACTGGGTAAGACGAAATATGCAAAACACCAGTTTATGGGGGAAATACCACAGCGGACAAAAGTAGCAGCAGAAAAAGTCAACAGGGCACAGCAAACAAGACTATGCATCTATACATTTTAGGAATATAGACTAACCATTCAAACTTTTGACCCTTTCCCTATGTAACCTTGATATTCCAAGAATTTGAAGCTAACCCACTTATAATGATGTATAACCATATTTTCTCAAAAATTGTTAGAAAATTCAAGGTCAGATTTGCAAAATCAGAGAGGGAAAAGAAAGATGTGCAAATTCAGAGTTTGCAATCGTTGAGGACCAGGAACTATTGCCACTGTTAAGTCTTAAGGAAGTACAGACTATGAAACTGACAAAGGTACAATGCTAGAATGTACAGAGATTGAATAATGGAGAGACTGAAAAACCAAAAAATAGATACCAGAAAGAAATCAGAATGAAAAGCAAACAAGTGGAATGAAAAGAAGACTGAAGTTACCGTAGCTAAGTTGCCTAAGAAGATGGCATCACTAGCTTCATTACATCTTATAAAAGGAAGAACTCCCCTAATCACACAGTTGAGGAGTTACATTATTGATACAGGCTGGCTAAGTAGCCTGAATATGAACTGAAAACTTTCAGGGAATCTTACAGATTGGAAATAATCCACCTTTTTCATTATTCCCAATATGAAGATATAGCCAGATCTATCAAATACAATATTATTCTCCGTCTGTGATTTCAAAAATGGATTCTGGCATATGAAGTTGAATAATGAAACCAGTTATTTGACATATGCCACATTCTTGGGAAGACTCTTTTCCACACCCTTTGAGAATATTGCTGGCTAAGAACATCAAGTTTGTGTAGTGGTTTGAATGTTAGACTATAGTTCTAACAAAGGAAGACAACATCTTCAGTTAAGTCAGTATAGATTAAAATTGGCCCTGTGATAGCTACATGCTGCACATGTGGCACCTCTCTGACCTTGTAGGAGAAACAGACAATAGCACAAGGCTTAGAAAATCAATATATATCTATAATTCAAAACAGTGTTCAGTACATACATGCACCTGGGAGGCGGACCAGATAAGAAAAAGCAGATCAGGTGACTGGTAGGTCAAGAAATAAGAACAAATTCAGTTCGGAGTTTCACAATTGTGAGTCCCAAAGTTCAAGCCTCATGGGCTAAAGAGTTCCTAAGATGCTGCAAGGTCCATGCTCCGGGGTGAAGATCAATGATAAATCCGTAGATAGGAGTATAAGGAAAGAAGTTCAAGGATAGGTAAAATGGGAGGTATTCAAGGGAAAAATTCCAGGACGCAGGAGACAGTCAATGGGCGTCTCCTCATGAAGATGTACATGTGAAGTCGCCGACGGAAAGCATTCGCAGTAATTTTCGGCCGCTTTAGATCCGTTTCGCCGCTTGGCTTTTTCAAGGCGTTTATACAACATAGAAGCATCCCATATTTACTGAAAATATACATAGAAATCCATCATAATCAATACAAAGTCTAACATAGCGAGTAAGGTAAATATATACAACAATATTAAGGTATACATACCCATTGTAAAGGTTCGACCGACCTAACCCCGCTTCCTGAGAAGTAGGGTGACCCGTGGGTGATAATCAAACTAATCAAAGGTTTTTTATAATTAAGAAAGAAGGGTGTGTAAATGGACCGGGTCATTGAGGCCACGTGGCCACTCAGAATCGAGGAGGATTATCCATCTTAATTCAGCTTGATTTAATTGTAAAGAACCATCTGTATGTGGTTTGGGAGTGATCCTTTCAAGAACTCTGACTTTTAAAGAGTCTGCAGTGTGTTGCTTGTTTACACAGTGTGTGTAGAAGGCCGAATCAGTACTTTTTCTATTTATTTTAGAACGATGTTCTATAAATCTCGATTTTAATTCTCTTTTGTTTGGCCAATATAGACCATAGAACACTGCAGGAGATTCCATAAATTAAAAATTTAGAGGAGCAGGTCCCAAAGCATCTAATTTGGAACCACCTGTCCTTGGCGAGACTATAGATTCGTTTATCAGTACTGATATTCTTGCAAATGGAACAGTGTAAACAAGGCTGAGAGCCAGGACTGAGAGCGGTGGGGGCAGGAGAAGGGGACAGATTGTTATGTATCAAATAATTTCTAAGGTTATTCGTGCGTTTATATGCCACCATAGGGCGCTCCTGCAAGCCTTCAATGTGGGATATGAGGGGCCAATAGGAATGTATAATGTGGGTTATCTCATTAGAATGGGGAGTAAGGGTAAGAAGCCATACTAGTCTAGAGTGGGAAGTGTTGTTCCTGGGCTGTAATAAGGAGGATCTATTGGCAGCTTCTGCTCTATTTCTGGCTGAAAGTATAACATTATAAGGGTAGCCCCTAGTCAGGAAATCTTGGGTCATTTTATCCGCATCTCTGCGAAAATCATAAGATGAAGAGGAATTTCTTTTAATTCTAAGGAATTGGGAATATGGCAAATTGTTTTTTAATCTGTGAGGGTGAAAGCTCTTATAATGTAAATAAGTGTTCTTGGTCACAGGTTTATGGTAATTCTTAACTTTGAGGAAGGAGTCCTTCACATACACAGAAATGTCCAAGAAATCCACCGTCTGATGACTGGCCTGGGCTGTGAATTTAATAGTGGGATGCCAGCTATTCAACCAATCCAAGAATTCCGATATATTGGCATAATTAGTAATTAAAAAAACGTCATCAATAAATCTGGAGTAGATTTTAATTGAAGATGAGAAAGGATTGGGAATGGTTGGAAAAATAAATTTCTTTTCTAAATGATCCATAAAAATATTGGCCAGGGATGGAGCTGAAGCGGTACCCATACTAATTCCGTGGACTTGGAGGTAGAGATTATCCAGAAAGGAAAAATAATTATATTCTAAAATGAAATCCAATAAACTGAGCAAGAATCCAGTGGGCGGCCTATTTTTGCACGTTGATTCAAGGTTTCTTCAACCACCTCCCTTAATTCAGGGAGAGGGATCTGTGTGTAAAGAGCGGAGACATCCGCAGTCAGAAGCCAATCATTAGGGCTAATCTGAAAATTCTCTATCTTATTGATAAAATGGGTAGTATCTTTGGTGTAGGCCCTAGTGTTCTGAACTGCAGGTTGGAGAAAAGAATCGATAAATTGAGAGAGGGGTTGGAGGATGCCTCCGCACGCGGCGACAATTGGTCGCCCGGGCGGAGGATATTTATTTTTATGCAACTTGGGCAAACAATAGAATTTGGGGATCGAAATGTCCTTGGGGGTAAGGAATTCCCCAGTTTTATCCTCTACAAACCCTTGAGCTACCCCTTCTTGGATCGTTAGGTTGATAATATTGGTGTAGTGTCTTGTGGGGTCAGCAGTAAGTTTGCGATAAAATTTAGTGTCTTCCAACTGTCTAAGGCATTCCCGAATGTATATATGTCTATCCAAAATAACTACTGCGCCCCCTTTATCTGCTTTCTGAATGGTAATATTAGGGTTGTTACCTAATTTTTTTATAATTTGAAGCTCCTGTGCTGATAAATTGGATTTATTATGGTCATTGCCATGATTAATGAGTCTAACCTCCTTAAGTATTTGTTCCTCAAAAGTTCTAATGCAATGAGGAGGATTAGGGGGTATGAAGGAGCTTTTAGGTTTGAATTGGTTGTAGGGGGCATTTATAGTGGGGTTGTGGGAGAAGAATTCTTTGAGTCTAATAGATCTAAATAAAGTCGCTAAATCCTTTCTAATATCCAAATCACGGCAATGGGGAGTGTGCACAAAAGAAAGACCTTTATTAAGCAGCATGACTTCCTGGGTAGACAAAGTATGACTCGATAAATTCACAACTATTTGTTGGTCTTTTTGTTCTTGCCCTTGTGAAAATTTCCAGATTTAGAATTGGATTTTCTATTTCTCAGGTCATAACCCGAGTTAGATCTGGAGGTACTCGCATTTTCCGATTCAACTGAAACATTCCCAATAGAAGAATGGGAGTCAAGGGATTCACGGGAGAATGTAACTCTTTTGTTATACGGTGGTTTGGTGGTCCATTTGTAAATTTTTCCTTCTTGGAAATCCCTTTCATCCCTCCAAAGTTCAAGCCTTATACTCCTATCTATGGATTTATCATTGATCTTCACCCCGGAGCATGGACCTTGCAGCATCTTAGGAACTCTTTAGCCCATGAGGCTTGAACTTTGGGACTCACAATTGTGAAACTCCGAACTGAATTGGTTGTCCTTGGGGATCACCCTTGTTCCTATATGCTCAGGATTTGCCTTGCCTATCTAGTCCGCCTCCCAGGTGCACGTATGTACTGAACACTGTTTTGAATTATAGATATATATTGATTTTCTAAGCCTTGTGCTATTGTCTGTTTCTCCTATTTGTATACATAGCTCTTAGCCTCTGTTCACTACACCTCTCTGACCTTGCCCATGCTAACCACAGTCAGGAGAAAGCCCAAGTTAAGCTATTGTCCACACTGCTACCCCAGGCCCCATTGGCTCAGGTGCCCCAGGGGCATTGGGTGGCAGTCCCCTGTTTCACAGTATGTGGTGAGCACAGGGGGCTGCCTTACACATCCATGGGGCAGTGTCCCTGGGATAACACTTCCTGGGCCTGATCCGGAGCTTAGACCCAATTTAAGAATCAGTATGTACCTCAAGAGTAATGACAGGTCAAAAAGATTTTTAAAATGTAAAAAAAGAGCAGTTGTGGATTTCAATAGTTGGGCTACAACAATTGTTGACCACTAGTCGTATTTTGTGTGTAATTGATTATTTGCTGGATCTTTCTGACGGAATAATCACACTTTGGATGAAAGCGCTGTGTGCTGTTATACGGCTCAGTTTCTAGAAATTCGGCAAAGTCTGGGATTTTCATCTCATCAATTTGTCAAGGTAATAGGAAAGTAGAATGAGCAATAAAAAGATATGAAATCATAGAGATAAGCAAAAATAGAAGATGGAATCATAGATTGTTGGGACATTATATTCCAAGACCTAATGCAAAGGTTAGAGAGATGAATAACAAGGCAGTGTTACTAACAGGTGGAAGATTATTACACTCGGTGTTCAGAAGCGTATCACCAGGCGAACTGAGAAGGCAACAGCACTAGAGACAGGTCATTTATTATACCAGTCAGCTATCCAAGCACAGAGCCACGTTTGTCTAAGGCAAAGTAGTACAGTAAAATTACCCATGATCATAACAGATATATATGGACAACAGGCAAATACCACGATGCAACAAAAGCATCTAATAAAGTCAAGAAAAAATCAGGCGATACTATAAATTCCAATAAGGGACAAGTATTTAACAGCAGAAAGAGCCGGTTTCATGTAATGGTTTGAGTGTTGGACTCTGACTCTGGAGACTAATTTCAAATTCCTGCTCAGCCGTAGCTACCCAAAGACAAGGAGGAATGAACTGTAGAAGAGGAGGACTTTGAGGACATACATCTAAGACCAAAGTGGAACAGAATAAAGGATGACAGCTGAAAGATGACGTCACTAAATCCAGGCACACTGGATTCAAAGAACAGCACATTTGAAGGAATATCTGTAATGTTCCAGTTCATTTTGTTCCATTTAAAGGGACACAAGACTGTGAAAGAGAACAAAAAATGTTGTGCTGAGAGGCACCAAGTACTAGTTGAGAGTATTCCCCTGCTGTGTCTGAGTTGAGGGAAGAGAGGCTACAGGCTGATAACATCAATGTTTGCTTAGAAAGCAGAGTCTCAATATGTAAAGTGCATTCCCACAACCTTGAAACAGAGGAGGCCTCTAGAGAGCTTCAGATATTTCATAAAGTGGGCACTAGTATGCTGTGATATTTAATCCAGTGTTTTCAGTTATAAAGCATGAGTTTTGCTTATTCAAGGTACAGATTGCCTGGTAAATTTCCGTTTTGTGCCTGATACAATGAAACCTTGAGGGCATCCTATTGGTGAACTAAGTGCTGTAGACTCATCACTTACTCATTGGGTTGATCAGAACTCTGTTCTGACTACACAACCAAAATCCATTTCCAAGCATCCCAGACATCTCTGCATTTGGCAGTCAGAATATGTCTGAAAAGCCCCAAAGTTCACTGATACTTCATGATCTTGGAAGCTAATCAGGCCCCTTGTTAGTACTTGGAGGGAGACTACCAATGAATACCAGGCGCTGTAGGCTATATTTCAGAGGAATGAACTGGCAAAACTACCTCTGAGTATTCCATGCCTAAGAAAGCCCGATAACATTTATGAAGTTGTTATATGTCGACAGGTGATTTGAAGGCATACACTTACACAGAAAATTCTCTCTACTTGTCAACAGTTGGGGGGCAAGTAAATCTCTAGATGTAATGAGAGGGAGTGCTAAATTATTCCACAAAATGTCTAGAATTGTCTTCTCCCTCTTTTATGATCAGATTATTATTCATCAACCCCCTCCAAAAAGAAACAAATAATAGTTTACTACTACATGATTGGGCAGTGGTGAGGAAAAGATGTCCCAAGGCATGGATAACACATGTTAGGCATGATGCAACAAGAAGGGAGATTATGCTTGAAAAGATCTCTTCCCTGTTTCCTAAACTGTGTACCATTCCCAGTTCAGAGGGGTCCAGAGCTTGCTCTAAGAGAGCCACCATTCCTTCAGTAACAATTTTGCTCAGATTGTGAATTTACAAAGGGGTTGAAGGCTTCACCCCTTTCTACATATTGACTTTCTTATTGCCAGCATAGAAATTCTAGGGATTTTCATTCAAAACTACAAATAAATGTTTCCAAGCTCTACACAAATTATTCTTTTGGGATGGCAGTTCTATAGCTCTAAACAGCACAATTTGGGAAATAGGTGTATACTCTGTAAGTTATGGGATTGGACAAAGATGATCCTTGTGTTTCCCTCCAGCTGTATAATTCCATGATCCTATGTCCTTCTCCTAACTTTCCAGGGAAGATAGGGAATGCTATATGGATTACAATGGTAAGGAATGAATGTGTGAGTGTATGGAGAAGAGCAGAAGAAACAGGATTGAAGAATCAACATGGAGTTTGTGCAAAGCATGATATGGGTCAGACTAGGCAGATGAAATGAGGAAGTAGTAAGGCATAGCGGAACAACAATGAACAATGAGCTGTGCAGCAAAGCGTGTAAGGAGGTACCTCATAATGTTTTTAGGTTGTTTTTAATTTACTGTTTTATTGTTTAAATTCTGTTATATTTATTTATTATATTTGTTTGTCTATTGCGGCATCAAATTGTTGCCAATGTAAGCCACTCTGAGTCCCCCCCTCAGGGGTTGAGAAGGGTGGGGTAGAAATGTTGGAAATTAATAAATAAATAAAACAAGTCATATTATTTATTTATTTTGGGCCTTTATATCCCGTCCTATCTCAACCTCCGCAGAGGGACTCAGGATGGCTAACAAATCGGCACCCCATGGTGCCCATACCAGAACATAAATATACAATTTAACAGCAGTATAGCAATAAAACAGTATAAAACAGTATAAAACAATATAAAAACAATCAAGCAGTCAGCAGTCACTGGTTTGACTCATCATTCAAGGGGCAGTCAGTCAGTTCTATAAATGTTGTCATGTCAGCAAGTCAACCTAATCTACAAAGGCCTGATCCCATAGCCAGGATTTCACTTGTTTCCGGAATGTCAAGAGGAATGCAGCAGATCTAATTTCACTTGGGAGGGAGTTCCATAGCTGAGGGGCCACCACAGAAAAGGCCCTGTCCTTTGTCCCCAATAGGTGCGATAGCGACAATGGGGGAACAACGAGCAGGGTCTTCCCAGATGATCTTAGGGTCCTAGGTGGATCGTAGCGAGAGATAGGTTTGGACAAGTAAACTGGGCCAGAACCGTTCAGGGCTTTATAGGCCAAAGCCAGGACTTTGAATTGTGCTTTGAAGCTGATAGGCAGCCAGTGGAGCTGGTGTAACAAGGGCGTTGTGCGCTCCCTGTACCTAGCCCCGGTGAGCAACCTGGCTACTGAACGTTGGACTAGTTGAAGCTTCCGGGCAGTCTTCAGAAGCAACCCCATGTAGAGTGCATTGCAGTAGTCTATTCAGGATGTATCCAGAGCATGGACCACTGTGGCCAAGTCAGTCTTCCCAAGGTATGGGCACAGCTGGCACACAAGTTTTAACTGTGCAAAAGCTCCCCTGGCCACCGCCAAAACTTGGGATTCCAGGCTCAGCAATGAATCCAGGATAACTCATAAATTGCGAACCTGCACCTTCAGTGTAACCCCGTCAAGCACAGGCTGTAACCCTATGCCCTGTTCAGCCTTGTGACTGGCCTTCTCAGAGAAAGCTGATCATCTTTGCTGGAGACGGCCTGTGTGTGTGTGTGTGTGTGTGAGAGAGTATGTGTGAATGTTTGGAATGTGTGCATGGCAACTCTCTTTTGATGTTATTCTGATGTGATTTTATGGTGATTGTATTTCAATAAATGCTGTATGAATAGTATTAAAACCAAATTTGGTCTCTAAAGTGTCTCCTTGATCTAAACTGCCTTGCTGTTCCTTGAACACTGCACAAAAGAACAAGAGCCGTTTGGGGTTCATAACACAATCCAATATGTGTTTCTGGGTATGTCTGCACACATTTCCTTCACACTCAGGCAGGAGAGGCAATGTGTTTCTTAGGAAGAAAATCCACAGATGTTATTAGACTTTTCTCTCTTTCTGTTCTCTCTTTATTTTTTCTCTTTGGTGTTGGAATCAGCATGTACATACACAAGATTCACTGTTCTTCTTTACTTCCTGTACTGTTTTACAGTAAGCAAAGGGCAAAAGGGATTCTTCTAAATATTACAGTGAGGGGGGTGTATGCTATTTCCTAGGATAGACAGTGTGTACATACTGAGACAATATGTGTTTGCACAGGGAGTTTTTCTCCTGGATATTTATCTTTGTCCTTTGTTGTCTCCGCGGTGAGTAGAGGAGGGGGAAAATGATGCAGAGATGCACAGAACAAAAATAAAATATACTCGCTTTGGCCTTAACATAAAAATCAATAAAATAAATCAAATCCCATTAAAAATTAGGTTGGAGCTCAACTAAAATAATTAAAAATAAAATAGGCTGGTCCTGGTGTTATTCCTAGCAGAAAAATAAAATACAAAGAAGTACAAGGAAGAAAAAAAGTGATTATCATGATGATGATGCAGGGATACACCTGAAACTCACAAGTACTTTTTTTCATTATTGGTTGCCACATTTATGTGTTAGATATTAACGAATGCTTTGAAGAAACGGAGGAGAAACTGCTTCAGGTAAAGTCATCATGGAGGATATTGAAGATGGTCAACTCAGCTATCCTAGCCCTGGTGATTTTCGTGCTTCGGCCCCCAACTTTGTGTGTGTGATTGTTTGACCAAGTGGGACTGTTTCCCTCTGGTCTTCTAGGAAAGATGAGAAAGGTAGTGTGACCAGCAAGTGAAAGTGTCTCTGGATTTGATCACTTCTTTTCTTTTTTCTTAACAGGAAAGAGAGTGATGAGTAATATATGCACTCCATGTGAGAAGTCAAAGCACCAAGGTTTTTTAAAAAGGTGTTTTTATTCTAAATAAGCATTCCTTCAGGTTAGTAAGGCATTGCATGACTTGGATATCAAGACAATTTGGGGGGAAACATAGATAGTAGTGACACATAGATGAACATTATTATTGCCACTCTGAGAGAAGCAAAACCATTGCAGGACTATGTGAGAAATTAGAGGTCATTTGTCCTGGGATCAAAGGAAACTTTTCTGAGAGTTAATGTGAATAATGACACCAATTTCACATGCATTAGAAGGAATACCTTCCAATTAATGAACCATTTGAACAATAGGAAGTACCCATCGCTCTGTGTGAATTTACTTTCTGAGTCATTTCCAGCTTCAAAAGAAGAGATGCTTGATGTGAGGGACAGATTGATAATGGGGGGAGAGGGAGGTCCTACCCCAAGGGGAGGAAAATAATATTGACAAAATTAATTTTTCATTAAAAAACAAAGATATCTGAAATGTTCCCGTTTCGTCTAATGCCACCCATTCACTTAGTTCTGGCTTATTGCGGCCTTTATTATCTTAAAAGGAGTAAGTGCTTTCTCTTGCAAGCAAGTTTGGTAAATCATCATGTCTTTAATGCGTGTTACTGCAATTACCATTTAGCTAATGAACTCTTTACATTTAATTAGCATAATGGGTGCCAGTTTTGATGAGAGGAATTAATCCTGCTGTGAAAGAACTTCAATAAAATGTCCTGGTATATGAATATTCATATAGGCACTGGTCATTCTACACAAGTCCTCAAAACAACATCAAAGATTATATATTCACTGAAAAATCATTCCGTTGTAGCACAGGGCTGCAGGCTGAGTTGCTGCTATGCAAACAGGTGAATGCAAGCGCATTGTGATGGCACGCCAGGGTGAAAGAGAAAACTATAGGTCTATATGTCTGGCTATCCCCAGTGGCTATTGGTATACCCTCTGATGTACTTCAGTTCTTTAAAATAAAGACTCTTGAGACAAGATTAAAGTTAACCAAATAAGTTTACTGGAAACAAAGGCAAAGTTAACTTCAGTCAGAGTTCTTGAAAGGTGAATCAACATAAAGTATTACAAAGATGAAGTTTGTTGATTGAACTTAATTACACTGGCAATAAACACTTGACTATATTTGTGAAATATGCGGTTAAATGCTTGGCTATAATTGTGGTTAGTCACTTGGTAAAATACTTGGCTTTTGAAATGATACAGAACTAAAATGGTGAAGTACAGAACTAATAATAATTATATGGAAAATAATACAAGCTAAATTGGTGGTAAAGTACAAGGCTCTGATTGTAAATACTGGTAAATACAAGGCTATGATGGTTTGGAACAAGCTCTAGTCTCTAAAAGGTATGTACCGTTATATTCCAGGCTATAATGGCTATGAGGTAAGTACAAGATATAGTATCTAAGTGGTCTATACAAGGCTATGAAGGTAAGTACTGGGCTATGGTATGCAAAAGCTATGATGACTAAGTGGTATAATTCTAGCTATGGTACTTTTCAGCTGTTCTTAACAGCCAGATAGACCAGTTAAAATGATGCAAGTGGTTCCTTACACAGCCACGTCCTTAGTCACTTAGAGCCTTAAGGATTAAAACCTACACAGTGAATTGCACCTATAACCTGATTGCTACGTTTGAACTAATCAAAGCTTTTGAATATTTCATACATTGCCCTAAGTGTTGCTTTTCCCTGAGGTCTCATTCCATCTATATCAACGCATGGATAATTGGCAAGGCAGGTTGAATCAGGAAGGCGTAACACTGGCAAACTTAACATAATGGTGTACATATCACCCTTTTTGCCATCACCATAAGCTCAACCAGTAGGGTCAAGGGGAGTCAAGGAGCTTTTATGTTTCCTGAAGAATTATATTGATCCATATTTGGCAAAATTAAAATCAAGCAGCCAATTAATAAAGCCACATGAACTGCAAATTGCATTATTTACAGGGTGGTCATAACCAACTTCCAATTGTTGATTCTTAATTTTTTCTAATGTTGCTTGACTTTCTCATTTCTAAGAGCTCCAAAGCAAAATCGGAGAAGATGGATGATGGTGAAAGGATCACTTAAACTCATGTTTGGTTGCCAGATTAGGTATGAAGATATTCTGATACAGGTTGAGTATCCTTTACCCAGAAATATGAAATCTTCCAAAATTGCTTACATGGGTAGCAGAGATAGCAACACCTTTGCTTTCTAATGGTTGAATGTACACAAATTTGTTTCAGAATGATTCAAAATATTGTATATAAAATTACCTTCAGGTTATGTGCATAAGGTGTATACAAACCACGAATGAATTTTGTGTTTAGATTTCTGATCCCAAGCATTTTAGATAAAGGTTACTCAACATGTACAAAATTTTCTGTTCTATGGAATACCTGGGTTTCTTTTTAAATCTTTCATAGTGATAATAGATTTCAAATTTCAGATGGTGTAAGCTCAAGAGCAAGTTTTTGAGCAAAATCTCCAGTGACCAATACACCTTCAACTAATGTATTAAGCCTTAAGAAGTATATGTGGGTTGATCCTGGTACATTGGAAATTGCTGCCATTTTCTTGTTGCTAGTGTGTAATTAAGTGTGTGGTGAAGCACTGTGGGAAACAGAAGTTTATGAAAGCCTAACAGTGGAAAAATCTAGGTTTGCTTCTACAAATTGTCACCAGCGGAAAAGTAGTTGAAAGAGTGGGTAAACACAAGAGGTTTCAGAAGCCAACAGGTACCATAGTCTAAAATACTTTGAACTTTGCACTGAAATAGTTTGGGAATTCACATACACCAGCTAATATTTACATCAGGGAAACATATGGCCCTACAGTTGTTGAACTCTAGCTATCAGAATTCCAAATGACTGGTTGTGAAAGCTAAGCTTGATTGGAGAACAGTGATCATTCAAATATCTAACAATGTTTGAAGGACTGCATGACCCGCCAGTTCTGGGATGTATTGACCTCTCAAATTGGCCTCATTTTGATGCCAAGTTAGAGCCTAGCTGTTCACCTTTTTTGCCTCTGCTTTATTCTGTTCTTTTAAGTGTTCTATAATTATTAGTTAAACTTTTAAAATTACTTATACTCTATCCTGAGACCACAAGATATAGGACAGGATATAAACGTTTTAACAATTGAGTAACTAACCAAGTATTTGACTTTCCTTTGAAAGACAAGATGGTCTGGAGTTAGAATCTCCATTTTTTAATAGGTTGTCTTCAATTGGGAGACAAGTGTACACATTATCCAGCATTGATATGTTCAGCTCCAGCTCCAAGCAAGAAGAAAGGGCTTTGTGCAAATCTTCAGCTTGGTTAATAGGGTAACTATCGGCTTAACACAATCTGCAAAAGTTGCTTGACTTGTTGCTACAACTTGCAGGGCCTCTCCAGTATCTTCTTCCATACCAGTCTTTGTTGTGTCAGGACTTATAGGCAGTTCAAATTACGAACAAGATAGGTTCTTTCACTTTGTTCTTAAGTTAAATTCATTTGTAGGTTGGAAAAGGTACATTTTAAAGTGTAACACCATATAGGATTGGTGAGAAAGCTTCAGTGGAGACACCTTTCTTCCATGATAACTCTTTCAGGAGTAAATTTCTTTCTGGGCTAGATTTATCTCACTTTCTGTTGCCTCATCCCTGTTTGTAACTATGAGTCATCTCTAGGTCAGATCTTTGTAATTTGGGAGCTGCTTGTATATCTGAAATAAGGAGTATATGGTTTGACACCAATTCCTAGTTATTAACCAGTAGTGTTCACATTTTTAGAAATGAACATTTATAGTGGATAGAGCAGGGGTCTTCAAACTTTTTTTAAAGCAGAGAGCTGGTTCATGGTTCCCCAGACTGTTGCGGGGACAGGCTATAGCTTGAAAAAAATGAATGAATTCCTATGCACATTGCATATTTATTATTTATTTATTTAATTAAATTTTTTGTACCTCGACCTTCTCACCTCCATTGAGGGACTCAGACTGGCATATATATCATATATCTTATTTGCAGTGCAAAAATTATGAAAGAATAATACAATGTTTAAAATGAAGAACAATTTTACCAACATAAACTTAACATAGAGCAATGCCCAATCTCGATAAAATAGTTAAGAGCAAAAACTTCATAGTATTTCAATGGGAAATGTGGGTCTGGTTTGGCTGATGAAATAGTCAAGTTAATTAGGCTTGTTGTTGTGTGTCTTTAAGTCTTTTCAGACTTAGAGTAACCCAAAGTCTAAAATTTAGAGTAGGGGGGTAAATCACCTTGGA
The DNA here is from genome assembly GCA_030556195.1 of Anolis apletophallus. NCBI lineage: Eukaryota > Metazoa > Chordata > Lepidosauria > Squamata > Anolidae > Anolis > Anolis apletophallus. The sequence goes on from JARBWK010000005.1 coordinate 100,554,304, forward strand.
GGGCCATATCCAGCATACTTGCCTTAGTTTGAGGACCTCTGGGATAGAGCATTGGAACAAACTCTGGAGAACAGACTTTGAATCTCTGCTGGGCATGAAAATCCACTGGATGGACCTTAGGCAAACCACACACCTTTAGCCTCATAAAATCCTTTTTGATATGTCCAGGAAGGGACACAACAACAACAAAAATAAAGTTTTCCATCCCTTATTAGCCATCTCTTTGAGTAGAATTCTCTAACTTTCCTCAGCTGAAAGAGTAAGAGAATGTTTAGCTCAAATGAGACTTGCAATGAAAAAGAGAGAGAAATTCTGCTAACGAATCTTTCAGTAACTCGGAAGTAATGAAGCAAAACTTGATAACTGTTTCTGTTTTATGCCAGGAAGTAAGAGGATATCTACCTCAATGTCACACATATTGCAGCTGCATACTGCACTGTTGAATGTAATTGGTTTCCAGTAGCCAGAGTGCTCCATCTGGAAATAAAGCCCATTCCCAAATGCATGGTAGCAAAATTGCTCAGGCCATATGTGATGAAAATATATTTTTCCACGTGGGAATAGAATCCTGTGATTCTCATGAGATGCCAAATGTTCTTTTTTCACCTGCTTTGATTCCCAGAAATCTAACTGAGGTCATGCTCATAGTGCAAGAAAAATTCTGGTAACAACACACACACAAACACAGAGAGTGGAAAATAACAGAGAGGAGTGTTTGATATCCATGGTTTCGCAGATATTTGAGTAGCCTCGTTAGTCTTAAGCTATTTAGTGTAGCACTTTTTAGACTAATTTTAAACATAGCAAGTGTTTTCACAGGGCATAGCCTGCTTTTTCAGATGCAAAATATGATTAGCTGACAGCAATAACTACAAGTACAATTTATCATGCACTTCAAAAAGCAGGCAGAGAAAGAATCGGGAGAGAGTAAGTATGCCTGCTCTAACACACAACCCCTTCCCAAAATATCAAGTAATTATTTTATTTTTAATATACTGTTTTCCTAGCATATATTAAGTTCAGTTCAGGTTGCCATAAAGAAATACTCGCTGCTGCTTTTCTGTTCTTATCGTTCTTTGCTCTTGCAATAGAAAAGATAATGTTACATTCTGATTTATGCCCTTCTCGAGTCCACATTGTGGCCCAGAAATCTAATTGCTCAAGGTAGACCACAGCAGTTTGCAGGATCATCTTTTGTTTAGTTTGAGACAAAATCTGTTGATGATGCTGAAAAAGGTGCAGAGAGGTTATGAAACAGTTTCCATCTTCTCCTTACACTAGATTAGTATCACCTACCTAACAGATTAGAAGTCAATTTCATTTTAAATGCAAAAAAAGAATGAAATAGAGTGCTAGCGTAAGGTCCGGGCATGTAGCCGGGGGGGGGGGGGGAAGGGGGCTTCAGCCCCCCCCGAAATTCTCATGGTGGTCCGCGAAAAGGCCTTACTGGTACATTATTTAAACTGTTATGTTTATTCATATAATGATCTGATCACCATGCTCATTATATCCCACATTAATGGGGTTATTGGGATGACAATACAAAAGGTTTGCTAGGGTAGACCCTCTTCCACCCAGTCTCAGCCCCCCCTCGAACCAAACTCAGCCCCCCCCCCCCCCGAATCAAAATCCTGGCTACGGCCCTGGTAAGGTCTAAACCGATTCCTATAGAGTGGCACATTTCCTTCTATGGAAAAGATCTATGACTTGAGGATCTCAGTCTGCTTTGTTGGTGAAATACAAGATAAATGTCCAGAAGCTGCACAGATGGTGTCTCTGTCATTCCATTTTTATATATGCATGCATGTTTGTTTCTGTGTTATTGCTGAAGAATGCTAATCTTAACCTGTGAAAGGATAGGGTCGCTTAAAATGGAAACAAAAAAATCATAAAATGTTTTGTTGCATGGCCTTTGAAGCATGTGGCAAATCACTTCAGTGTTTTAGGGTTATTGCTGGTAGTTTTTCTTTTTAATATGAAGGGATATATCATGTTCCAAAATGTTATTGCTGGTGGAAAATGACATCATAATAGCAATGGGGCTTTAGAAGTAACCATTCAGAATGCTAGACCAAAGGCTGGTAGAGCGAAGGAAAGAGAGAAAGCTCATCTCTATGTTTTCCAAACCCAGGACCCATCTTTAATGTTGTGCACTTCTCTTTCTTTCTTTCTTTCTTTCTTTCTTTCTTTCTTTCTTTCTTTCTTTAAAAAAAAAGATAATTCACTAATCACATTCTAGCCTAGATCAGATCCTTCATCCTCAACCAATCAACAATGAACGCTAGTGGTTTTGCTGGCAGTGGGGTGAAACATCCACTCTGATTTTTTACTTGAACTTAAAGGAGCTCACCATGGTGCTGAATCCTATCCTACAACAGACCATTGCTTTGGATAGCTCCTTGAGGCAGTCTAGACTCGAGCAGTGGTTCTCAACCTGCGGGTCCCTGGGTTTTTTGGCCTACAACTTCCAGAAATCCCAGCCAGTTTACCATCTGTTAGGATTTCTGGGAGTTGAAATCCAAAACATCTGGGGACCCACAGGTTGAGGACCAATGGTCTAGAGAATCTGCTTTATTTTTCTATACAAATAGGTGGGAATAAGCCTATCCTTTCCTGGAGCAATAGCAGCATTACACTGTGTTCTAAAAACCTAATAATGTATAGCACTTCTGGGTTTTGGTTAAGCCTATGTGATGTTAGGATGTCATTAATCCTTCCTCCAAATAGCAATGCTTCTATAATAGAGCTTAGAAGTGCCACATTACAAGTCTGTAATATTATCTTGTAACACTTTACTTTTAGTTATAATGAGGTCATAACAATCTTAATTTTGCCACACGGCACAATGAGCAGTAATGTTCCATTGTTTTCAAATTTAATGTAACATGCATCATTCATTTCTTCAAAACAGGCCATTCCTCCTTCGTTTTAGATTTTTTGCTAATAATAAGGAAAAGCATTATGCTAGTACCATGTTATTCACACTACAGAAAAAAAGATTCCACCTAAATATTAGGAAGAACTTCCTGATAATAGGAGTTGTTCAATAATGGAATATCTTGCCGTGGACTGTAGTAAAGATTTTTAACAGAGGCTGGATGGCCATCTGTTAGGCGTGTGTACTCCTGTGTAGCAGAGGATAGGACTGGCTGAGCCTTGGGGCTTCTTCAAACCCTATGTTTCTATGATTCTATGATCTTACTCTTAAAATAGCAAGTAACAAGAATTGATTAATGGATACATCTAAAACTGGCAAGCAATATCTACTGTGTTACTTTTTAAAAACATAAGAACATTCCAAAATATGCTCCATAAGAAAACAGGGAGGAATAAATGGCAAACAGGTCGATAAATTAGCAGATGTGACATCCTTGGACCTATTTTCTTTATGCCTTTTTTCTATTTATTCTTAATTAGGCCTAATCTAGGCCTAGTATCTCCTTGGAATTCTCCCCAACTATCTTTCCTATACCAATTATACTTACATATAATTATTCAATATTTTAATAGCTATACTGGGTACATTGGTACTACCCAGTAACCATTTAACTTATTCAAATAACCATGTTAATGTAATGCTTCAATTAGACCAACCCCAAGGGTCCAAAATAATATGAAAGTACTGATAGGGTTTCCCAAGTCTACCGAGGCTGTTGTAATTTGGGCATATTGTTAGACAATGTGACTCATTAAAAAGAAAATAACTGGGTGTTTCATTCATGGGATAGCCATAATAAAAGTTGACACAATTAAATGACAAAAACAATAACAAGACTTTTGAGTTGATCGGGACTTTTCCTTAGGCTAGACTATACACAGGAGAGGGAGGAAATCTGGCTAGTGTTGATGCCATGGATTCACCAAACTGTAGTCTTAAAAATAGAGTGTGGGAGAAGACACCAGACTTTCACATTAGGTTCTGGGATTATTTATAGTGCTTCTCACTTGTAGGACTGCAGGAATAAAGAGATAAGCAATGTTTGGTTGCTAAATTTTGAAATTAAAGAATCCACCTGTTATTTACCATAGATTTGTCTCCAACCTTAGGAGAAATATATAGGTTCAGTAGCTGATGAAAACTATTTTTTTTAAAAAAGCTATAACCATTGGAACCTGACAATAATCTGTAAGGGGCGCAGTATTTATAAAAACTTTCTTCATCATCTGTTTCCTTTTAACCAGTTTACCATCTGCTTGCTTGTTTAGTATCATTAGAATCAGAATAGTTCCAGTTCCAAAACAATTTTCCCTGGTCTTTCTGAAATCTTTTGTTTCCAAACAGCTTGAGTCTTAGGAGACAGAAGCCAACCTAGTTAAATTATCGCAACACATTTTCCAAATTTCGATTCATGCCAGGTCATGTTAACAAAGCCCCTGTTACTTAATTGATCCCTACAGATGACTCGCCAAAGCATCATTCCATCTATTTTTAATTAATTGTTTTTGGAGCTTTTTTGAGTGCAAACAGTATTGTGGATAATGTGCTGAAGGGAAAACATGTTCAAGAAGAAATCTTGTCACATAAGGAAGAAACATTACTGGTGACGTTATTGCATTTTGAGAACTAAAGGGTAAAGAGACTGTGTGGTATAGTGGTTTGAGTGTTGGATCATGACTCCGGGACACAGGGTTCAAATCCCTGCTCAGACATGTAAACCTACTCACAATCTCTCAACCTTGGAAGAAGCCAATAGTAAACTCCCTCTTAACAATTTTCCAAGGAAATCTCATTATAGGCCATCTGTTGGTCCTTCAGAAATGACTTGAAGGAACACAACAAAAGTTTAGGGAGCAACTAGATGACCAGAGCTATATTACAGTTGTCTCAATTAAAATCATGTCATGAATTAAAACATATTTTAAGTAAATATAAAAAATAAGCTGAGAACACAAGGAATGCCCTGTCAGATCATAATCACGAGGATGCATTTAAACTCCATCAACATAACTGTTTGATATCATTGTTGACTGTCATGGCCTCAACTGACATAGTGAAGTACATTGAATTTTCTGCTACAGAGCTCTAATATTCCTGGCGGAGTATCAAATCTCTCCACCAGAAACGTCCAAGTACCTCACAAAATTACAGATCTCAGGATTCCATAGGATCACAATTTGAAGTCTCTATATCACCATTCAAAGGTGATAAATATCCTTCAGAAATGTGCCTAATGTTCCTTAAAGTCACCTAGGTTAGTGTCCAGTATCCCACTCTGTCACAAAAGATTTCATAATTTGCATATCTAAAGGACAATTGCAGTACACCAACATACCTGGGAGTTACTCTGGACCATCCTCTGACTTATAAGAAGCACTGCTTGAATATCAAGCAAAAAGTGGGTGCTAAAAATGTCATGTGAATGCTGACTGGCACAACCTGAGGATCATAACCAGACACAGTGAAGACATCTGCCCTTGCGCTTTGTTACTTTGCTGCTGAATACGTATGCCCAGTGTGGAACACATCTCACTATGTTAAAACAGTGGATATGGCTCTTAATGAGACATGCCACATTATCACAGGATGTCTATGCCTTACATCACTGGAGAAATTATACATTTGTTGGGAGGTAGCAGCCAATAATGAAAGGACCAAGGCAGTAACATCTCCGGCCCATCCCCTGTTCGGATATCAGTCAGCAAGCCAATGACAAGAAAGTCAAGAAACAGCTTCCTACGATCTGCAGAGATACTCACAGGAACAACACCTCAGCAAGCGAAAGTCCACAAGTGGCAGGCTAAAACCCGGAATCTCAATCAGTGGCTGGTACCGGATGAGAGACTCCCTCCTGGGCAGACAGAAGATTGGGCTACCTGGAAGACACTGAACAGGCTGCACTCTGGCACCACGAGATGCAGAGTTAACCTTAAGAAATGGGGCTACAAAGTGGAGTCCACGACATGCAAGTGTGGAGAAGAGCAAACCACAGACCACCTACTACAATGCAACCTGAGCCCTGCCGCATGCACAACGGAGGACCTTCTCACAGTGACACCAGAGCTACTCCAAGTGGCCAGCTTCTGGTCAAAGGACATTTAGCATAATGTCAAGTTTTTAATTTTGTTTATGTTTTTAAATACATTATAAATGTATCCTCAATTCGCTTCTGACACAATAAATTAAAAAAATTGTGATAATATTAGTTCAGTGCTCTGAAAGATAATACCTGGTTTAAGCATAGAAATTGATATATAGAACTGGGAGTCTGGGTGAGAAATAGTCAATTATTTGAAAATGTGGCAAGTGTAAAATAAGTCTGTTGTCATTAAACTACATCATAAAAGCAGTCTGCCCCCTCTGAGATTCCCTCCCCCTCTTTTTGACAGTTTGGAGATGCTGTGAGGGAAGGCATCTTTACTCCAGTGACTTGGAGTGAATAATCTATAGAGAGGGAAACAATCAGTTATTATGATATCAGGTTTTGGGATATACCAGTCATATGTCAGCTCCTGGGAGATATCAAACTTCTGTTATCCCAAGTACATTGACAGGGAAAAAACAATGCAAGTAGATTAGTGGGGCTTCAAATATATGACTTAATGGATGCAACATTTTCTTGATTAGGGCTTCATTCAATTTTTACTGTTTCTTGAGATATTTGAAGCAAGGTTTGCTAACTCAGAAAACTAATTAGTGATGATTCATGCATACAAACAAAAGTACATTTTCCATTATATAAAAGAACAGATCACTGCATTTAATCTTTCGCTTTGTAGTTGCTTACTGAAATGATTTTTAAAAAACAGAGTACTGCTGAAAAATCGTGCCACATAGTTTTATATTTTGAAGTTTTAGTTTTGACACTTTCTTCTTCTACTGATTGGATGGATATAAAAAGATATTTCACACACTTTTAAAAACACATACATTATGAAATGGTGAAAACAACAACAAAAAAACCCCCACAAATACAACATGAAAGAAGGAAGGAATATCAAGTAGTGATTTAATTGAAAATAGAGCCTATGAAATAAACAGCACATGTCAAAGATCTTGCATTAACTGTCCTGGAGATGTCTGTGAATGGCTTTTTATGGAGGTTGTTTCCATTCAAGTATAATCTAATTGGACTAGCAACTGGATTTACTTTGATTGGGATGGGGACCATGTAGCCTTCCAAATATTGTTAGACTGCAGTTCCCTTATCACTTACTGTACTACTGTACAGTACTGCCAGTCCTACATTACTAATAGTACATTACTGTACTAGCTATGGCTGTTTCATTTATTTAACTGTACAATTGAGGCCCCTTCTACACCACCATATAAAATCCAGATGATCTGCTTTGAACTGGATTATATGAGAGTGTAGAATCTGGATTATCTGATTTGATAATTTGGATTATATGTTAGTGTGGAAAAGCCCTGAGTCTGGATCCATTTCAGTATTACCATCTTATATTGTCTAAGGCCCCTTATACACTGCCATATAATCCAGATTATCCACATCTGCTTTGAACTGGATTTTCAGAGTCTACACTGCTAGATAATTCAGTTCAAAGCAGATCATCTGGATTTTATATGACAGTGTAGGAGGGGCTTAACTTTCAACTCTGGTTGAAGTTTGGATAGCTCTAAATCCTTCAGGCATATTCCAAAATTGCCCCAATGTAACCAACTTTTTCCTATTGATTGTGTATAAATTCATTTAGATCATCTGAACCAACCACATATCGGAGAAGTAAATTATTCAAATATTTTTAAAAGCCAAGTGAAGGGATTGTTTTAGTGAAAATTAGGCATGCTTAACTTTCTCTGAGTGACATCCAATTATTCTGACACACTGACTCTCTTTTGTGTTTTACAGGCTTATTGTTTCAATGGAACAGCTGTTCCAGGCTTTCAAGCCCTACAATCTACTATGTGCTGAAAAACAGAAGGAAAAACACACCCAGAGAACCACTGTTCTCCCTTTTCAATCAAGAAACCTGCACAGATTCCTACTATGCATTTATGTTGTGTAAATCTTGAACCATCAGACAAAATGAATCAGGAGTGTAGCATTTTTGAAAGAAGGCACAGTGGTAATATAGTGTGAATGGGTAGCTATTTCTGTACAGCAGTAAATGCACCTCCACATTGTGATAGTTCATTTTTCCTCTGAACTTACACACAAATGGGCATTACATTCAGCTACACGCAAGCTGTGTTAATGTATTTTCATGTAGCAAGAAAGAATTGCACAGGTAGCAGCGGAAATCACACTGCCATAATTTGGAAAATGACTTTTTTGGACAATTGCTCTATAAATCTGCCAACTAGCATGGCCAATAGTAGGCTTGTGCACAGATTCCTTTTGAACATTTGCCTTCAACTTGTTCAGCTTGTTTGGATGCCCGTAACAGCAAGGGCTCCGCCACCATGTTTTTTTTGACCAAAACAGACCACATGGCTGCTGGTCATGGCTGTCTTCAGTTTCTATTTGGGATAACGTGGTGCGCGAAGAGACTGCTGCATGCTCGTACTGAGTTTCCTTCTGAGCCCTGCCTGTTGGGCCAATCAGGATAGAAGAAAGCCATGACATATCTTATGGGGCGAGCACCTTCATTGCTCAGTTGCATCCTGGCTCAAGTCTAGACAGAGAGGTGCTTTCATCACTGCAGTCAGATTGCCTTGCCACTCGCTCACTCGCAGCTTTAGTTTTTGGCTATTTTTTATTTTCCTAGATTTTCCTAGATTTGTTTTTATTTTCTTGATTTTCATTTGGGACTGGGAGTTGGAAAGTATGAGTGGGTGTTCAGCGTTTGGGGTGAGTGTGCTTTTCTTTTAAGGTGACTCTGAGATTTGAGTCACCCTTTAACCTTTACTAAAGCCTTTAGCTTCTTCTCTTCTCTCCTTGTTTTTTCTCCCTCTTCTCTTTCAGAAAGTACTTTTAAAAGATGATTATTAATAATAAGAATTCCAACAAACAGCAAATCCTCATTCTCAGAGAAACTACCTACCTAGTAACTACCTGCCTACCTAAACCTAGAGCCAATATTTAATAATTTATTTCTCTCTGTTGTTTTATTATATTTCCCTCTGTGCTCTCTGTCTTCATTATTTCATTTAATAATAATAATTTGCCTGTTGTGTAAAAATAATAAAACTGCTGGGCTTCTGTGGAAGCTTTGCCAACAGAACACATCATCACTCCCTATTCTAACTCCAACCTCCTCCAACATGAAATAAAAGATTATTGTTATTATAATTTGTATTAATAAAAATTGGATCTTTCGGAGTAACTTTTAATTAAAAATCACAAAAAACCTGCCTGTTCCTGTTGTGTCCTCCACATGTGGCCATTTTCATCCCAATAGGCCTAAAAATGATGGGAAGGGGAGCTCGGGAAGACCCCCCATTGCCACCAATGTGCCAGATCTTGCTGCATTTTTTGGCAGCAGACCAAAATTGACTTTTTGGATGGCGGCTATTTTTGGAAGGTTTATGAAAAACAGGTCTGTGGTTCTGCTGAGATTTGGATAACAGAAACTGATCACAGTTCAGCCAAATTGCACAAGCCTAGCCAATACCTATATGGCCAATAGCTAAGGATTCTGGTAAATGAAGTCCAAAAGCGTAACCTTTCCGAGCTTTGTCAATGCTTGTCAAGCTAATCTCCAAATGATCCACATGCCCATCGCTGTCTAAAACCTTAGTCATATCTGACCAACCAAAGCTAGAACACAGGACTCTCTCTGCATTAACTAGAAAACACCAGCAATATAATATTGCCTCTGATTCACTTTCCATCTTGCAGCCATCCCACAAACAATGCATTTATTCAATCAATTTATATTCTGGACATCTCTTGTGAAAAACAGTACAAACACAAAGGAGAAAGAATTACAGAAAACTGAGAGGATCAAAGGAGACCGAGCATGAGAAACAAGGGGATAAAAAATGTAAAAGCTTTGCTTATTTCAGCACGGGTGGGTCCAGAAAGTCAGCATTCTTCCCCAGAAGAACCAGTGTTTCCTAGTTCTTCCTGTGTTTCTGTGGTAACAGCACGTTTCCATGGTTTCTCTTAATAGTCCAAGACATTATTTGTAGTTTAACTATAGGTATTCAGGTACACTTAATACACGCATGTCACACATACATATGTGTGTGCACATGTGTTTATACATATGAATGAATTGAATGTGACTTGTTTTGTTTGATGTCCCTTTAAATTGTAGTGACTTTTGTGTTACTGGAACATTCTACACTAATTTCCAGAGAAAATGTTCTGTTGTCCTGCCTATATTTGTCTGTGCTCAGTGTTTAAAAGAAGTAAAATAAATAGCTGTCATTGTTAATTGTTTTCTAATTTGGCAATTTGAGAAAATCCTAGGCTCAGCAATTACATCTTAAATGGTCTTTATAGTGTTACATTTGTCAAACAAAATTTTCAATAGGAACACACTGAATTTCCCTTCATATATTATCTTTAGCGAAGCCTTGGGACTGCATTACTATGTAAGACATGGCAGGGTTTGCCCAATGTCAATCAGATGGTATCCTATTTAGATTGTTTCCGTATTAATTCAATGTAGAGTTTGGAAAATTTACCAGTTAGGCTACATCCCACCAAAATCATCACCACTACAACTACCCAGTGAAGGTGGAATCTGGGATCTTTTGTTAAAAGAAAACCTTCTCCAAGGTCTTTTCCAGCTCTTCCTTTGAGTAAGAGGCAAAAAGACCAGTTTGGTCATTAGAACATATCCACAGCCTTCATTTTACACATCATTTCTGGCTTTTTGTTTTTTACAGTCTGAATTTCATAAGCTCTTCACACAAATGACTACTTTCAGAAGAAAGAAATCACTCAATTAAATCAGCAATCAAATGGCAATGGAGGGGAGCAAGATTATTATAAATATCCTATTTTCTATAGACAACAGTAGAATATTTTTGTGACAGCATCTCAATTTCAGACTATTTTCTCCAGCCTCTCCTATCTCTTTCTCCCTCTGCTTCATATCCAAACAAGTTCCACTGCTGCTGCTCCTTTAGTCTCATCATATCCAATGGCAGCTGTTGACTTCTCTGTCAGTAGAGCAGGGACCTTTACAGGATTTAGATAAGATTGTATAAGAGCTCACCAAGGTGCTGAATACAATCCAAACTTTAGATTTGGCATCTTGGAGAGCTACCTCAAAGTTCACTGGCAAGAATGGCTCTATCCCATACTGCTCCAAAAATCTGTCCACTCTCATTTCCCCTTTTCATTCTTTTTACTTTTCCTCCATCATTTATTCTGTTTCCTTCTATTTTGTCCCCAATTTGCTCATCTCCACTTCTGTTTTCAACCTTCAGTAACTAGCCAGAGAGTTCAGGGTTCTGTGGCTTTTATCTGTCCAAGCTTTCTTTGCCTTCCAATATCTGTTGACCAATGTGAACCAATTTCTAAATTGTCTGGATCCCCAGTACTTACAAAGAAAATCAAATGTGGTCTGTAGGATCTTGCGTTGACTCCAGATCCCAAACGACATTGCATGTGTGCATTTTAGAAATCTATGAATGGACAGGGTAAATTTATGCAGTAGCTGGAACCAGCAAATAGAATTCTGACCCAGACACTTAATATGCAGGGAGCTCAAACAATATTTCCACACTGACGTAGAGTTGTTATCAGATACTAACTCATTCCAACTTTCTCAGATATCTGGATTATGTAAATCTTTTTCTTTTGAGCAGCTCTAAGTTTCCATCTTTGAAATCCCTCTTTAAGTAGAAGATAACATCAATGTTTTCCCCCTCAATTATTAGCCCTATCACAGCAAATAACAATATACAACTTGATTTTTCATCATTTGGTTTGTAATCCCACTATTTCTAAAATGACAGATTTGGTCATTTTCCTTAAAGTGCCATTCAGGAGACAAGTTTAGTTAAAATGTGGAAAAGCAAGGCAATTGTCTCTCAGTATTCAAAACCAGAATGATGTAAATGAGATGAATAACATAAAAATAATCTGTGCCTCCAATTTGGCAGCTTCTGCTGTGTCTGGAATACAAGTGATTCCATTGTATATGCTGAAGAGAAATGACAAGAAGAGATGATGGTGGTCTCCCAGAATACCATTTCAAGAATCTAGAAAGGTGGAGGGAAGAGATTGCAAGATGTTGGAAAGAGAAACAATTAGATCACTTGCAATGGATGCAGCATGTACTGGAATTTCTCATTATACTTTGTTTCCATATCATCATTCCATAAAATCTACTGGTGCCATTGGATAACATGTCTGTAAATCTGAATCAGCCTAACAAAACCTGATTGAGAGTAGAATTTTAGAGATATAGATTGCATCTAATCATACCATGACTGAAATTTATTCCATGATAAAGAAAATAGCTCAGAACCTGGGAAGCAATTCATCTGAAGGAATTTCGGAAGGTTAACAGCACAATTAGAAATATTTTTCTCTCAGAGCAATGAACTAGAAGAGGACCAGCACTTAGTTTGGTAAACATGCTATGATTTTTATCCACTGCAATTTGACCCTTTAGTAGAAGAAAACTTTCTAGGCTCTACAGGAATCATTGACCCAGAATCAAAATTAGTAATCTAGTACTGGCAGTATTTTTTCCATACAATTCTGTGAATGCTGGATATTATTTAACAAAGAGAGAAAGTTCCTGCTGTGAAAAAAATGGTGAGCCAAACAGGAATGCTGTTTCGATTAAAGACAGCGTTGCTTTTCCTTTTTCTGAAAAAGAAATACAATGATTGTCCCAATGCTATTTATGCCAAGATACAAAAGAGAGGTGGGGGATATATGCTCCAGGGATGGATGTCTCAATCAGCCCAGTTATGATGGGGTGATAATGATGGTGTATTTACACAGTGCCATTGATGTAAATAAATAACACTTTAAAAGTAAAACAACAGAAAACAGGTAGCCTTACCAGAAGTGCAGTTTAAAATATATCTATAATAAAAGGGAGAATATGTATGTATCTATGCATTTTCTAAGATGTCTCCCACTTTCAGAAAGCACTGTGAACCCCACCTGCAATGGGGATCTGGACCAAACTTGGCACCACAGGCACCCCCCTTCCATTGCCAACAGCAAATACTGGAGGAGTTGGGGAGGGGATAGACACCAAAGATGGTAGTTGTAGTTCACCCACACCCAGAGAGCCCTGTGAACCCCACTGATTATACATCTGGAACAAAGTTGGAATATACAGTCAACATGAGACATAGATAATATTGTTGGAGTTTGAGGGCAGGTGGGGCAGAGGGTGGTGGAGATTGAGCAAAAATTATGGAAGTTCACTCTGCATTCAGAGAGCCCTGTGATTCCTACTAATGATGGATCTGGACCAAACTTGGCACACATACCCAACATGAACAACTTTAGCCACTAACAGAGATTGGGAGGTATTGATCCAGGATGTTGGGTATTTTAATTCACCCACAATCAAATAGCACTCTGAACACAACTGACAGTGCATCTGGACCAAACTTGGCACACATCCATATAACTAACATCAAGAACTGGTAGGGTTTGTGAGGGATGGTCACATGAGCATGGAAGCTATAGTTCACCCACATCGGAGAGCTCTGTGTGTCACATTGCCAGGGCTCTGCCGCTATACAGGCAGAGATGAACCAAAACAAACACCCAGCTTGTGTCAAACTGTTAAAGTAAAGCAGCACTTACTGACCAGTTGTTTTCATAGTCCAAAATATAAAACAAAGATAGCACTCATCCACAAAATATAAAACAAAGACTGATAGTGAACACTGATTCAGGTTCACCATAATTGAAAAGGTCCAGTCCAATAGTTAAACCCCGAGAGTTCAATGAGTAAAGTCCAAGGATCTAGAGTCTACACTGTAGTCAAAAGCCAGTCCATAGATTCAAGTTTTCAGAGTTCCAAGAGTTTAGGCAACAGGTCAGGATACCAAAAATCCACAAACCTGGAGGAAAACCAGAAACAGCCACCACAAAAATACTTTTCTCCCAAGATCAATCTCCAGGCCAGCTCCTTATAACCAGTAAACCCCAGTTGCAACCTATCTCTTGCATGCCTCCACCCTTAACTGCTTTCATCTGTAAACTTTAATTTATAGATTACTCAACCCTTTTGAACTAAGATTTACATTAATCCCTTCCATCACCAACTGCCAGCACTAACCACCACCAACTGAGGAACATGATACATGACACTGTGAATCTCATGAACAGAGAGATTTAAAATCCAAAACCAAACAACTATTTTTCTAATATTTATCATTACAAAAGGCCAAACTTGGGCATCACTGGGTACGTAAGCTAGTCGATACATAAAAGGGAAGGCGAGAGTAATGCAAACATGGGACTATACAATCTATTTATATAAAATTGCTCAGTCTGTTTAATGTCGTATATAGACAAAGAAACTATGGCTCCCTCAACCAACAAACTTGACAACCGACTGGACCATTACACTAGCTACAGACAACAGCAAAAAAACCGGACCTACATACCTCCCAACACCCCAAAAAACGATCCCCAAAAAATTGCCAACTGAACTCCCACCCCGGCCACTTTGCTGCCAGCGCAAACGTTTAGAACATATATACATACACACATATACATATATACACATGCACACACATATATATACATATACATATACATATACACATATACACATATACACATACACACATACACACATATACATATATATACATACACATACATACAGTACATATACATATACATATATGCACATACACATATACACATACACACATATACATACACACATACACACATATACATATATACACATGCACAAACATATATACATACACACATACATATATACACATACACACATATATACATACACACATATGCATACACACATATACATATATACACATACACACATATACATATATACACATGCACACACATATATACATATACATATACATACATACACATACATATATACACATACACATATATACATACACACATATACATATATACACATACACACATATACATATATACATATACATATATACACATACATATATACACATACACACATATACACACACATATACATACATACACATACACATATATGCACATGCAGACACATATATACATACACACATATACATACACACATATACACACATACATACACATATATGCATACACATACACATATATACATACACACATATACATATATACACATACACACACATATATACATACACACATATACATATATACACATACACACATATACATATATACACATACACACACATATACATACACACATATA
The DNA here is from genome assembly GCA_030556195.1 of Anolis apletophallus. NCBI lineage: Eukaryota > Metazoa > Chordata > Lepidosauria > Squamata > Anolidae > Anolis > Anolis apletophallus. The sequence continues at coordinate 100,569,580 of JARBWK010000005.1, forward strand.
CATACACACACATATACATACACACATATACATATATACACATGCACACACACATATACATATATAAACATCCACACACATATATAGCACAGCAACGCATGCACGGGTCAGCTAGTATAATTATAAAACAGATTGCCCAAATACAATGCAAGAAATACAATAATAATAAAGCAAAGTTGAATATACATGTTATCAAAATATTCAGGATAGTAAAACACTATGATTATAGATTTGTAAAACATCAAAGTTTTCAATTATGATATAAAAATAAGGGAAGGAGTAGTCTGAAAATATTCACAGATGATGGCAGTTACAGTCCAAGAGCATCTTGAGGTCTACCTATACCACCCCTTTTGGGATAAAAAAAAGAACTTTGATATTTAAGACACCAGCATACTTGTTCCAAATTGTGATTGTAGTAAGACTGATAGATCTTATAATTGTACGTTCTGCATGAAAGTAATGAAGACAGAAGAAAGAAAGCAGTTGCCTAATGTTTTGACGTGAAGTCAACTTACGCAACTGCTCTGAAATTTATTGGGAATCAATTTCCAGTAAGAAAAATAGGCACTGAAATCTGCACAGTCATTTCAGCTTTAACTTTACAGAACAGCATGGTCAGACATTTCTTGTCGATTTTGTCCAATATGTATAATACAAACCTTAACACTGCAAAGCAGCAAATGACTCTGGTAGAGTGCTGGCCTTCTGTAATTTAAGTTCGCAATTTAACTAGTAAATAATAAGTCTAACCAAAGTCAGATAAACTTAATTCTGAGAATAAAACTTTTTAGAGTGCACTCTTATTGTGAAAGATAAATGATAAATTTGAAATCCTTTATCCTTACATTCAGATATGCTAAGTAATAATTCATCAGACAAAACAGTAGTGGTTTGAAGTCCATCTAGGAGGCAACAGCTGGACTTCCATTAATTGCACAGGAAGTTTAAGACTTGAAACAAGGAGGCCTTCAGCAGATGGAGGAGATAAAAAGAGGGGTAACATTTACATACATTGTATTGATTGGAGGCTGAGACATGATGAGGTAAGAAAAATTATTCCAGACTCATAATGGAAACATTATGATAACTTCATATAAGCTTGAAACAAAATATTCAAAGCCCAATGAAGGTTTTTAGACAACTTAAAATGTTTTTGCGTTTCTAACACTCTTTTTTCTTTCTTAATCTCACCCAGCTGCCTCTGGAAGAAGCTCCTCATTGATGGCAATTTAGATATTGCTCACTTGTAAGTATAGGACACAGCTAAAATTACAATTCTTCCAGTAGCAGCTCAGTGCTCCCATGATAGAGGGATGGTGATGCTGCTTTGTATCTGAAATTTAATGGAGTTGTCCAAAGTTCTGAATATCTCTGGAGATAGGTTCAGCACTTTGGATAGCACCTTTAAATTTCGAACAAAAACTACTAACCGATTCAATGTCCCATTGTTGTGGAAGCTGCCAATCATCATGATCATATCTAAGTGTAAAAATGTATTTAAGCATCACCGTTCTATTTCCGAAGCACTGCAAATAGACATATGCATTAATCTTACGTAATTTCAAGGGATGGTCATCTGATTTGAATAGGTTTGGATAAGTTTTTGCATTTTCCACAATTTTCCTCTGAACTTATCTGAAGAGAAAATGGGCCACAGAATTTGGGACTAGAAAAGGGAAGAGCATCTACCATTTTCCATTTTGTTTAAACAGTATTATCAAGCTAATGGGAAATATAGTTCTGATTTTGAATCCTGAGTTTAAGAACCACCTTGAAGAGGACTTGCTCTGAATCACTCTGAGCCGAGAAAATGCATTTTCCAAATCACCCAATGGGGGAGATCTAGATTTTGGATTAAAACTCAAAGTATATCTACTGTCCAATGATGTTATGGTTGGATGCTTGTTGTAGCTGAACATCTGGTTATCTACTTCAGTTCTTTAGACAATCTCTCTTTGTATCAGTAGGTGGCACCATTCCAAGATTCTTTCTCAAAAGCAATTCCGAACTGTGCCAAATAAGCTGCAACCCTATACAAACTTGACTGGGAAGAAATCTCATTTCCGATTAGGCAAGCATAGGATTGTCTTGCCAGAGAAGCTAGTTAAGAAGCCACAGCAGTGAGAAGAAGGCACATATTGGAACTGCTTTGAACCATACATTTGGGGCTCAAATATTGCGAGCGTCTTTACATTTTTTTACTACACTTATGAACATTGGTCTTTACCTTACCTTGAACTTAGCTCTACACATTTAAAGTCAAGGATGAGAAAGTTCTAGTCCATAGGCCAAAATTGGTCCATCAGACCAGCCCACCCAAACCTGCAAGACTGTCCCAAAGTCTGTCCCAAAGTCTGGACTCAGCCAATGCCTAAACTGCTACTTGAGAGCACTTTCAGTCCTCCTGCTGCCTCATGAAGGTTAACACAAGACGTGTTCTGTTTATAGAAGATGGATTGGGAAAGCTTAGTACTTTGATGACAGCCCCCTCCTCAAAATAATACCAGAGACTTCCAAGTAAAGCTATGGAAGAATGCTACCTGAAACCCTAAAGAGCTGCTTGTTAGTGTTCAGAATACTGAGTTGGTTGAAACAATGCAGTGATTCCGTATAAGTAGCTTATTATGCTCCTATGAAAGCCAGGAAAAGCGAAGTCAGTTTCACCACCTGCTGACATTGTCTGCTGACATTTTGGCCAGAGATGTGTTATAAACCCTTTCTCATTGAACAATTAAATCACCATTATTCAGCTTTAACTAGTGTGGTGACATCCTATAGAATTCTGGGGGCTTGTAGTCTGATGAGACACCAGTGCTCTCTAGCTAAAGATTTTAAATACCTCTCCCTAAACAGGAAAGCATTTGATTCTATAAGACATTACCATGGTGATTAAAGTGGAACCACAGCACTATAGCTGTTAGTGTGAAAGAGCCATACCTGTAGATGTCTTCTGGTTCACAGAGGGATCCATGGCGGCAAAAGGAGAATACCCCAAAACTTTCCATAGCCCAATTACAAATAAAATAAGGATAACTGGGGCACATAATTAGTTTCCACTTTTTTCTGGGGCAAAAATTCTTACTGCCTCATTTATAGGACATTTCTTAGGGCTTGCTGTGCAGATGTTAATCTTTTGCCAATCTGTTGCAGGGCTGCTGTCTACTCTTCAGTTCTGAAATAAGTGGCACATTTGCTGTATATAATGTTTCAGAGATCATAATGGTGACAAGTGATAGCAATGAGTGCTTTTTCTCCCACTGCTTTTTATAAGCGGTACTCTTGTGGGTATGCAGGCTTAGGTTAGATCCTTGGCATGTTATCTTATGACAATTCATAATGATATGTGAGTAAGGTACACATAGACCATTGGCACTGGGAGGAAACAGAATTGCTTTCTTTTTGACAAGGAAACATTTTGAATTCAGTACTCTGCTTTCCCCCTACAAATTCAGTCATCTGTAGTGAATCTGCTTCTGTGCAACTAAGAGGAATTGCCCTTCCCTCTGTGATTTACAGATGGGTCCAGAAAGAGGTGTAATAAATGTTGTGTTTTGAATACTGCAACCTCACCGAAACCGAAAAAAGACTGAAAACTTCTGGAAACAGAGCTACACAGTCAGTGTGGTGTAGTGCTTAGAACATTTTACTACATCTCTGGAGACTAGAGTTTGAATCTCCACTTGCCTATGGAAATATATGAGGTGACAGTGGACATGTCACACTCCCAGCCTCAAAGATTGGGAAAAACAAACTTTCTTTGAGCAAAACTTGCCATAGATTTCCCTTAGGGTTGTGCAGTAGCCCTCCAGGAAACTCTGGAGGGCCAGGCCTGATCTGAGATAGACAGAAGTCTGAGGTGGACAGAGACACTCCATATTTGGTGGAAACACTTTTCCTACTATACTTTATTTGGGGGATATGCTGAAGCAAGAGGAGGAGGATAAGTTGTCTCTAAAAATGCAACAAAAATATTTTGACTCATAGTCAAACTATTTGGCTCTAGATACCAAATGTGGTCCGCAGGATTCACTTGACCATCATACTTTGTAATATGAACATTTCTTTACCTGCAGGGTCATATCTCACCTCAAATACTTGATAGTCTCAGAAAATCCATTGTCTCCAACTCCACAATCTGCAATGTGATTTAAGGAATAATTGAGTTGGAGTGCCTGGTGATGTAATGGGTTAAACCACTGAGCTGCTGAACTTGCTGACCAAAAGGTCAGTGGTTCAAATCTTGGGAGTAGGGTGAGCTACCACTGTTAGCTCCAGCTTCTGTCAACCTGGCAGTTCGAAAACATGCAAATGTGAGTGGATCAATAGGTGCCGCTCTGGCGGGAAGGTAACGGAGCTCCATGCAATCATGTCAGCCACATGTCCTTGGAGGCATCAACAGACAACAGTGGCTCTTTGGCTTAGAAAAATAAGCACCACCCCCAGAGTCATACACAACTAGACTTAATGTTAAGGGGAAACTTTTACCTTTACGTTTACGGTTGTTGTAAAAGTTATTGAGATAATCATTATGAAATGGTTGTAAGTGCTTGGGGACTGATCTAGGCTAAGGGTTTATTAAAGTGAGCAGAGCACAACACTTCAACAGTGTTGGTAGGAGGGAAGGATGCAGCGGAAGGAGGATGATAGCACAATGACACTCTTCTAGTACACAAAGATGGCAACAGAGCTGCCTGGGCACTGTATGGCTGTTGTGCAGTGTTTAGGGAATTGTTTCTCAAGGATTTACTGAATACTTCTTTGTACAGTGTCCACCAGAATTCCCAGCTGCATCAACGTAAGTCACCCACTCTTGTCACCTTTCCCATCTACAGGTTTTCCGCATTACTCAGAAAAATTACTACTTTACATTGGCAATAGTCATTCCGGCTAGAATATTGTGGAATTTATAGTCCAAAAAATAACTTTAATGAGCCATGGTTTTCTACAACAAACCCTTTTCTACATTATCAGAACACCTTCTGCTGGCAGAGACCAATATTTAAGAATCTGAGTAGGTAACAAAAAAAGAAGGAAACGTAAATCCAAGTCTTCCAAGTATTATCATTATTGCAACCTTAACAGTTTCTATTATTATACTGTTCCTGCAGTAGACAAACCCTTCTTTTTAAAGTTGGTTGTTAATTTACCTACAAGGTAATGTGGTTGGTGTGAAACTAGTAATGTTCTGTGTGAAATTAAGCAGAGGGAAGAGAAAGATGAATGAATGAGTTTAGAGTTTCTCTGAATGGGTGTTAGATAAAATAAGGGATGTGCTAGAGCAGGAAGGCTACATTGCTTGCTGTGAATCTGCTTGCACTCTCCATGCTCCGTGTGGTTATTGGTAAATGAAGCCAAGACTTCCAATCCACTCTCACAAAATCTCTACTGCCTTGTCAATGTAATAGTATCAAAATACTAGGAAAATACACCATCAGTTGAGCATCTATTATATGGAATTCTGAAATCCAAAATAATCCAAAATCCATAATTGTCCATGTGAGATGGGACACCTTTGCTTTCTGATGTTTTGGTGTACACAAACTTTGTTTCTTGAACAAAAATATCAATAAACTGACACCCATAGGGATTGGTAGATGCTAGACAGACATCGTTTCTGGTTGCTTGAGAGTCACTATTAAAATAGGGCTAACTAATACTATACCCCATACTGTACCATGTGGATAATCTATATTGATGATATTAATAGTGAAATACCGCAATTAAAAGCAACTTAAAACAAATAAAGACAAATTTAACTTGACGTCACATTTCTGTTAAAAAGTGACTTTGTTTTATTTTTTAATTTAAATTATTATTTCTTTATATATTTCTTTATATTTTTTTGTAATATATTAGCATCAAAATTATGTATATGCACCACCCTGATTTTAATGGGTAGAGGTTGGTTCTGTTGCATACTTAATGCTTCTAAATAATGTCACATATCTAATGTGTTATATTTGTTGATTGCATTTCTATTACATTCAATAGAACTTTTGCCTGTTTAGCTACCCTGTGTGGGTCGTTCTTTTGCTTGTTTAGAATAGCCTTCCCATGTTTCTTTAGTTACCTTCTTCTAGTTTTACAATTTATGAGTGACATATTCTGTCCAAACTTTTATTTTCTTCCTTTTGTTCAAGCAAACAGAAGGTGCTATCTTTAAAATAAAAAAATGCCTCTTCAGAATCACAAAGCTATCCAGAAAACAGTCCCAACTGTTTGGAAAATGTGGTGACAACAGGGCCTTTCCCCCAGAAAGTAGATTCCATTCTTATTCATTCATTATAAGAAAAGCAAAGTCATCGAATCTATTGCAGGTTAGAGAGTCTGTACATACATAAATCCCACTGATTCAATTGGCCTACTATAGTTGGGACTGACCATAGGGTTTATGACACAGAGTTGTCTTGTTTATTTAATGCTTGTGCAGAAAAGGTAATTCCAAATGGAACAGAAGCAAGGACAACTGAAGTTCTTGCGATTGACACCAGCAGCAGCTTCTGGGATTTCAGAGCCAAACATTATGGAAAATAGGCTCTCCTGCAATACAGGCAAATTCCTAGTCACCTTCTTCCTCTTAGTTGGTAGCTGGCAGAGGCAAAAGGGCTTTGGCTGCCATTCTCTTAATCTATGGGATACTGAGTATGTTGGTTGGACATTTGTAGAGTCTACCCTTGCTCTTAATGTTGGGTTGTTTCATCCCTGGACTGCACAAGTCTCTTGTGTCATCAGGTTTCTAGACCTCAATGAGTAGCTAGACTAGAGATAGGATTACAGTGAGGGATTTCTTCCCCCACATAAGCTAATTAGCTTCAAGAACTTTTCTGTCAAGAATGTATTTCTTTTATTTCAATAAATACTTCTGAACCTAAAATACTGACTCTGTAATCCTGTGCCATCCTATGGAGAGAAAGCTTATCCTAGCCCTCCACATGTAAGTTTCTGCTGCTTATGAAGTTTGCTTCTGGTACTGTGCAATATTTATGGCAGACTCACCCCAACTGAGGGTTATTTTTGAGCATAACAGCTCAGATTCCACAACAAAGGGTTACATGCTAGGGGGGTGATGGTACCATGCTTATTATACCATGGCCTAGGGAGGTTGTGAGGCAAAAAAAAAAAGGATACGTCATTGTGGTCCACACTATATAAACTGGTATCCTTACTGAAAACCCACAGGTGCCTGATGGTGAATACTTCTAGTCCCAATTAAAGGCTAATCTCTTTCTGTTGTTGTTAAGTGCCTTCAAGTTGATTTGGGCTCATGGGGATTGTATCACAGTGCTATTTTGCAAGATTAATTCACAGGATGTTTGTTTTTGTCTTCCTTTGAAGCGGAAGGTGTGTGGCTTGTTCAAGGTTGCCCAGGGGTTTCCATGAATGAGAGGAGACCCAAACCTTGTTTTCCCAGAGTCATAGTCTAATACCCAAACCACTATACTATGCTGGTTTTCACTACCTGTTTAACCCAAACATGAACTCTACCAGTTACCCTTGAGTTTTAGTAAACAGTTGTATGGATTTTAAAAATTGCTCTACCATTTTGTCCTCTTAGACACTGTCTTACTGTATCTGTTATCTTTGAAATCTATAAAATGAAAATTGGTATGCATTTGTTGGGAAGAAGTGGATCATTATATTGTATGCGGTAGTGCACACCTGGCACAGGAAACAGTAAAAAGCTACTGTAAAACTTTGAAAGGTTACACATCTATATAATAAAATTGTGTTTTGGGGATTACCTAGAAATCCTGAGTGGATATGTCAGTTTACATTCCTGGGTGGCACCACAAGCTCAGAGTGTATAAAACTATAACAAAAACGCTAGACATTTAAGGGGAGACTGTGTTTAGGGTTTATCATTCACAGAGCTAGCCCATAAGCCTCATGTCAGAAGGAATGAGAGGCTATCTCCTTGAAGGGAAACTCTTGACAACTGGTGGAAGCTGAGCCAAGATGGAAGGAACAGCCATTCTCACAGAAAGCAAAGCAACCCTGACGGAGCGCCTGGAGGCTGTACTCCCATCAGGATTTGAAAGCCATGTTTCATCAGGAGCTACAAGGTCTGAAGGCTGACCCAGAAGCTCAGATGCAAAGTGTCCAGTCAGGGGTGATGGAGGAGATTTACAGAGGTGGGTGAGCAGCTGACAATGCCTGGAGTATTGCCATCAGTCGCTGAAAAATGACAGGCTTTGTCTTCCCAAGGAGTTCCCAACAGTGAAGAGATGGAAAAGCTGGAAGAAAATATAGGAACAGAAACAAGTGGAGATTTTCTAGAAAAGTGTTCATTTTGCATACTCCCCAGGACTCTCTGTAAAACAAACAACACATTGCCTTAGAAGTTGGCCTATTTGTGATCCATACAGTGTGTTGAGTAGAAACCATGTGCACATTTGTAAAATGCAAATTGCTTAAAATGTCTATCTCAAAACAAATACAAATGTGCTATTGTCTGTGGGGCAGATGTATACAAAGGTTCGCATTGAAAATGGGTAGATTTTCACCAAGAAACAAAAACAGAGACTCAAAAATGGATATGCAAGAAGGAATGGGAATGCAGATAGAATCTGGAGAAAGGCAATGCAATTAAGATGGAAAGTTTGGCAAATCATTTAGGAATAATCCCCTGGAATACAAACAGATGTTGGGAAATGAATCTTCAAGAACAAAATCAAGAGAAAGCATAGCCATAGCCAATAAATAGCCAACATTAGAAAAATTGGCACACAGAGAGATCACTTCCAGCCATGTGTTAATTGTGTTGGCCCAAGATATGCAGTTGCCTGAAACAAAAGTCTTCTGGCACAACATATTGTTTCACTCAGACACTGTTGCCCTACTCTTTGGGGTCACATGAAGCAGGTTGCTTCATGTCACTGCGTAGCAGGGCCATTGCTCATGGGAGGGAAAACATTTCTGTCTACGTGCAAAAGCCCGACTCAGTCCTGCAGTCTGGCATGATATGCAGCTTCTAGAGGGAAAGCAGAAACATGAGAGCTAGGCCAAGCAAACGGAGAACACTGTGTGCCTTAAATTTGAGATAAGGTTTAGTATAACGATTGAGGTTAATTTGAAAATATATCTGAGAGAGCTTACTGTGACATCAGAATTTTCCTCCAGTCAGAAGGTGGAATATACTGCCTGATAAATGTTTGCTCAAGCTTTAAGAGCTAAAGTTTTCAGTGTAGTAATCCTTGTGCTGACCATTTCCTCTTTTGGTCAGATTCTCTGCTCTTCCTGTTCTTTTAAAAAATAAACTTTTAACATAAAATATTCACTGTGCTGCTGTGAGTTTTCTGAGCTGTATGGCCATGTTCCAGAAGCATTCACTCCTGACGTTTCACCCACATCTGTGGCAGGTATTCTCAGAGGTTATGCGATCTGTTGGAAACTAGGCAAGTGGGGTTTATATATTTGTGGAATGTCCAGGGTGGAAGAAAGAACTCTTGTCTGTTTGCGGCAAGTGTGAATGTTGCAATTGATCACCTTAATCAGCATTGAATAGCCTTGCAGCTACACAACTTGTCTGATTGTTGCCTGGGGAAATGCTTTGTTGAGAGCTGATTAACTGGCACTGATTGTTTCTTGTCTGGAGTTCCCATTTTTAAAAGTTGTTCTTTATTTACTGTCCTGATTTTAGAGGTTTTTAAAAATATTGGTAGCCAGATTTTGTTCATTTTCATGGTTTCCTTCTTTCTGTTGACATGGTCCACATGCTTGTGGATTTCAATGGCTTCTCTGTGTAGCCTGACATGGTAGTCGTTAGAGTGGCTGAGCATTTCTGTGTTCTCAAATAATATGCTGTTTCCAGCATATTGACTTCTCTGGTTGAATTAGTCTGCACTGCCTTTCATGTTCCTTGTTTCATGTTTGGATGCTGCGTTTGGTGAGTCCTATGTAGACTTATCCACAGCTGCATGGTATACAATAGACTCCTGCAGAGGTGAGAGGAGCCCTCTTGTCCTTTGCTGAATGTAGCATGTGTTGGATTTTCTTAGTGGGTATGTAGTTTGTTTGTAAGTTGTGTTTCTTCATCAGCTTCCATATGTGGCCAATGGTTCCCTTGATATATGGTAAGAACACTTTTCTTCTGGGTAGATCTTTGTCTTTACTATCTTGGCTTGTTCTTGGTCTTGCAGCTCTTCTGATGTCTGTGGTATCCATTGGCCTGTATAGCCCAGTTTAGGTGGTGCAGTTCACCTTGGAGGAGGTTGATAATACTTAAAATTATCAAAATTATCAACTGAATAACATTCAGTTGATAATACTTTTTCCTGGTAATACTTTTGGATTCTGTAACAAAGAATCCCAAGGCATTGGACAGCTGTCTAGAATATGGGAGCATGGGTCTCTTTTCCAACAGTTGGTATGCATTCTGTCTGAACTTTCAGTTGCCTGTGGTCATCATTTAATAAGCTAGCATAGTGTTCTAATGAGTCTGCTGGAATATGGATCTGGGAGATGTGGGATTGAATCCTTTCTCAGAAATGAAAACCCACTGGGTGTCCTTGAACAAGTCATACTCTCTTAGCAAGCCCCTCTGAATACATCTTACAAAAATACAAAACCAAAACAAAACAAACTTTTGAATAACATCACCAAAAATATTTGAAGGAATATAACGACCATAGTTGCCATTTTGTGATGAACTAATTGATTTTTTTTCATGTCAGGAGCGATTTGAGAAACTGAAAGTCGCTTCTAGTGTGAGAAAATAGGCCATATGCAAGGACATTGTCCAGGGGTCGGCCAGATGTTTTACCATCCTGTGGGAGGCTTCTTTCATGTCCCCACATGGGAAGCTGGAGGTGACAGATGGGAGCTCACCCTGTTCCCCAGATTCAAAATGCTAACCTTTCAGTCAGCAGTTGATTAAATAACTGATTAAATAATTGAAGAGTTGTAAAGCGCTGCTACGGTTCAAGAAATTCTAATGTGTGTGTTTTGACAGCAGCAAAAATCTCAGTAAAAGACCAAAGGGGGGGGGGGAGAACTGTGTGAATCAACAAGCTTGCACCAGAGTCTGGATCAATGACTTTTGCAAAGGTACGAGTGCTTGGCCTCTTATCTCATCTAATGTATGATTTTGCTGAATGTATGTGTATGTGGGAAAGGTCTGGTCCCCAGAGATGGAAGAATATTAGTGGTATTATGAATGCATAGCTCTGAGTGTCCTTATCCTAGCTACCAGTGGGAGGAGGAAGCTGTGTTCTGAATGTGCAGTGTATCTGCAAAGCGTAGAGACTTGCGATAACTGCTCTGTGCACATTGCATACGAGAAAGCAGACTAAAAGGGAGAAGGGGTGGGAGGGAGAAAGAGAGGCTGAATTGGCTTGAAGGCAAGCTTCCTGGCATGCATCATTCATGAAGTGCAGTGGTGCTCTCGGGGGCTCTGTTGCATGTTGTTAGGACTTATCATGCTTCCGAAGGCTCTCCTTATATATTTGCAAAATGAAAAAAAGTAAATGAAATTAATGTTATGAATTCTCTAGCAGCCCTGGATCTGAAAGAAAGTGAAGCATGTAGTGCTGTATCTGGAACCTCTCCGTGCCAGAACTAGAGTGTGCTTGAAAGTATTATTTATATTACTACATACATCTACATCATTACCAAGATCCAGTGTGGTATAGTGATCAAATCAATAGACTCTGGAGAGGTCAAATCCCCTTGCAGCCATGGAAACACCCTGGGTGACCTTAGATCAGTGGTTCTCAACCTTCCTAATACCGCAACCTCTTAATACAGTTCCTCATGTTGTGGTGACCCCCAAACATAAAAATATTTTCATTACTACTTCATAACTGTAATTTTGCTATTGTTATGAATTGCAATGTAAATATCTGATATGCAGGATGTATTTTCATTCACTGGACCAAATTTGGCACAAATAACCAATATGCCCAAATTTGAATACTGGTAGGGTTGCAGGAATAGATTTTGTCATTTGGGTATTGTAGTTGCTGGTATTTATAGGTAAAGGTTTTCCCCTGGCATACAGTTCAGTTGTGTCTGACTCGGGTGTGGTGCTCATCTCCATTTTTAAGCCAAAGAATCGGCGTTGTCCATAGAAACCTCTAAGGTCATGTGGCCAGCATGACTGCATGGAGTGCCATTACCTTCCCTCCAGAGATGTACCTATTGATCTACTCACATTTGCATCTTTTCAAACTGCTAGGTTGGCAGAAGCTGGGGCTGACAGCGGTAGCTCACGCTGCTCCCTGGAATCGAACCTGCAACCTTTCGGTCAACAAGCTCAGCAGCTCAGCGGTTTAATCCACTGCATCACCAGGGCAGATTTATAGATTTATAGTTCACCTATAATCAAAGAACATTCTGAACTCCACCAACAATGGACTTGAACCAAACTTGGCACACAGAATTCCCAAGACCAACAGAAAATACTGGAAGGGTTTGGTGGGCATTGATCGTGAGTTTTGGAGTTGTAGTTCACCTACATCCAGAGAGCACTGTGGACTCACACAATGATGAATCTGGACCAAACTTGGCACAGATACTCAATATGCTCAAATGTGGACACTGATGATGTTTGGGGAAAATAGACTTTGACATTGGGAGTTGTCATTGCTGGGATTTATAATTCGCCTACAACCAAAGAGCATTCCGAACCCCACCAATGATAGAAACAGGCCAAACTTCCCATACAGAATCTCCATGACCAACAGAAAATACTGGGTTTTCTAATAGTCTTTGGCAACCCCTCTGACACCCCCTCGTGATCCCTCCAAGGCTCCTAACCCCAGGCTGAGAAACGCTGCCTTAGATAAATCACACTCTTTTAGTCTTAGAGAAGGCAAATGCAAACCCCACCAAACCACACTGACTCTCATACATGGCAAATACCAAATGTAAAAAAAAAAGATAGGATAGCTCCCACTACTATTGCTGAGATATTTTGTTGGATGGCAACATGCAGTATTCCTCACCATTGGCTATGTTAGCCTGGGCCTCTGAGAGTTGCAGTCCAACAACACCTGGAAAGCCATAAATCCCCCACCCCTAATTTTAATGAATGATAGTGGCTATGCAAGGGCAGACATAGTTGCATGGCAGAAGGGAATTAACCTCTCTTGCCCCCATACTGTGGTCTTGAGCTGATTCATTCTGTCTAACTCAAGAGCAAAACAGCAATAATTTAACATGTGCAGTTTGACTCTTGAGTGAAAAAGAAGTGAAACACTCTATCGTCTCCATCTCATGTGCAGCTATTACTCACTCATTAAGCTTGTAGGCTTCATCTTTGTCCTGAATGTAATCAGAATTCAATGGCTTAAAACATCTAGCAAGAAACAACATAGGAAGATGCGGATTTAACACTCCACCCCTTCATTCTTTACCATCTAGCCTGATGACAAGTTCTGGAGAATTGGACATGTTTGTCATCCTATGAATGCAAAGCTGATACTATGGATTTGGGGCTTTGCTCTAACTCTACAGCAGGGGTGCTCATTTGGTAGCTCGGGAGCTACTAGTAGATCTTCAGCCCTCTTCCAGGTGATCTTCGGGCCTCACCAACCAGATGGAGCGCTCCTGCCATGCGCGCGCACACCCTGCGCGCACGCGTGCTCCTGCTGCTGGCTTCCGCTCTTGTGGTGCTTCTTTCGCCTGCGGGGCATTGCAGGAAGAAGGAAGTACGAGGCGGGGTCTCTGGAGGGAGCGCCCTGCCTCTCTCTTGTCCAGAAGCAGCTGTGCAGCCTCCGCTGCCGGCAAGACAGGCATGGTGGGGTGCTCACTCTGGATGTCCCGCCTCGTGCTTTCTCCTTCCTGAAATGCTCCTCAGGTGGAAGAAGCACTGTGCGGGCGGAAAACAGCAGCAGGAGCACGCGCGGCGACGGGAGCACGCGGGAGCGCATGGCAGCGGGGGCAGGTAGATCTTTTGGACTTGGTTGCTTTAAGAGTAGCTCGCATGCTGAAAAAGTGTGAGCACCCCTGCTCTACAGTATATGAAATGCTCTCTCTAGAACTACAAACCCCGGAGTGCCTTAAGTCCCTCTTGCTTGGATTTCTTATTTATAGACAAGAGTAATGAGCAGCATTTGGGAACAAGAATCAAGAAATTCAAAATCCAGTGGACCTACATGTCCTTGAATATCTTTAATTCAGTCAGGCTACTCATCTTCAGAGCATCAACAAGAACTGATGCAAGGGCAGAGTGTTAAGGTCGTCTGGAGAGGCCCTGATCTCGGTCTCGCCTCCTTCGCAGGCGCGGCTGGTGGGGATGAGGGACAGGGCCTTTTCAGTGGTGGCCCCCCGGTTGTGGAATTCTTTCCCAAGTGAATTTAGATCTGCCCCCTCCCTCCTGACTTTTAGGAAGCTGGTGAAAACCTGGCTGTGCAATGAGGCCTTTGCCAACGTATACATGGACTGTATACAAGGACTGAGCTGGATTTGATTTTACTGAGGCGAATAGTTTTTATGTATTTATTATATTGCTAATAGTTAATTTTATTGTGAATTTTAGATGTTTTTAGATTTCAAATGTTAGCATTGAATTTTTGCTGTTTGCAGGTCTGAGTCCCTCTATAGAGGTGAGAAGATCGGGGTATAAAAGTTTTAAATAAGTAATAAATACATAGAGTGACTAAATGGTATTTGTCACTTGGTTGTTGTTGTATGCAACAATAACAACATGTGTTATAGAACTCCAATATACTGATGACAATGTCATCTGTGCGTACTCAGAAGAAGACATACAAGCCACTCTAAACACCTTTGCAGAAGCATACGAGAAGCTCAGCCTCTCATTAAACATCGAGAAAACCAAAGTGCTCTTCCAGCAGTCACCAGCCAATCCCTCTCCAATGTCAGAAATACAGCTTAATGGTGTAATGTTAGAAAATGTTGACAATTTCCGCTAATTTGGCAGCCATCTCTCACAAAAGTCAACATTGACACTGAAATACAACACCGCCTGAGCTTTGCGAGTGCAGCATTCTTCTCAATG
>JARBWK010000005.1:100589544-100753480 GCA_030556195.1 Anolis apletophallus
TCTGGAAGATCTTACTTTGACAAAAGGATTTTGTGAATGCCATTTTTTCCCATAAGGCTAGGGAGATACTGGTTTTCTAAAAGGTTATGATCTCTAAAAGGCCATACCTTTCCAAAAGTAATTCACATTGACCTACAGGAATGAAAAGCTTCTGGGAAGATGTGCAAACATGTTTGTCACAAAGGCCATTCATTTTCTGTCACCTTACCGCAGGTGGTTCTATACTCCATAGTAAAGGAAATTCCAATCCAGTCTTCTATCACTACATAGTGAAAAACTGGTTGGAAGGAAGATCATGCCAGAAGTAAACTTGAAGGCAATTTGAAGACATATACACATAAAGGAAGAGCTTGTACTGTATCGAAAACTTCTGTCTCATCATGTCTCCAGTGATAGCATGGAGAATCTAATGGGGCTGGGAGATAATTTCCTATGTTGAGGTCTGTGGTTTTGTCTAGGAACTCTAAAATGTGGCAGGATACAAACATGAACATCTAGTAAGCAGGGGTAATTTCTAAACTGATCCTTATGAATACATTTGCTGCATTGAAATTTGACATCCGCACACTTGCACTAAACGTTTGTTTTATCTTTGGAATCAGTGTTGGGCACATTCATAGTTCAGTATGGACCACCCTGCAGGGGTTCTATAGGAAACCAGCACAAAAATGGGAAAGCAAAGATGTGTATTGCCCCATTAAAAAAGGACTTAATGGTTCATGAAACTGGAATGATATTATTGAAGAGACACTTCCTCTTCTCAGTGTTCCCCTAAAAGAGCCAAAAGCCTGAACGGAACACAGCTACTGCCAGTATCTTCTCCTCTGCAAAGAAATAAAGGGACTTGCATTTTAGACCTCTTCATTGGAAAATCTAAAAAGAATGATTGAAGCAGAACACATGAAGCTGTTCTATATAGAAGTCAAGAATACCAGCTAAACCTTGTAATTAAGATCATACTTTCTATTTGAGGGGTGGAGGGGAGAGTGTATATAGCCCTAACTCTTTTTTGCAGCTACCCCAATGTGTGTGTATGTATATGCTTTCAAGTCACCTTCACATTATGTTAGCCCCATTAACGCCATAGGGTTTTCTTGGTCAAGGAATAGTCAGAAGTGATTTTTACAGTACTTTCCTATGAAATACAGCCCACAACACCTGGTATTTATTGACAGTCTCCCATCCAAGTACTAACCAAGCTGACTCTAGTAGACAAAAGGTTCAAGAAGAAACAGAAAATTCATTATTATTTGATGTTATCGTGTGTCTTCAAGTTGTTTGCAACTTATAGTGACCATAAGTTGATTTTATCAGTGGTTTCCTTGGCAACATTTCTTCATAGGTTTTCCATTGGCTTCCTCTGAGGCTAAGAGTGTGTGACTTGACCATGTTCATCCAGTGGATTTCCATGATTGAGTGGGTGTTCAAAATCTAAAGTCCAGAGTAATAGTCCAATGTTCAAACTACACATTCTAGGCTCTCAATAAGTCTATACTTCAAGGGATAACTCATTTTTTGAAAATGCAAGCTTGTGATTCAGGAAAAGATTCAAGAGATGGTCCTGATTCCAATGTCATTTTCCACCAAATGTTCTTGAACATTCAGGTAAGTGTCCTTGTAGTTAGCTCTTCAGAAACCAATAGGTGATTTCCTCTAGTTCAGAGTCCCAGCTGGAATTTAGCCATTTGTCATATATAATATTGTATTATATCTGATGCTTTGTCACCATCAGCTTCTGGAAGCTGAGACCTGTGATCAGAGTTCAGAAAGAATCAGTCAAAGAGGTAAGCCTCCATAGATGATGATCTAGGATGATCCTCCACCCGACAAGCTGTACATTAGAAGTCCAAAATACTGTGACCAGCCCTACACAACCCCAAGGATGCCTGCCATATATGCAGGCGAAATGTCAGGAGATAATGCTTCTGGAACATGGCTATATAGCCTGAAAAACCTACAACAACCCAGTGATTCCGGCCATGAAAGCCCTCGACAATAAATTCCTACATTTAGACTTTCTAACATTTTTCATTAGATGGAAAAATGGACTAGAAGTTGCTGTGGTGACATGGCAGCTTGAGCCCTCCATTCCATGAGCCCTATGGGGAGGAGAAAACTGGGACCAGTATATGATCTGCACCAGTGTTTTGCTTATGCTGCAGAGAGGGATGAAGCAACAAAAGCAGCTAGTAACCACTACACCACTCTAGCTCTGAAGACATGCTTGTCCCCCTCTTGTATTCAGTTTCTTCTCAAGGGACAGCCATCTAAAGCTTGCATAGACTGATGAGACATTTAATCATGCACAACATTAATATTAAAGCAAGTAGCATGGATTGCTGCAAATTATCGATAATACACTGCCAATAATAAATAATGTGTGTATAAGGTGTGGATTTGGGGGTGCAAAACAGCAAAATACATAACTTCAAGCTTCCCTCTTTTCACATTTTTTTTCTAATCCTAAAATGGAGTTGTGGGAAACCCACTCCAGTTGGTGTAAGACTGAGATGTTCTTCAGCGTCTCAAAGACCCTCTGGCTGCTATCTCCAACAGGAAAAACAGATGTGCTTGGTGAGGTGGCAGTGAGTACTCAGCTGTTCCTGGTATGCCCAGATTAATCTTGCATGTTCTTATACCGAACAGCTGCAGACTCATAGCTACTGTACTTATCCCACTGCTCTCTTCTAGCCTCCGGGCATTCACAATCACAACTAGGCAAGATTACCATTAGATCAGTCCCTTTCAAAAGTTGGGTGGGTTTGTTCTCAGAACAAGGATCATTATTTTTGTTTTTTCACTTTCCAAAACTTTTAGAAACATGCTTCCCCACCCCGCCCAACAAACACACTCATGTACACTGAGCTCAGAAAAAAGTTATACTTTTGGACTAGAGCTTGCAAAATCTGCCAGCTTGTATGGCCATCCTGGCAGGTGAATTATTGTGCTTTTCCTGCACAGCAGGAGGTTTGACTAGATGGCCTATGTGGTCTCCTCCAAATCTATTATTCTATGCTTCTGTGATGACAGCTCCAGTACAAAAAAGGTAATGTCATGCTCACAAATGAACTCAGGCCACAATTTTGATCAAGAGCCAGGTCAATAATGTCTTCTCTTTGTCTCTTTATCATCTCTGGCTTGAATCCAATTGGTCGATCCTCATTAAAGTAATAAATCAACTCATAAAACAAATCCTACTTATTCAATGAGTGTCTTTTTTAGTTAGGAACTAGCCACCTAATCACACAAGGTGAATTTGGTGTCCTAGCATGTTGTCAGGATGCTTTCTCCTTGGAGCTCCACGCCACCCATCACATGACATACAGTG
This sequence comes from Anolis apletophallus, assembly GCA_030556195.1. Taxonomy (NCBI): domain Eukaryota; kingdom Metazoa; phylum Chordata; class Lepidosauria; order Squamata; family Anolidae; genus Anolis; species Anolis apletophallus. The sequence continues at coordinate 100,592,873 of JARBWK010000005.1, forward strand.
ACTTCCAGCGGGGCAGTGTGGAGGAAGTGTCCTGGCAGCATGGCAGTATGCTTCTCCCAGAACATGGGAGGCTTCCCATGTTCATAGACAATCACAGGCCAGCACAGGGGGAAGCCACACAGTGGTGCTTCCCCATGTGGGATGGAGAAGTGTTAGTTGCAGGTGAAATGGGACACATGGTGCCAGAATTGTCATGTTGCTCTGCTGATTTGCCAGAGAGTGAGGAATCGCCCTGCAGGACCTCATCCATGTGATGAGGTCCATAGAATACCATTTAGACCTTTTTCCTCCTAGCCCTCATAGTTCCACCTGACAGTCTCTTTTCCTGACTCAGGCTGGATCTACACTGCCCTATGCCCCAAGATCTGGCCTCAGATTATCTGCTTATCCCAGATCATCTGGCAGTGTAGACTCAGACCCCTTCTACACTACAAAATAAAATCCAGATTATATGGCAGTAAAACCTGGCTATTCCGTTGTGCCTTTGGAGAGTAAGTGAAACAAACAGGGCGTGGTGCTTAGCAATCTTCAAACAAACACACGAATCTCGAGGCTTGTAAATAATGGTTGTTATTATAGCAAATTCAAAGCAAATACGTGTTAAATCACACAATAACAAAATGATAAGCAAACGTCCATTTGTAATCCAAACGCCGTTGCATAAATAAATTTGTAATCCCACGCCGATGCGTGTAATAGGGTAGACCCCAAATGGGGTGGTCGGTGGTGTACCGGTGTCGTCGAAAGCCGACGAGGACGCAGGTGCGTGGGCCCTTTCCACGTTTCGACCTGGCTGGTCTTTGTCAAGGCTATGCGACAAGTGGGTAGAGGTGTCCACAAAGGTAGGTGACCATTTCAGTCTATAAGAAATTATATACAATGGGTCATCTCGATATCCATAAAGCAATCCACATAGAACACAATTATACATAAGGTGGCATGGTATGCAATATCAATTAATACCACATATGGCAATCAATACATCATAGTTAGAAAAGGCAACAATCCAATAATAACACAGGGCAAACAAACATACCTAGAGCATAGGGCGAGAAGTGTGTCTCCCTATGTGGTCATGGCAAATGCAAGGACTTAGAGCTAACAAAGCAATTAAGTACACATTGGAGGCAAGGAGCACAGGTGGGGCTGGGGAGAAGAGAATGGAGTATAGGTAGAGTCTTAAAGGGTTAGATCATGAATGCGTAATTTTTCATTGAGGCCGGAGGGCTGCTCGCTGTTGAGTTTTAAAATCCAGGCCGCTTCTGCACGCCTGAGTAGTACATCAATCCTTAGCTAATCGGCGTATTTTCGAACGATGTTCAGAAATTCTGAGGTGTAAACAACTAAACTAAACGTTGTTTACGCCTCAGAATTTCTGAACATCGTTTGAAAATACGCCGATTAGCTGAGAACTCCCCACTTTATACACATTTCAAAGAGAAAAACCATGGGCCGGATTCCCTCCGATTCTTTGGCTTACAGCGGGTTATTATCCCTCCTCACCAAAACCCTGATGTACTACTCAGGCGTGCAGATGCAACCCCACACGGACCTACAATCCACCTTACTCAAAACTGAATTGAAACATATTGTACAATGTGCCTGTGAGCAACCTTTTGGACTAAATGAGCCTGTCAGTTTAAATGCTCTACTGAACTAAATTACTACACCTAGACCCACCCGCTGGGGCTTCAGCTGTATCCCATCTGCCTGTCAGGATATAGCCTCCAGGGAGGCCTTAGCCTGGACCGGATCTTCGATCATTGCGCCATTTGGCCCATTATTTCTTTACCGCATTGGCGGTTTTCTCCCATTGGGGGGACCTGAAAACGACATTTGGTAAGCTTTTCCTTTCCTACCCTGCCCATCGACCCACCTATGCTCTTATAGAGGTTTTACATTGTGTTTATTTCATATAGTTGTGTATTTTCCCGGTTGTGGATCGTCCTGAGGAAGCACCCGAAACGGGAAAGATCTCTGTACTTCATCCCGTCGACGACACACCTCCTCCGCCTTGGATTTATCTTTTATTTGGGAACCTCTCCACGCCGCATTTGCCAGGCCGCTTGCAACGCTCACGAGCATCCTTGTTTACTAAGCACCGTGCTCCGGCCCCCACCTTCGGGAGGGCGGAGACACGTCCCGCCCGACGCCACCGCTTGTTGCGCTCTTGCCCAGAGTTCCGGGTTTGACGGCTATTCAGCCACAGGTCACATGGGGGGCTTGTTTATTTTCATTTTTATTGTGAGGACCTATTTTGTGTCCTGAAGCATCACTGACTATTTTGCTGGGAATCCCCAGTTTTGCCTTTTGTATTTTGTTATTATATACATGGGGGGGATGCTAGCATGCAACGGCTGTTGATTTTCCTTTAAATGAGAGGATTGCACCTTATTTTGTTGTTGATATGCTATAATGCTGATGTTTAAAATACAATATTGATTTATGTTTGACTTCCCATCGCATTGCCTCTTTGTTCTCATATATACTGATTGACAGGGGGTTCGACTGTATTGTACACATATCTAGTAATTGTTTAACCCAGTTTACTGGCTAGCAGGGATATGGAGCACTCCAGTGGCCCGAGATTTGCCCAGGCAGAAAGACATGACATCCTGAGGGACTGGTCCCTTGACCCAGGAGAGGGCACGTCAGCAGCCACAGCTGACCCTACTTCACAGACATTAGCTGACCTTAAAGCTAAAGAATTGCGACTGACACGCGTCAAGCTCAACGCCTCAGCTCTGGCTGATTACATTAGGAGTGACATGATACCTAGGGGGCTTAGGATTCCCCTGTCACCAGGTACATATAAGGAGGACAGTGCTCTTCTGAAGGACTGGTATGAGATTACGAATAACTGTTCAAAAGATTTACTTTTTCTATTACTTCAAAGAACCAACAAAGAGGTGGATGAACTGGTGACTGAGATTGACACGATGAAACAAGACCTAGCCGGTAGTATTCAACCCAATCACACTCAAGAGATAGCCGAAGAATGTGATAAACTCCATCAGGAGATTAGAGCGGATAAATTAAAGAAGCTCAACAGGGACAGAGAAGACTACAGGAGAAACAGGGTATATACCTGGTTCAAGAAATCTCATCAGAGGAAGGGACGGAGAGGGGTAAAATTTGGAGGGGATTCAGGAACGTCACACTCCTCAGGAGAGGACACAAATGCCCAATCCGATTCCTCCAGTACCTCTCAACCCCAAACGAAACAGTACCCCAAACGCAATAGACCTCAAGCTGGGTTTTACAAACAGGGTTTTTCCCAAAGGTCCCGGCACCAAAAAGACAACATGATAGTGAATCTATCTGATGTTCAGTTATCTCCTCATTTAGAAAAGACTATCAACAAGGGCCTCTCCTATGTAATGACTCCCAATTACAGCCAACTGGACCTCAGACAAGACTTAGCCACCCTTTTTCGTAATATTCGACTTAGGGACTTCTTTAAAGATAAAACAACCAAGGACAATTTACCCTCCTTTTACATCAAAAGTAAATTTGTACCACCCAACCCATCTACCAGCGTGAGAGCGTTCGAGAATGTGGTCTTGAGAGAAACTAAGAAGATTAACTTCAAAAATCATCACAGGAATCTTTCCCTGCAGGACTTGACAGCTCTTAAAGAACTTGGGAACAACAGTGCCATTGTCATCAAGAAGGCAGATAAAGGTGGAGGAATTGTCCTTCAAAAACACCTCCGACTACAGGATTGAAGCTGAGAGACAACTCCAGGACGAGAGGTTCTATGAGAAGGTGAACTCTGACCCCACACAGAGATTTTTGAAAAATATTTCCAGTATCGTGCACTACGGCGAGAGCATGGGGTACATTGATCCGAAATTAAGTAAATATTTGGTCAAAGAGAACCCCAGGGTACCGGTTTTCTACCATCTACCGAAGACCCACAAGGGCTCCTTCCCGTACCAGGCAGACCCATTGTCTCGGCAAGAGAGAGTATCTTGGAACCATTAGCCAAATACCTCGATAGTATTCTGCAACCTTTCGTGCAGTCCATGCCCTCCTATATCAAAGACACGACGGATTTGATTTCCAAAATAGAACACATCAAACTCCCTGTGGGTACCATTTTGGCAACTTCGGACATCACCTCGCTCTACACGAACATCCCACTGGAGGAATCCAGAGTTATTATCGAGGACATCCTCAACAGTAGACCTAGACCCCTCACACCTCCTACCGGTTTCCTTCTTGACCTTTACGACTGTATCACAGAATACAACTATTTCAGATTCGATCAACAATTCTATATCCAGAAAGGGGGCGTGGCCATGGGGTCCCCGGCCGCACCCACCATTGCGAACTTATTCGTGAGATCACTAGAGGATCGTTATCTTCATTCCCAGGCGGCATCCGGAACAACTGCCACCAATATTTTATACTGGTGGAGGTATATAGATGACGTCCTGCTCCTACTCAAACCGGACACCCGACACAGTGATTGTGACCACTGGCTGGATTCTTGGCACCCCAACATTAAATTTACCACCGTGTATAACAATGTAGAAGTGAATTTCCTGGATATAACCATCTTCAAATGTAATGATGGTTTGGGAGTGAAACCATTCACGAAACCCATTGCAAAGAATTCTCTATTGCACTATGGAAGTTTTCATCCATCACCACTGAAGAACAATCTTCCATATTCACAACTTATTCGGATAAAGCGGAATTCCACTTCCAGTAGGGACTATGAGACACAAGCCACTGTTCTGATGGAGAATTTCAGGAAGAGAGGTTATCCCCTCAACCTGATTGCCCGTGCCAAACACAAAGCAGATGCCACATCACGAGAGGATCTCCTCAAATATAAAACAAAAACCACACCAGACAGGCTAATTTGGCCTCTCAAATTCACTCCTCAAAGCAAACAAATACTCATGTTGTTAAACGTCATTGGCCCCTTGTGGCCGATGTTGCAGGGTTGGACCCCCTCCTTTATGTGGGGGTTACCAAACGCCAGCTGAGGGCGAGGATTAGGGAACACAGACTGAAAATCCTCTCTGGTAATGAAGATGTATACTTATATAGACACTTCAAAGAAGTCCACAAATCCATTCCGGATTTCAAGTTCGTTGGATTAGAAAAAGTGGAGATGCAACCCCACACGGACCTACAATCCACTTACTCAAAACTGAATTGAAACATATTGTACAATGTGCCTGTGAGCAACCTTTTGGACTAAATGAGCCTGTCAGTTTAAATGCTCTACTGAACTAAATTACTACACCTAGACCCACCCGCTGGGGCTTCAGCTGTATCCCATCTGCCTGTCAGGATATAGCCTCCAGGGAGGCCTTAGCCTGGACCGGATCTGCGGTCTTTGCGCCCGGTGGCCCAGTAGTTCTTTACCGCATTGGCGGTTTTTCTCCCATTGGGGGACCTGAAAACGACATTTGGTAAGCTTTTCCTTTCCTACCCTGCCCATCGACCCACCTATGCTCTTATAGAGGTTTTACATTGTTTTTATATCATATAGTTGTGTATTTTACCGGTTTTTGATCGTCCTGAGTAAGCACCCGAAACGGGAAAGGTCTCTGTACTTCATCCCGTCGACGACACACCTCCTCAGCCTAGGATATCTCTTTTATTTGGGAACCTCTCCACGCCGCACATTTTGCCAGGCCGCTGCAACGCTCACGAGCATCCTTGTTTACTAAGCACCGCGCCCGCCCCCACCTTCGGGAGGGCGGAGACACGTCCCGCCCGACGCCACCGCTTGTTGCGCTCTTGCCCGGAGTTCCGGGTTTGACGGCTATTCAGCCACAGGTCACACGGGGGCTTGTTTATTTTCATTTTATTGTGAGGACCTATTTTGTGTCCTGAAGCATCACTGACTATTTTTGCTGGGAATCCCCAGTTTTGCCTTTGTATTTTGTTATTATATACATGGGGGATGCTAGCATGCAACGGACGTTGATTTTCCTTTAAATGAGAGGATTGCACCTTATTTTGTTGTTGATATGCTATAATGCTGATGTTTAAAATACAATATTGATTTATGTTTGACTTCCCATCGCATTGCCTCTTTGTTCTCATATATATTATTGGATTGTTGCCTTTTCTAACTATGATGTATTGATTGCCATATGTGGTATTAATTGATATTGCATACCATGCCACCTTATGTATAATTGTGTTCTATGTGGATTGCTTTATGGATATCGAGATGACCCATTGTATATAATTTCTTATAGACTGAAATGGTCACCTACCTTTGTGGGACACCTCTACCCACTTGTCGCATAGCCTTGACAAAGAGACCAGCCAGGTCGAAACGTGAAAGGGCCCACGCACCTGCGTCCCGTCGGCTTGACCGACACCGGTACACCACCAACCACCCCATTTGGGGTCTACTCCTATTACACGCATCGGCGTGGGGATTACAAATTTATTTACGCAACGGCGTTTGGATTACAAATGGACGTTTGCTTATCATTTTGTTATTGTGTGATTTAACACGTATTTGCTTTGAATTTGCTATAATAACAACCATTATTTACAAGCCTCGAGATTCGTGTGCCTTTGGAGAGTAGTCACACAACCTTAACTATTGCTCCACTTGTTATGGTCCCTGGAGTACACTCCCCCCTCTTTGTATGAAGGCCTGATTTTAACCTCTCTCTTTTTGAGCTCTCCCTCGTAAATCTACTCTTTTATCTCAACCTGAGTTTTAGTATTTTATCTTGTACATATGGCCCACTCATTGTCATTGTGTTTGTGGATATTGCATTTGTATATTGCTTATGGTGTTTTATGTATTTTACTGTGCTATTGGTTGTGTTCTGGTTTTTATTTTATTGCAATTTGTTGTTTGGACTTGGCCTCATGTAAGCCACCCTGAGTCCCCACTGGGGAGATGGTGGCGGGTATTATTATTAATAGTAATTATTATTATAGACTCATATAATCCAGGCCCTTTCTACACTGCTATATAATCCAGTTCAAAGCAGATAATCCAGATTTATATGGCAATGTAGAAGGATCCCCAGTTCAAAGCAGATAATCTGGATTGTCTGCTTTGATAATATGTATTGTATGGTAGTGTAGTAGGGACCACATATAATCCAGTTCAAAGCATATAATCTGAGATCAGATCTGAGATATAGGGCAGTGTAGAAGGAGCTTTTAGTAATAGGAACAATAATAACTTTGCCTTGATGGCCTAATCTAAAAGTCCATATAATACAGTTTAAGACTGCATTAAATGGTTAGTATACACTCACATAATGCATTAAATGGAAGCATTTGGTAGGGCATTATGGGAGTAAAATGCTGGACTACAGAGAAATCTCTGATTGGCCAAGTCTGGTTCATCTTTCACCAGTCAGACAATGGTACCGAAAAAGAGCCAGGCATGCATGTGTATGAGTTCTAAGTATTTACTTCCACTGAAATGCCATTAAATTCCACGGGAGTTCAATACTGTTTTGTAGACAGCACAGAATCAAAATGATCTTTAATGACATTTTGAAAATAAACCGGAAGGAATCATGCGAGGAAGCAAAGACTTCACTGTGCAATGACTGATAAGCAATTTGAGAGTTTTCCCTCGTAGAAGAAAGAATTAGACTTGACTTTGAACAAAGAACAAACAACACATTTCCCTCTTGCTATTTTCTCCTGCTGGGTTTTGGAGAAATGAATACACACACCAACACACACATATAACATTTCATCGCAAGCTGTGAGAGGTTATTTGAATTCTTCCAATCTAAACAGTATAATTAGCATTAGCCAAGAGCCATCCATGTACAGTATCAATGTAAAATAAAGATTATCCTAGCGGTAGGTTGCTTAAAATAACATATGTTTTCCCCCTCCTTGAAAGCTCAGGATTTGGGCAAGAATTCTTTAATGTTCTAAATCTTGTCCTTATAAATAAAACACATTGATGCTCAGTCTCTTGGGAAAACCAATGAGAGCCACTGCAATGTATGAGTTTTTGCTTAAAGAATGCAACAGATTAGTGATTGGTGAATGGTGATTGATTCCTTGCAGTGAGATTTAATAAAGCAACATTACTTTAGGAATTCCTGGACCTGCAGCTTTAATAATAATTAAAAAGTATTAAGTGAAAATGCAGTTGAGGTCACTACTGACTAATCATAATGATTTATGAGGTTAGTCCCTCTGACTTTATATCTGGCTTTTTTTGCTATCCAATGGTTTAATTAGTCCTGGTGGTCAATGAATAATATGAAAGGTTTTAAATACAAAGACTGCTGTTGTGTTTACCAAGTTTGCATTCTATCTGTGCAGGGCACCCCAAGCCCTCTTAAGTCAGCAGGTGCTTTCTCTTTCTTTTCCTTTGAAGATAATACCTGGAACAAGCTTGCAAATGCTTTAATTATAGAAACAATCAAGATTTAACTACACCCAGCTGAGAAAACGTTATTTTACTCTTTCGATATCAGCTCCCAGAATGGAAACAGGCTTGAGACATAGATGGGCATCTACATAGACTAGAGAAACATGACAGGAGGAGGAGGTAAAGGCTCCCAGACTCCATTTTTTTTCTGTCAAAGGGTCCCAGGTTTCATTCCCTGGGACATTTCTCATTCAAATCAATCATTTCCAATAAAAGTTGGTGGGATGGACCTATGACTTATCAACCTTAAGATCAGAGCAGCCAACCCTAATAAACTATAACTAAATGAAGATGGGACTTTAGCACAATGGGTTAAACTTTTGTGCCGGCAGGACTGCTGATTGAAAGGTGGCGGTTCGAATCTGGAGAGTGGGGTGAGCTTCTGTCTATCAGCTCCAGCTCCCCATGTGGGAACTTGAGAGAAGCCCCTTACAGGTTAGTAAAACATCCGGAAATCCCCTGGACAATGTCTTTGCAAACAGCCAATTCTCTCTCACCAGAAGCGGCTTGCAATTTCTTAAGTTGTTCCTGATATGGAAAAAAAACCCTCACCCAATATATCGTGTAGACTGGTTATTATTGTGTGAGGACTGCTGACATCCACACTTTTCCTGGGAAAAACAGAGAAATTGGGAAAAAGTGGAAGGATTGGGACATTTTAAAAACAGCTGAAAAAGTATGATGACAGGGAATGAACTGGGGCTGTCCCTGTCAAACTGAGATAGTTGGATGATATGATAACCTCTGAGGTATCTCAACGGATGCATAACTGAATTGCTGCACTTCCACACACTTACTGGCTTTCTCCATTTTTGTTTTGCAGAGTAGCTCCATGAAGTGAGTTAACCAGGAGAAAAATTCTTTCTGAGTCCTTGGGGAACATTGTCCAGATTGAAGGGAAAGAGCCTGACATTCCCAGATATATTGGTGGAGCTTGCAGGTAGGTCTTGTTACGACTTGCAAATGGTGATGTTTTCTTGAACTAGAACTGGAAGTATAAATAGCAGAGATTGGGGAAATAATTTTGTAGGCTATGATTCTTAACATTCTGCAATTCATAATCCAAAAAGTAACTTCTCCAAACTCTGAGCCATAATTAGTGCAAATTGTTTCCCAGATATAAACTGGGAAGATATATATATATATATATATATATATATATATATATATATATTCTTTAAACTGGAGATATATCTAGATAATTTAGGCAGAATCTCCAATACGGCCAGAAATTAGGACAGTGTGAATGACATATGAAAAGCCGGATTTCACATAATGCTTGGAGAAATGGCATGTCTGTCAAGTAAAAATGTAGTCAAGCAACGAGTAGAGACTTTTACAAGAAACAGCTTATTTTGTTGTTGAGCCATATTATGAACTATGAATTTATTTATTTTGTGTCAAAAGCATTACATAAATAAGTATAAAACTGATAAAATAGAGGAAGCATAAGTGGCTAAATAAGTTTTGACCAAAAACTGGCAACAGCAGCTGCATTGTATTTAGCTTTAAACAATTCTTCCTCTGTGCATGAGGCAGGGAATTGTGGGCAAGCATACAGATGCAGAGTTGTCTGTTCTGCTCCACAGTCGCACAAGGTGGAGGATTCTTTTAGGTAGTACCCTTTTGACAGGTTGTCTTTTGACCTGTCCACTCCACTTCAGGGGCTTCCAAGTTGCCCATTCTTGGTTTGCCCCTGAAGGCAGATATTTGTGGTGAGTGACTTTGACAGTGTCTACTATAGTGGCGGGGAGGCATCCATTTGGGATTTCCTGGTTTAGCTGCCCACTTGTTGATATTTATATGTTGTTGATATTTATATATTGATCCACTTGAAGAGCTTTCTACATTGAAAAATGGGCAATTCTATTATTTCTGTACCTTCACAAACTACCACCTGAGGATGACTCTACACAGTTGAAACCGGTCGTGTTAAAAAATCTTTGGGTTTAATAAAGACTTACGTACAAACTTTGATTCATAGGATTGGATTTACAACCTGTGATTTACATAGTCCTCCATGTGGAACATGAACTTTATATGGTATTGGATGCACAAACCTTGCTTATAAGAGAGATGCCTTCTGTGAGTAATACATTGATCATATTCCTTTGGGTTCTGCTTCAGGAATCATTTGTCTTTCCCATGTATAGAAGATTTTGTGTTAAAATACTTGTATTTTGAACCATTTTATAGTATACTTTGAACTTCAGCAAGCTTTGTTTCTACATTGAATGCTCTATGACTATAGTATATGTTTTTTCATATATATATATACATATATATATATATATATATATATATATATAAACACATTCTTATGGTTTATATTATTGTACTTCAGGGAATCTTTTCTCTGTATTCACTATAGTGGGGGTGGGGGCAAACATTTAGGATTTCCTGGTTTAGCTGCCCAGAGGTATACTTTTGCTGTTGCTAGGGGAATGTTAAGAGGAACTATGGATAAATGAAACCTTTCCCTGTTGCATCTTATAGGAGTTTGACTTAGGAAGAGCCAGCTCTTTGATATCTACACATTTTATTATTTATAGTTTACACATTTCTATTTTATCATGAAACATGAGAAAGTGAGCTGTGTTAGTGCATCACAGCAAAATCAATAGTCTTATGACGTGTAACAATGAGGTAGGAAAACTGCAGAACTCTATGTACGGTCATCCCATTATACATGCAGTTTTGACTTGTATAGATTTTTAAAATCAAATTCTTTGTGAATTTGATAAAATAATTCTCTAAGAATCTCTAGGTCCTCCAGTTTGACTCTTTGGTCAATTTTCTATACTAAATGCTGGAGTACCTAGAGATTTTTAGTGAGAAGATCTCTCTGGTAATCCCTAGGCCTTCTAGTGCATTTCTGTATTCAACTTCCAGTGTTGGTTACATACCAAACCAGCCATTTCTCTTTGTGTTTTTTCACTTTCACGGGGGTCCTGAGACCCTCACCCCAGTGAATGTGGAGTTCCCAGACCTCCTCAAAACTGGGCCTGATCTTCCCAAGCCCCTTCCTTCATATGACAAATCCTACCTCCATACATTTCTAGAGCACAATATGTAATTTGACAATTTACCCCAAATATGGCCTCAAGTCCAAAACAGACTTCAAAAAACCACAACCTGGAAATAATAGTACATCTACCTTTTTTCAAAAAAAAAGAGAGCATCTTCTGGACTATAACATATATTGGAAAAGAAAACTTTCATTTACATTTCAAATAATGCACCAGACTCTTCTGAATCTGCAACTGATATTTTTGTGTTGAATTTCTTTCAATGTGCATTGAAAAAAACACACCTGTGGCCTGCATAGATCTGGGTGAGAGTACAAACAGAACCAAGAATCATGCTGCCTGAAAAGGTAAACAAGGTATTTAATGTTTGGTGGATACTGTCCATTTTATTGAATGCATAAGGAAGCAGGACACACTGGCCTATATTCAATTGCTGGCACACTCTCTGACATCCCACAGATGAAAACCAGGAGCCCATCTACACTTTAGAATGACACCAATTTACTTGACGCCTGACACCAATTTAGCTGCCATGGCTCAATGCTATGGAATCATGGGCAGTTAAATCATGGCAGTTAAAGTGGTGTCAAACTGCATTCATTCTAGATGCACTCCAGGACACATATCACCAGACATTATTTGAATGTGGTCAAGAGGGCATATCAATGAGGACCAAACCCTCAAGCTACTTTTGGACCTTTATCTCAGTTTGCAGCAAGAGGAGCAAGAGGAGTATGAAATGAAATGGTGGGAAGAGAGAGAAATTGGAACACTTTTAAAGCACCCGAAAAGTGGAATGAAAGAAAATCGATTGGTACTATCCTGCCAAATTGGCACAGCTAGGGGCATACACTTCTCCCTTTGGGCTTTCTGGTTCCATTTTAGCTAAGCTGAAATCTTTGTGTGTGGGCGATGGTGGTCTAGTAGATTTGCTGAGCAATCTGATATAGTTATGAGCCATCCCTAATTTAATGGAAACTGTTTTGTTTATTGACTGGAAAGCTTTGGCATGAGTGATGGATTGAGATCCAATAGCTTCACAGGAGGCCAACTCCTGATGGAAATGAAAACCACTAAAGTGGGTTTTTACTGTCTTGGAGTTGTAGTATTTGTCTTTGGTGCTGGAAATTATTGAGCTAGTGGGCCTTATATTGTCGGGGGACATACTTGTGGAGCCCTCTATAGCAGTTACACATGTCTAATTCTGTGCTACACACTCATGACTATCTCAGCAGTAATAAATGTCTAACAATCTCGCAGACAGCACAGGTGCCAGCTGTGCTGTCTGGGGGATTTTGATGTGTCAGATTGTGTGTGTGCGTGTGCGTGTGTGTGTGCACATTTGCCAAGTTCTCCACTAGTGTGGAGTGGGATTCGATGACTAATGATTGTACGTTTGACATCTTATTACTTCCTCAGAATCCTTCCCACACACTTCTTACAGTGATCCTTTTGAAAGAACATTATAGGTTTCCTGCCTGCTTACTGGACTCTTTTGTGAAACCAAGTCAAGAATTCAAGCCTGTCAATAATTGGCATTGCCACAAGCTCTTTCATTTCCTTTGAAATGAATTCATATTATTCCCCAGACATCAATCAGTTTGCTCATTCATTGCTGAGAAAGCTCTACAGCAACCAGCGTTAAAATATGAATGAAGTATCAGGTGGCAATTATTGTTGATTACGAATCTGTCAAAGAAGGACCTCTATCAGAACTGTCACTCCCCTGGGTGCCCCTAAATGCAACCTGTGCCTACTCCCAGGTGAGGGAGTATAAAATTGCAGCTTTGTGGTATTCCTACTCTGAAGTAAGTCCCATTGATTCCAAGGGGGCCAAAGGTGGTAACTGGCTGACCTTCCCAATGTAGCTGGACTGTAACTCCCATCAGCCTGAGCCAGCCAGTGTTGAGGAATGATGGGAATTATGGTTCAACAAAATTGCAAGGATCATAATTTCATAATGGGAGACCAAGGTCCATTCCTCCCTCCCCCAAACTGTCGTGGCACATCCACACTTCCAGGGCAAGACCAAATACCTGTCTGTTTTATAATTGTGGCAGGAAGTGACATCTCATCATCTCCTGCCACCATTTCAGGAGGGGCTGCAAAGGAAAACAGACATATTTGGGAGTAATATAGAGTTCTGGGGTGCTTGTGGGAAGTGGGGGTATTCAAGAATTTGGGATGCTTTCTGTAAAGTTTGGGGGTAAAAAGTACTCCTACATTATATCAAGGGGACTATGAGGGATATTGGGGGCCATCAATGTGCCCTAGTGAGGCTGAACAGAGAAATGCTTCCCATTGGACTAAGTGGGACCAACTTCTGAATAGGTATATATACAGTTGTCAAATTTGTCAAGGGTTGATTTGGAGCAGAAAAGAAAATCTGTGGTTCTCCGTGCCTTTTGGTTCCATAGATGTTGTTCTTTCCATATTGCCATTAGCAGGAAGAAAAAAGCAATCTGTATTGAACAATGCTCTCTGAATCCTCTTGGAAAGAGAGGGAAGGTTGAAAATAAATTCTTATTTATATAAATAAAAATGTAATGTTAGTTTGTGGGATTAACCTAACACAAAACCACTGGATGAATTGACACCAAATTTGGACACAATACACCTAGCAGGCCAATGAGTGACTATCATTCATAAAAACACTGAAAAATACAGCAGAAGGGACTTAAAAAGCAAAAAAGCAAAAAGACACTATAATGCATGTGTAAAAACGACTCACTCAGCAAACAAAACACACAATAGCATATCCACACTTGCTACAGCTGCCAGCATCCCCTAAATCAGGCTCTTTAGAGAAGAGGATGATTCAAATGCACAGCTTCCACGATGCAAGCTTTCTTCTCATTTGATTTCTTTGAGAGCATCCCAATCCCTGCATATTTCCAATTTCTTATTCCCGGACCGCAACTCCCAGCAAACCTCCAGATAGCTAGATTAGATAGAGATCGATAGGTGGGTAGATAGATCAATCAGGAGGACTACTGGGAGTTGCAGTCCAAGAATAGGTAGAGATGGAAGAAAGGAGAGAAAGGAGAAGAGAAAGAAAAGGAGGAAAGGAGGGGAAGAGAAAGAGAAGGAAGAAGGCTTACAGGAATAAGAGTGGTTTCAGCCCAAGAGCATCAACTCTCCTATTAGTGACTTCCAGCCAATAGGAATTCAGCATATAATGGCCATACCTCTGCCTATCTTGTGTCATTTCACAAGGAGAGTGGTTCTTAGCTCCTGCTGGCTTTACGTCCTCATCTTCATCACAGGACTTTATTGACAGATAAAGGTCTTCAGTATCCAATTACTATCATTGCTTCCAGTTCTCTCTCAATTTTTTCTTACCCAGATTTACAATTAAACTTCTCTGAAGGTCATTCGTGCTTGGGATGAACAGACACAGAGCAGCATGCTGCATACCTCCTGAAAATATAAATGGTGCTTGGGATGTTTGCCATTCTTTAAAGTACTCCCACAATTACAGTAAGTATGTATCACTATCCAATATACAAATAATAGCTAGCTACAGTAGACATGAATCATTCCTTTTTCTTAAATTTGCATTCTCTGCTTCTACCAATTGTCCAAGGTCACCAAACAGTTTAATGGCTGAGTAGAGATTCAAACTCCAGTCTCCAGAACTGTAGGTCAGATCTACACTGACCACTTAGGTTAGTTTGGAACTGTTTTGGGAGAAACTGGTTTTCCTGTATGAATGATTAGACTGACATGACTGGAATAGATTTGAGACCAGGAAGGTGTTTAAATTAAACGTTGAAGGTGCTATACAGTTTCTTGTACCAGCATTCCAGAGCATATCCTGAGGGGGTGTGTGTGATAGATAGCAATGGAAGAAATCAGATACCCACCTAAGGGGGTCAGTTAACCCCCTGTTGTCCAGCCATTTCCTTGGGGTATATTTCAGCAGCCACCCCCACCGGCCCTACATTCTGATTTTGCCATGCAGTGCTGTTTAGATTTGAGGCTCACTGAAGTGCATTAAGGGGCTTTTGGACTTTCCTGTGATTTTTCTTAATGCACTTTACTAGACTTTGTTTGGGCTCAAAAACAACATGTTGTCAACATTTGAAGCTAGCTAGCTTTGTCACAAAAATGTGCAGATTTGAGAAATGTGGATTTAATATGATATGTGGGAATGAATGGAAGAATTGAAGTTGTATGAGTGCAGTTAATAATTTTGGAGACGCCAGTATAATAATAAGGGCTGCAATGACTAACTACCTGCTTGCTGGACTGTAATTAAAACCTGCTAATAAGCACTGAAAAGTAAACTCTGGTACGAATTGGGACAGTGATAACATCAGTATTTACAATGTTAAGAAGGAAGTCAACATAAGATCAATACCAATCAAGAAGATCAACATCTGGCCAGGAAACTGAGATGGAGCCAGGATGGAAGGTGTCTATCATTAATTTACAACTTTGGGACTACATCAGCAGAATATTCCTATAAAAGACTCAATCTAATAATGCTCAAAGTGTGATAGACAGAGACGCTGTTCACCTGCTATGCTTTGCTCCATGGGAAGGAGAGAGATAATGTACCTATGGATAGTGGCAGATTTGCACGGGAGCAGTCTGGTCACTTTGGGGCTTCTTTCTCAAGGGAAGAGGAAGAAGTGCACCTTTGGAGTCTTAGATTTAGTGCAAGGAGTCAGGTTCTGATGTATGGAAAACAGAGATCTGGTCTTTGGCATTGTGCTTAGGGAAAGAATGAATTTTGGCGTTTTGAAGTTATGGTGTTGTGGAAGTTTTGGAACTATATGTTGGAAAGGCTGCAGGAAAGCAGTGTCTGACCTAACAGGTGCTTCTCCAAGGAGGGAGAAAAGGACATGGTAATATTTGAATGCCTGAGGATGAATGTGTGTATGTGTGTGTGAATGTTGTGTAAAAATGAAATTCCCCCTTGTCTGTTTGTTAGCCATGTAATTGTAAATCCAATGTAGTTGCATAGAATCTGCAATCTGTATGTCTGTATGTCCAATGTCATTCTTTGTCTAAATGTTTTTCTGTAAAGTTCTGATATACCCTCTCACACTGGAAATTGCAATAAAAAGAAGCTATGCTTTAAAGTTATTGAAACGTATTGGGAAAGTTAATCATAATAGCTTCAAACTGGATTATGTGCTCAGTGTGGATGTGTCCATAGTCCAGTGCAAAAAACACTACACCCCACTGGCTCAGTATTAGATTCACTGCATTTCATGAACTGCTTCACTTCTTCCTGCAACTCAAGGGGCTGTTTAAGAACCTCATCACATGGACCCTGAGAATTTTTGGGGACCATCTGTCTAGCAAAGGGAATCATTCTGTTAGATTCCCAATAGGCCTGTTTCAAATTCTGCCTTCCCATCAGGTTTTAACCCATTATTACCCACATTTGGAACTATCATATAGAGAATCCTTTTCTCCGCCCTCTCCATACTTTTTTAATCAGGGAAAACTTCAACATCTGAAATCCAAGATTACTATGGACCTAATCCCATTTGGAGGAGAAAGCGAGATAATTGTAATAATTTCCCATGCTTTCCTTTCCTCCATTAGACCAGGGTAATTATAATCCCATTTGCCAGGATCCTCTTTTGCAAGCCAGTGCTCTCCTCCATTAGACCAGTGTTACTCGTATGCTAAAAAGCTAGCAAGAGCATAATGTCGAGCCTAGATTACTATTAAGGAGAAAATGTAGTGAAAGCAAAGTGGCGAGGAATGCCCATTCCTCCATGTCACTGAAATGCTTCTTTAACCAGTGTGTACTTTATTTAATGCTTAGACCAGTGTTTCCCAACCTTTTTTGAGCTGCGGCACACTTTTAACATTAAAAAAATCCGGGGGCACACCACCAACCAAAATGACACAAAATGACACTCGAACACAGTAAAGAACGGCTGGGGTTGATGGCCTGTTGGGAACAGCTGCTGGGCATGCGGAAGCCGGGGAGGGGTGGAGCCAGGCTGCGCCATGCCCGTCCCCTCCCCCCGGCTTCACCTCTCCCAGCAGCTGCTCCAACCTTGAGGGGGCAGTGCCAAGCCAGCGGTGCCAGAGCCAGCACAATGCTGGCTTGGCACTGTCCCCTCAAGGCTGGAGCAGCTGCTGGGAGTGCCAAAGCCGGGGGAGGGGGCAGAGCCAGGCCGTGCCATGCCCCACCCCTCCCCCCAGCTTCAGCTCTCCTACAGGCCGCGCCATGCCCCTCCCCTCCCCCCAGCTTCAGCTCTCCTACAGGCCGCGCCATGCCCCACCTCCTCCCTCCAGATTCGGCTCTCCTACAGAGGAGGAGCATGAGCAGTGGACGGGCTTCAGTGGGCTCCTCCGGGGCTCCTCCTCCACGCGGCTTCAGCGAGCAAGGGGCGAGAGTCATGGTGGGAGTCATGGCGGATTGGAGGCTGGCTGGGGAAACGGCTGAAGGAGGCAGCACCCGGTCCCTTCTTCTTTTTCTTCGCCACTGCCCGGCCCTTCCTCCTCCCCCAAGCAGCAGGAGTTCGGCAGGAGGGGGGAGGAAGGGGGCAGAGAGCTTTTCTCGCGGCACAGCAGGAGGTCCATCACGGCACACTAGTGTGCCACGGCACACTGGTTGAGAAAGACTGGCTTAGACCATAGGTCTTTCACATACAGGACAAAAAACCCCATTTTTTTGGCTGTGCCAGGAGCAACTTGAGAACCTGCGAGTCACTTCTGGTGTGAGAGAATTGGCCGCCTGCAAGGACGTTGTCCAGGGGACGCCCGGATGTTTTGATGTTTTATCATCCTTGCGGGAGGCTTCTCTCATGTGCCTGAATGAGGGGCTGGAGCTGATAGAGGGAGCTCATCCACAGTCTCCCCGTATTCGAACCTGTTACCTGTCAACAAATAACATAAAAACAGATTCAACATGGGTGAATCCCATCATGTGTTTTCTTGGCATTAGTAATGGTTCTGGCATGTGCCAGGGGCTCAGAACACAATTTCTCACCTTTGTTCTGAACACCCTCCTTTCAGCATGCTTCAGCTCCATTTTGAGGATGAAAGGCAATGGAGGAAGGTCGGAAGTAGGCAAATGTCATCCGATAGGCTCCATGCCACTTTGTCCTTGAAATGGACCAAAAGTGTCCAGCAACAGGGTAAACTCCCCATGTGATGAGGTCTTAAGGCAGAAAGTCTAGAAATGAAATTTTCTTCCTGATCAGTTGGCAAGTCTTTTAAGTGGTGATAGGCAAGGGCACCAACCTGCTTGTATTTTTCAGGAGCAGGTTAATAGTGACAGAATGATACAATACTTTCTTATGTACTCTGTGATGGACAGCCATTGAAGTGATTCTCCACTGTTATTTAGAAACCACTAGTAGACATTTGAAATAGAAGCTTAAATTACTTCTCGATGTATCCCACTGGGGCATTATTTCTATGATAGCTTACTCTGGAACATTAATATTCACAGACGGAATATATGAATGTGAACAATATTTAGAGTTGATTGCAATATTCTTAGAAAATTAATATTCATTCGTTTTTGCTGATTCAAATTGACTTCATCTGGGTCCTAGGTTGTTTTCAGTTTTGTAAGGAAGGCTTTAATGGACAGCTACAAACCTGAATGAAATATATGGAGATATAAAATTGGAATCATTTATTATAAATTAATATGATTAGGACATCACTTTTGGAAAGAAATTAAAGATATCAGCTAACAAAAAATCAAAGAAGGCTCTTATTTGAGCTGCAAAGTGCTGTTCACTTAAGCTTAAATGTAAAATGAAGTAGGTAGCTCTATGAACTTATTAAAAGGAGCATACACTTTAGAACGGGTTAGTACTGGGGGAGATAAAGAGTAAGCATATTAGCATAATTGCATGCATAAAACCAGTTAGAGTTTAATGTTCATCTCTCCATACGTACTCTTCAGTAGCCTCTCAATTTAATGAAATCAGTAGTTGTCCAAAGCATAAGCACAAAGCAAACTGTTTTAGCAAGTCATTCCATGCATTCTACACATTTAGTAACTTTGGTCTGCAAATGACTTTGTTTTGGTTTCTTGAGTCGCCACTGAGATCTGTTTTTTACTCCATTTAAGTGACTCGGTGTTTTTTATTTGGATTGCCACATTCTGTCCTTGACACAGAACACCTTCCAAAAGCAGTCACCAGGAGGATCAAATCAAACATGTTCCTTAAACAAGGACATCCATATAAACCCTTGGATTTGAATTAGACTTTTCATAATAGATGTCTGGCTTAATTTCTCAGGTTACTCTCTACCTACTAGTAATCTTATACTGAAGGCCGGAGGCAGGGGCAAGATTAAATCTTGCCCAAAGACAAATAGTCCATACTTCAGGAAATAAAGCCCGACTGCTCATTGGAGGGAAGGATATTAGAGGCAATGAAGTACTTTGGACACTTAATGAGAAGACAGGAAAGCTTAGAGAAGATAATGATGCTAGGGGAAATGGAAGTGAAAAGGATGAGGGGCCGAGCAAGTGCAAGATGGATGGGTGGTATCCTTGAAGTGACTGGCTTGACTCTGAAGGAGCTTGGGGAGGTGATGACCGACAGAGAGCTCTGGCATGAGCTGGTCCATGAGGTCACAAATAATCGGAAGCGCCGGAACAAATAACAACAACAACAAAAACATGCCTTTCTAATTGAAAACTCAGGTGGTGAGTGGAACCAAAAATGGAACATAAATGGGATCAATAACAAAACATCTACAATATTTTTCAAAGATCTGATGAAGAAAGCAGCCAAACAAGAGGTGATTCCACACTGAATAATTATAGCAGTTTAAGCCTTGTGCTGGCAGGACTGCTGACTGAAAGGTCAGCGGTTTGAATCTGGAGAGCGGGGTGAGCTCCCATCTGTCAGCTCCAGCTTTTCATACGGAGACATGAGAGAAGCCTCCCACAGGATGGTAAAACATCTGAGCATCCCCTGGGCAATGTTCTTGGAGATGGCCAATGATCTCACACCAGAAGTGACATACAGCTTCTCATGTTGCTCCTGACATGTAAAAAAAAAACAACCATGGCACCATTCTATGGAACTCTGGAATTCATAGTTTGGCTTGATAGAATTTTGTGGTGTCATATCTCTCTACAGCAGGGGTGCTCACACTTTTTCAGCATGCGAGCTACTTATAAAACAACCAAGTCAAAATGATCTACCTACCCACTACAAAAATGTGAAACATATAACACAATATCTGCTTTGAACTGGGTTTTCTGAGTCCACACTGCTATATAATCTGATTCAAAGCAGATAACATGGGATTTTATTCAACTGTGTGGAAAGGACTTCAGATAACCCAGGGCCGGCAGCACCTGGGTGGCGTCGGGAGCCTGTGGGGTGGGACTGAGCCTTCCTCCCGCCCTGCCTGCAATCTACCAGGACGCCCTACGTGATCTACCAGTAGATCGTGATCTACCTAATGAGCACCCCTGCTCTACAGTCTCTGGAAGAGAAATCTAGGTACTTTAAGAATTTATACAAATTGAGGCCCTTTCTTAGCATGTAGTCACAGTACTTTGATTCCAGCTTAACATCCATGGCTGAATCCTATGGAATCCAGGGGCTTGTAGCTGAGTAAGGTCTTCAAAAAGAATTTTAAATTCTGCCTAAACTTCAAGTCACAAGATCAGATAAGATGCAGCCATGGCAATTAAAATGGGTTCATAACACTACAATTGTGTGATGTAAAAGGGGTCCAGCATTTTATAGGAAAGCCATAGTGCTTGAAGCAGCATCCACCAGTTATAATTATGCACGATGAATGCCCCAAAGGACTAAGCATACTGATTACAGTCTAGAAAAACACACTAGAGAAAAGGCTGTATATGTAGAGCTGGAGTTTTTTTTAATTTTTATTTTGCCTCAACAGTATTCAGCAAAGTGGCTAGGTACATGTTGGTCTTTCCCCCCACGCAGCCATGCCAAGTATTTGTTACTCCAGCTGTAAAATTCCATTTATTGCACTAAAGCCCACAAATTACTCTTGGCAATGTGAGAATTATATATTAAAAAGTTCCCTTTACAGAAAGCCTGAAGGCAAACAATATATGTAAGGCACAAATGAAAGATAAAGCATCTTTAAAATAAAAGGTACACACTCTCAACAAGTCTATTGAGGATATCATTAGTAATGTATCCCAGCTAAAAGAAATACAAATGGTCCTGGAAGGAATTCTCAGAAGTTGATGTGTGTGTCCAATAGTGCCAATCTAGTTAAACTGGATTAGTCATAACCAAGTCCCTCAGAAACCAATGGAGCAAATTAGTTACTTTCAACTATATTCAGTCGTGAGAGTTATTATATTCAGCAGAACATACTAATTTGAGAAGAAAACCTTCAAGCTGAACTTTCATCTTCTATGTCTCATTCTCCTCGAGGCTGCGACTCAAAGTCCCAGGCCAAAACACAGTGCAAGAGAAATTCTGTCCCTTTTCTTTTCGCCAAAGGCCTCGCTGCTGAACAAAAACAACCTACCAAAGATTCTCACACTCCCCTGAACAGGTTTCAGAGCTGCACGATGATGGAGGTGGGCAAACATCATCTCTGGATTCTACTTTTGTTGGATTCCACTGTTTATCTAGTAAACTTTCAGCAATAGATTCTTCTCCCAAAGAGGTTGGGCAAGGTTGAACTCCTTGGGTGGGAGACACCAACAAATGCTATGTTTCAGGGGAAGAAACTGACAAAACCACTTCTGATTTGTTTGATTTTTTCCCTAAGGAAACCCTACAGAACTTTCATGGGGTCACCATAAGATATGTGGCTTGGAGGCACATTCATATTCTCAAGACAATTTTAAATTTAATAATTCACATGTTCTCCCAGCTATGGTGGCCACTGGGATGCTGGGGAATGTAGTAAAAAAGTAATAAGCTCTATGATTCTCAAAGGGCGATTCTGTTCTTACCATATATCAAGGGAACCACTGACCACATAAGGAAGCTGATGAAGAAACACAACTTACAAACTATCTACAGACCCACTAAGACAATCTAACAGATGCTATATTCAGCAACGGACAAGAGGGATCCTCTCACCTCTGCAGGAGTCTACTGCATACCATGCAGCTGTGGACAAGTCTACATAGGGACCACGAAATGTAGCATTGCCCAAACAGGAATCAAAACACATGAAAGGCACTGCAGACTAATTCGACCAGAGAAGTCAGCCACAGCAGAGCACCTGATAAACCAACCTAGATATAGCATATTATCTGAGAAGAGAGAAATGCTGGACCAATCTAACAACCACCATGCCAGACTGCACAGAGAAGCCATTCATATCTACAAGCATGTGGACAACTACAACAGAAAGGAGGAAACCATGAAAATGAACAAAATATGGCTACCAGTATTTTAAAAAACTCTAAAATCAGGACAGTAAATAAAGAGCAACACTCCAAGAATTGGGGAATTCCAGATAAGAGGGCCAGCTAACACCTCCCAACAAAGGATCCCCCAGGCAGAAATCAGCCAGGCTTTGAAGCTGCAAGGCCATTAAATGCTTTTCAAGGTGGCCATTTGCAACATTCACACTTGCCTCAAGCAGATAAGAATTCTTTCTCCCACCTTGGACTTGCCTAGTTTTCAACAAACCTCACAACCTCTGGGGATGCCTGCCATAGATGTGGGTGAAACATCAGGAGAGAATGCTTCTGGAACATGGCCATGCAGCCCAGGAAACTCACAGCAACCCAGATTCTGTTATGGTTGCAGTCAGGTATGTAGCCAGGGGGGGGGGGGTTGAGGGCTTCAGCCCCCCTGAAATTCTCAATGAAATTGAGCATGAAATTCACCATGCTCAATATATCCCATATGCATGGGGGTATTGGGATAATGATACAAAAGGTTTGCTAGGGTAGATCCTCTCTCATTCAGACTCAGTCCCGTCCCATCCCCCAAAATCAAACTCAGCCCCCCCTCCCCCGAATCAAAATCCTGGCTATGGGCCTGGTTGCAGTATGAAAGATTATTGTGATTGGAAGGCAAGACAACACACAATACAGACTAAATTCGATATCCAGATTTTAAAAAGTATTTGTCATTTAAGTTTAAAATAAGAAAAATGAACTAAGTTTTGAAACTGATGCCAAAATTCACAAGCACGCTGCTTTTTAGGTAGCAAAATTAGCTTTAAAAAAATTCTTACTGGATTTGAAAACCAGCAGAAGTGTGGTGTCTGCCTTATGCCTCACATACATCTGGATCAATTGTTGTGCTTATAGTAGCCTTTAGCCAGCGACCACTTAATAAGAGTGATTACCTGAAGCAGTGGTCTATTTAGCTCATTTCGGCAGCCTTTACTGGGGCCATAGCTCAGTCAGAGCACACATGTTTTGCATACAAAGTGAGCGCATTCTCTGCCTTTGCATTTTCAGCTATAAAATGTTCCTGAGTGGTGAAGTTGGAGAAGACCTCTTCCCAAGGAGAAATAATTTGGGTTTTCCTACAAATTTTGGTAAAGTGGAGAAAGGATTCTGCGGAGCAAATGTTCATCTACACACTATTCTAAGTAGTCAGTGTAGATGGGGTCCAAGTCTGGAGATCCAGTGCATGCTTATCATATCAGATTAGGGCAAGGGGAAAAGAATTAGGTGAGGGGTAGAAGAAAATATATGACTGAACATGCATCCTCCTGGGCTGGCCTACTTTCTTGAGATGCAATTGAAGATGTTAACTGTAATAATGATCTCAGTTATAGAAACATGTTGAACATGTTGTCAAAGGGTTTCATGGCTGGAAGCCCTGGGTTGCTGTGAGTTTTCCAAGCTGTATGGCCATGTTACAGATGCATTCTCTCCTGATGTTTCACCCACATCTATGGCAAGCATCCTGAGTGGTTGTGAGATCTGTTGGAAACTAGGCAAGTGAGATTTATATATCTGTGGAATTTTCCAGGGTGGGAGAAAGAACTCTTGTCTGCTTGAAGCAAGTGTGAATGTTGCAATTGGATACCTTGATTAGCATTGAATGACCTTGCAGCTTCAAAGACTGGCTGATTCCTGCATGGGGGAATCCTTTTTTGGAGGTGTTAGCTGGCTCTGATTTTTTCATTAACTAAACACAAACAACAATATGCTGTAGATAGAATGCTTCAAACACACAAGGAGACAGGATAATATCAAAAATAGTGGATATATATTGACACAATAACAAGAAAGTGGGTGTGCTGACCGAGAACACTAACATAAAAGGTCCTACGGCGCTTACATAAACAATCACAGTGGTACAAATACCATATGGAGAAAGCGCAAGGCGATTCCGGGCGGTCCCTCCTGGAGCGGCGTGCGAATGTTCAGGTCGGCAGAAAGGTAAACAAACGAGGAAGGGGATCTGGTACACAGGCGATGAGGAAAGATTATCCAAGGTATCCAATTCACAGTGTTCCCAAGTCGCTGTGATAAGCGGTAAAGGCTAAATGCCTCCGTTTGTAATCCGTGCTCTAAGGGCGGCCGATAGCCAAGAGCAGTGCAGCGCAAATGCACTCAGTTTCCTTTGCAACCGAACAATTCAAGCCGCCTGAAGGCAGCCGCGGATGGAGCCGCAGAAAGGGTCAGCGATATGACCCACTGGAAACGCGGGGCACACCGCAACGGTTGAGCTGGTGGGCCCGATCCATTTCGCCAGGTATCAGCTTTTTCAAGCGGCCA
This sequence comes from Anolis apletophallus, assembly GCA_030556195.1. Lineage (NCBI taxonomy): Eukaryota > Metazoa > Chordata > Lepidosauria > Squamata > Anolidae > Anolis > Anolis apletophallus. The sequence continues at coordinate 100,617,951 of JARBWK010000005.1, forward strand.
GGTGCGGAGAAGATCACTGGCGTTTCATAGAACATACAACATCGCGCGATAGCATGGCCCCCTCATATGCAGTTCCATGGACCCGAAGGCTATCGGCCGCCCTTAGAACACGGATTACAAACGGAGGCATTTCGCCTTTACCGCTTATCACAGCGACTTGGGATCACTGCGAATTGGATACCTTGTGTACCAGATCCCCTTCTTCGTTTGTTTACCTTTCTGCTGACCTGAACATTCGCACGCCGCTCCTGGAGGGACCGCCCGGAATCATCTTGCACTTTCTCCATATGGTATTTGTACCACTGTGATTGTTTATGTAAGCGCCGTAGGACCTTTTATGTTAGTGTTCTCAGTCAGCACACCCACTTCCTTGTTATTGTGTCAATATATATCCACTATTTTTGATATTATCTTGTCTCCTTGTCTGATTTTTTCATGTCAGAGTTATTTGTCACAAAGCTCTGTACCCATTACATCTCAGGTGGGAATTATGTGGCTCTTTGGCATGTTGTACTGCAACCAAGGGTGGTCTCACCTCTCCCTGGGGGGTAGGCGAGCCTTATTTTTGCACCCCCATGGCTGCTGGACGCCGTGGCGGCCCACGCGGTGACGTCACATGCAGCTGCGCAGCTGCATCACGCGTGCCTGCGCTTGCGCGGCTACGTCAGGCGCAGCTGCGCGGCTGCGTCACGTGCGGCTGCACATGCATGGTGACGTCACGCACAGCTGCACGAGTGCATCACGCGTGGCTGCGCATGCACGGTGACGTCACGCACAGCTGCGCGAGTGCGTCCGGCGTGGCTGCACCACCGGCTGCGACGGAGGCGTGGGTAGCACTGGCTCCCGGGTAGGAGGCGCGGTGGAGGGGCGGGGCGGCCAGCGTGGCGGCGCCCCTCCCAGGTGGCGACGCCCCTCCCAGGACCCATCGCCCTACGCGGCCGCTTACTCGGCGGAATGGCAAAGGCCGGCACTGACTGCAACTCCTAACATTCTTCACCACTGGGTTTGCCTGAGATTTCTGGAACTCAAACATCATTTGGAAGATCAAAGTACCTTTGCAAGCCTGACTCCTCGGTGCAGCAATCCTATGGGACTCTAAAGAGATGGATGAAGGAAGGAATGTCTTCAAGTTTTGGGAGAATCAGGGCTAAACAGTTTTAAAATCTCACAGTTTCCCTTCCTTGGTGAGTGGCGATGCAAAGAGGGATGAGGTGGGATGAGGTGGGCGTGGCTAAGCACAGCTATTCTTGAAGGCCACACCCCCGATGGTAGAAATTGCAAACGGTCCTGTAGTTTAACAGCAGGACCTTTTGCAATCTCTACCACTGGGGGCGTGGCCTTCAAGAATAGCTGTGCTTAGCCATGCCCACCTCATCCCTCTTTGCCTTCACCACTCACCAGGGAAGGGAAACTGTGAGATTTTAAAACTGTTTAGGCTTTACCAGTTGCTTAATGGTTCTGAAAACCATGGGAGACATCCGAACATTACAGAATATTTCTGAACAATGGGTAACTGATTCAAATTCAGATTTGCCTCTCCCACTTCTCCTGCATGGTTCGAAACTGCTTCAAAAGTCCAAATTCGGAAAGTCCAAATTTTCTGACTTTTAAGTTTTTCCGAACCGAACCTAAACAAGCCTAGTAATGAAGAATGTATACTAGAAAGATAACTTGACTGCTATTTTAATGCCTCTGCTTTATCTTAATTAGCTTATGTGAACAGTGATGAGAATACAGCAGTCTTCATAAACACACAGAGTGCAAAATAAATGCTGACTTCCTTGGGTTATAATTATAGCTTATCCCTTGAGGAAGAAAACATGGTCACAACCTTTCTTATCCCACCAATAGCAGCAAGAGAGTGACTGAGGGCAAAAGGAATATACTGGGATTCATTTCAGTGTCATCCATATGCCAGATCTCTTAGCAGCCCTGAACGTGTTGAACAAAAAGGCCCATAGCATTCCCCTTCTACTCCAGCAAGCTTTTCAGTCTCCAGGGAAGGGATTCATTTTGCTTTGTGTAACCAACATCTCATCTTCACTGAGCTGAAAGCCTACTATGTGAACAAGCAATGGGATCATGATTTAAGGAGTTTTCTTTCCATGTTTATGCCCCATAACTTTTGCACTTTGATGCTGAGCAGATACAATTTTCTTTCACTACCATGACTTCATTAAGCCCTTTTAGAAAAAGGAAGAATAGGAATGCTACATCCTACATTGTAAATCATGCGAGCAGATAACATACTACCACAAGAGGACTTGAAACTCCTGAAAATCTTCTCTAGGGAGATTCTCAGCTATACAGAACATGGTATGTGATTGGGTTGTTGAAGGTTTTCTGGGCTACGTGGCCACGTTCTAGAAGCATTCTCTCCTGACGTTTCACCTGCATCTATGGCAGGCGTCCACAGAAGTTGTGAGGTCTATGCCAGTCATGTTCATTGTCAAAGGCTTTCATGGCTGGAGTCACTGGGTTGTTGTAGGTTTTTCGGGCTGTATGGCCATGTCAGGCTACACGGAGAAGCCATTGAAACCACAAGCATGTGGACAGTATCAATAGAAAGGAAGAAACCAGAAAATGAACAATATCTGGCTACCAGTATTAAAAAACTCTAAAATTATGACAGTAAATAAAAAGCAAAACTCAAACACAGGGGAACTCCAGAGAAGAAACAATCAGGAACCGCTAATCACCTCTCACCAAAGAATTCCCCAGGCAGTAACAGGACACACCTAAAAACTGTCAGACCATCAATTGCTAATCAAGGTGGCCAATTGAAACATTCATGCCTATCTCCAACAGACAAGAGTTCTTTCTCCCACCCTGGACTTTCCACAGATATATAAACCCAATTTTCCTAGTTTCCAACAGACCTCACAACCTTTGAGGATGCCTGCCATAGATGCAGGCAAAACATCAGGAGAGAATGCCCCTAGAACAGGGGTGCTCACACTTTTTCAGCATGCGAGCTACTTATAAAACAACCAAGTCAAAATGATCTACTTACCCACTACTCAGAGAGCCATAAAAGCAAAATATTTGGAAATTTATTTCAGTGAGAACCATATAATATATTTTAAGACTGAATTCAACTAAATGTGAGTATAATAAGCTCCTGAATTTATTCATAATAATAATGATAATATTCATTCAGCCTCTGCTAATAATAATAATAGTAATAGTAGCAACAAGAAAATGTTCCTAGAGTAGAAGGAGACCTCCAAGGGCCATCCAGTCCAACCTCCTTAAGCCATAAGGGAAAAACACAATCAAAGCATTCCTCACAGATGGCCATTCAGCCTCTGATAATAATAATAATGGGTTCCTAGAACAGGAGAAGACCTCCAAGGGCCATCCAGTCCAACCTCCTTCTGCACCTGGCCAGTGTCGGGAGCCTGCGGGGCGGGACTGAGCCTTCCTCCTGCCCTGCCTGCGATCTACCAGGACACCCTACGTGATCTACCAGTAGATCACGATCTACCTAATGAGCACCCCTGCTCTAGAACATGGCCATATAGCCTGAAAAACCTACAATGACTCAGTGATTACAGCCATGAAAGCCTTCAACAAAGATATGTGTTTGTTTGAATGTTTGTACCCATTCATGTCTCCCATTCAGTTCCAACTACAGAATCACTCAGTTGAGTTCCAATCCACTTAAATAAGGGCTGAAGATGTCATTGCTCAGTGTTCTAACTGTATCTTTCATTATTTTTATAAGCCACCTTGAGCTCCATGGGATATAAAAGGAGAGTGCACTAATACTTTCCAGCAGAGAATTCTAGGTACCTCACTAAATAAATCCCAGGGTTCCTTAGAATGATGGTTCAAGTAATATCAGACTGCTGCAAATAGGCAGAGTAAATGATGTTCAAACATGAAAGTAGAGCCACAAGATGAGGTTTTTGAATGCTATGATCACATCTTTCCAGAATGTGGCATGAAACTGAGCAGAAAGCAGCACAGCTGGTAACTTGCTACCAAATGATATGAACGGAAACCAATGTTTAATAAAGTTATCATCCCATGTTGCACCTTAGGGTATATAACACTGCTGTGCCTGCTTGTGCGTGAGAACAAGCCTCTACAATCTTTGATACCACAGAGAAATAGTGATTTTTTTTCCTAAAAGCGAAATACTGCTGATCTGTAGCTTAGCTCCTAATGGACCGTGTGTGATCAAACCTGTATGAAAATAATAATCCTCATTATCTGAAATGCCCGGGAGTGCTGTAAGCATGGATTATATCTCACTTCATAACCAATTATCAATCCCAATTTTCTTTGAAGATATTTCATATTTTGTTCCACAAGAATTGTGAAAAACTGCTCAATATGAAGGTCAACCCTGTGGAAGATACAAGACAAGAGTGGTTATTTTAGATTCCCCCTCCCTTTATAACTATGAATCCAGGGGGAGGGGATACTAAGAACCCTGCTATACTGTCATGTAAAGTCCGTGTTTTCTGCTCTGAACTGGATTATGTGGCAGTGTAGACTCATATGATCCAGGACAAAGCAGATAATGTGGATTATCTGATTTGATAATCTGGATTGTATGGCAGTGCAGAAGGGGTCTTAGAGCAGGCAAAACCCATGGGTCGTGGATTGAATTTAAGGTTGTAGCATCAGTGGTTTTTAACCTGTGGGCTGCGGACCACCAATGGGGCACGAGAACAAAAATCTGGGCCATGAGCTTCCTTCCTCTTTAGTTACTTTATTTATTTCATTTCCCTCCTTCCACACCGCCTGCCACGACTTCCCTGTTGCTGACCAGCCCCGACCCCTTGGATAGACCGCATCAGCTCTAGATTATTAAATATGGTTTTCTGTGGGCCAGCAGATGGCGACTACTGAATGGCATATATTCTGTATCAGAAACTAGAGCTGATGTGATCTATCCAATGCAATTTTCTGGATCAGCATCCCAAATAACCAAACCAAATCTAAAACTGACCAAAAACGGGTTCATAATCCATTTGGTACTGATGATGGAGAGTGGTCCCAGATCAAAGTGGTCCCTGGTCAAAAAAAGATTGGGAACTACTGATCTACAGGTTGTAGTAGGTACTGGGTGTGTCTAATTGTGTCAGTCCACTGCTGCTGAAACACTTACTTTTACTCTGTCAGCATACATGTATCTGAGTGGACATCCACTCATGCAAGACTTGGTGTTGTCCTCTCTCCAAGCACAGCAAATCAGCTTCCATTCCAAGATACTGGATTATAACAGAAACAAAATCCTTGCTCCTAAAATGCTGAGTTATTTAACTTTAGATTCCTGTTCTTATATGGAACAACCTACCTTCTAAATGTCTCAGTTTAGCAAGGACCGTCTGGGGGAATTATCTACCAGTTGGAATACTTGCATTTGCAAATATATACATAATGAAATGGGACCCAAGTCTAAGCACATAGTTCATTTCTGTTTAAAATATACATAGCCCAAAGATTTTTTTTACAATATTTAATACATATGTGCATAAAACAAAGTGTATATACATTGACCCACCAGAAAACAAAGGTGTCAGTGCTCAGCCATGCATGTGTAATTTTCAGATTTTAAAGTGTTTGGGACTTTGGAATTCCAAAAGAAATGCTCAGCCTGTATAACCTGTTGTATCATTCACAGTAAAGGTGGTGGTATAACTGCTAGTTATAATAGAAAAACCCATGCTCATTTTTTTCAGTGCCACTGAAGAAGGCCATACTGAACATGGTAGGCACTTTATAAAGACATTTTTCTATTTTATCCACTACCATTTTGAAACTTGACCTATCTTTTAAATTATTTCATTGTGTTTGATGCGGCCCTCCTTCTCACCCATCTCATCCACCAATTAATAATTAGGTATCTTTACATTGTCCTGTATAAAGCTGTAAGATGCTTATCTGCAGATACAAAAGTCTGAGGACATTAAAAAAAACAACCCAAAATTAAGCAAGATATGCTGCAGTATTCTATCAGTTTCGACACAATGCATAGCACCTTATTATTATTAGAGAAAACATATTTCTTGTATTGCATTGTTCTGGGATTTTTCTCTCCACAGGTACTATGTTAGTCTCACTTCCGTGACACCACTTAACAATAGCAAAATGAACTCTTGGCTTCTTGGAAAACAGACATACTTCTTCCATTCCAAGTTTTAGTTCTGCAACTGCAAAACTAATCCAACAAGTATTTTAAAAAGAAAAGCAAAACTCCAAAACAATGTTCAAGGTGAGATGTTAAAGTTGCCAGGTCTGAATCTGAGGTGTCAAAAAATAAAAACTGCAAACAATTTGCACAGCCACCATCAACTCCCTGTTGAGAGATGCATGGCAAAATACGTGGAGTGAGCTCCCTCACCAAGACAGCTTACCTCCTCCCTGCTGCTCTTACTGTTGTCCATTTGCTCCTTATTTCTTTTTCTTCAATCCATAAGGCATTCAGAAGATCAAATAAGCTATTGCCTCATATGCTTATTCCTTAGAAGAGACATATGAACAAGTTGTGACTGTGAAAAACAGGGCTCTACTGCTAGGTTATAGGTTTGCCAAGAGCTAGTCAACCTGATCCCAAGTACTGGTCCTGCATGCATCAAATAAAATGTAGAAAACCAGAAGTATTGTATTTTCTGGCATATAAGACAATTTTTTAATCCAAGAAAATCTTCTCAAAACTCAGAGATTGTCTTCTAAGCGGGAGTCGACTTATACACTGGGGGTCGTCTTATAGAGCGGGTGCTGAAACTTCCAATCCAGATTGGAGAATCTGTGGTTGCCGCATATGGTGGTGGGAGCTCGAAAATGGCAGCGGCCACGTCCCTGCTGTATGCAGCGACTGTATGAAAGCATTAAGGGCGACAATGTACAAATACGGTAGAAGAAAATCCATTCATCAGGATTCGTGGACTTAATGTGGTCTCGATGGGGAGGTGAAGGGGTGCCTCACCGGGAAGGTGTAAGTCATGGACTGAGCAAGCTGCAGGCATCCAGGGCACCCGGGGTATGGAAAAAAGATAGAGTGGCTCTGAGCCCAAAAAAACCACACCTCTTTTACCTGTTTGGCCCGCCCTTGTATCCTATTACCATACCTCATCCTCTGCCTCTCAGATCTCGCTTCTGAAGACTGCAGTGAAGCGGTGCAGGTGCGCATGTGCGAGAGGCAGAGAAAATTACCATATTGAAATCAAATTTGATGCTTTTTAAATTTTTATTTGGTGTGCGTTGGAAGGGCGAGTCTTACATGGCGAGTATATCCCAAACTCTATATTTTAACTGGGAAAGTTGGGGATTGTCTTATACGCCCAGTCGTCTTATATGCTGGAAAATACAATAATTGTTCTTGAATGCCTTTGTTTTTCTTTGCTCTTTCAACTTCTATCTCTCACCACATCCTTGCAAAGAGCATAACCTGAAAATAACATTGCTAATTATTCTAATAGGGAAGGGTAACATTTTCATTATTTACCAATTCATGTAAAAGTGGTTTTTGCTTTGATGTTGTACAATGAATAACATTTACTAATTATAGCCAGTCCCCCACACTAACTGGCGGTAGGGGTGTAGGACCCTCACCAAAAATACTGCTTTGGGAATCTAGGAATCTCAAGCAACCCCTGCTGCAGGATCTACAAATGCCTAGAAAAATGCTTTCTCTAGAGATATCTAGATCAGGGGTTCCCACACTTTTTCATCATGCGAGCTACTATATGAACAATCAAGTTGAAAAGATCACGTGTTGTGCATGTGAGCGTGCGTGCGCACGTGTGCGCACACGCTCCTATTGCAGCTTTCCATCCGCGCGGGGCTTCTTTCTTGCCTGCCCATGAACTCGCCGCCGCACGCACCCGGGAAGGGGATCCCTTTGCCTGCGTGCGCGCTCTCTCTTAATGTCTTCATTGCCATCCTCCTTCCTGCTGCGTGCTTTCACGAAGCAGGAAGTCCCCATCCTGTCCTGCTTCTTGCGTGCACAGCAGGCCCCTCCCATGCACGCAGCAGGAGGGTATTTATAGGTGCACCCGCCAGCGCTCCGGCCAGATATGGCTTCGGCGGCGGCTCGGAAGGTGCAGGGCTGGGAAGAGGGGCCGCCTGGCTGCTGCCTGGGCTGGGAAACTCAACCGAGAGAGGGACCCACGTGAGGCTGGAGCCTCCCCACAGCACCCTCCCCCCTCCCTCAAGGCTTCCTTACCTGGGCAGGAGAAGGAAGAGTAGAAGAGGTGTTTCCCCAAAGTGACAGATGCGGCCGGGGGGCGCCTTTCCTTCCTTTCTTTCAAGGGTGTCACTCAGAAAGGACGCCCAAGTTGACGGCTGGCAGGAAGAAGGACCCCTCCCACTGGTGGCAGTCCACGGGAGAGAGAGAGAGAGAGAGAGAGAGAGAGAGAGAGAGAGAAAGGGTGGCTCTTCCTAGCCGGCTCTGAAGAGCCACCCTCTCTCTCTCTCTCTCTCCCGCCGCGCCTTTCTCCTTCGAGGGCGAGGGAAGGCGAGGCGGAGAAAGGTGGCGAGGGCACAAGCAGCAGCAGCAAGTGGAGTCTCCATCCCCGCAGACCCCTCCTTCTCGGGTTCAGCCCCAGGAACACGGCGGAGCCCTCCCTCCTTGCCCCCAACCAAGGAAAGAAAGCAGCCCCACACAGCTCGCTCGCCCAGGTCTCCGCTTGGAATGGGAGTCCCGAGGGCAGCAGCAGGGTTTGCAGCGGGGCTTGCTTGGCTTTGCCCCACTTTGCCCGGCCTCCTTCGCCTCTTTCTCTCTCTCTCTCTCCCTCTCTCCTTCCAGCGCCCGCCTGCCTGCCAAAAGGATCCGAAAAAGTTCTCCGGATTTCTTTCTTCTCTCCTTGGTTCTCTCTCTCTTACACACACACACATTCCCTCCATCCCTCCCACAGCCTCGCATCCTATCCGTGCACGTGCCTTCGCCTTGCTCCCCCCCCAGCAGCAACCAATGGGAGGTCATGTCACCACACCGTGGTGTCACCTTCTTTTGCCTCATTTTGGCAAAAGAAGCCCTGTGAAGGTGGCGGTGGGAGTGCACATGCGCGCGCATGGCAGGAGCGCGCCATCCGGCTGGTGAGGCCCAAAGATCACCTGGAAGAGGGCCAAAGATCACCTAGGTGCTCCTGATCACCATAATGAGCACCCCTGATCTAGATCTTCCATGGTAGCTCTTTGGCAGAGGTTAACCATAGCTTCATGCCGGATGACCTAGACATTACTAAAAGGTAAATGTTCCCCCTTAACCTTCAGTCTAGTTGTGTCTGACTCTGGGGGAGGGGGGTTGCTCATCTCCATCTCTAAGCTGAAGAGCTGGCATTGTCTTTAGACACCACCAAGGTCATGTTGCCGGCATGACTGCATGAAGCACCATTACCTTGTAATGTATTTGTTGTGATGTTTACTTATGTTTTAGTTTACTATGTCTTCTTGGAATGTTTTGTTATATTTTTCATCAAAATGCTTAATTCTTTGTCATAAGCTCATTGTTATTACTGTTGCTTTATTGTGTATTATTTTGATATGTTCATACTCATCTGAGGCATAGAATGCTTGATTTTTTGTATGTGTGCCCTGAATCCCTTTGGGGAGAAAGGACGGTCTAGAAATATATTATTATTATTTTATTGACACAAAAACATAGTATGTCACATCAAATGAGAAATATATGCTGGATTTCGTATCACAAAATCACAAGTCGAACATTTCCCAAGCGTGTGATGTATTTTTGAATGATGCGCGCAGATCCAAGTAAGATGGTCTTTTTTCAGTTGTCAGAAAATGATTTTGTCATGGCAGAAAATAGTCAATGAATTTTGTAATGGAACCAGAAGATCCAGGCTACCGAGAGGCTTATGGTATATTTCTCAGAAATTAGGGGGACTAGGAATACCAGAACTAAAAACCTACCACCAGGCACACATTATAAAGGGAGTGTTTAGGCTGCTCTCGGAACCTAAATTAATCTGGCAGGAACTGGAAGGGAAATGTTGGCAAAGAGATTATGGGGAAATGTTTTACAGGGCAAAAATAGGCAAAGAAATTAAGGAGTGCAAAAATAACCTGGCTAAAGATGTTATGGAGATATGGGTTAAGTTAAAAAGCAAGATATTTCCAGAAGTTTCCCACTTAACCCCAATAGTGTTACTGGAGAATTTCCCAGAAGACCTGAGAATTAAACTTAAATATAAAAAAATTAGTGGAGGTGGAAACTGCTCTTTCCTGGAAAGAATGGATACATAATTCAATGGACAAGTTCAATAAGTTAGAAGAACAAGGTGCTCTGAACTGGTTTGAGAGACAACAGCTGTATAACTGGAAAAAGGACTTCTTAAGTAAAAATCCCAGATGTAGAGCAATGAATAAATATGAGGAATGGCTAAGCAAACTTAAATCCCAAGAAATAACTGGGAAAGGATTAATTGGGAAAATATATAAAGGATTAATTGGTGAAGAAACAGGGCTGAAGCAGTTTGAAAATGTATGGGAAGGAGACCTAGGGCCTCTGACAGATTTTGATTGGAAAAGGGTTCTGAAGTGGAGAGTGGTTCAAAATTTATCAATAAGATTAAAAGAAAATGTATTTAAAGTTATATGGAGATGGTATACCACACCGGTGAAACAACATCAGATGGACAGCAAGCAAAGCAACCTCTGCTGGAGATGTGGCATGCACAAAGGGACATATTTTCATTTATGGTGGGAGTGCCCCCAAGTGAAGAATTTTTGGAAGGCTATATTTATGGAAATAAGCAATATTATAGGGCTAAATATTACTCCGGATGCTAGGTTAGCATTATTAATGGACACCACAAGGTTGAACTTAGAAATGGAAAAGAAAGAACTGATGATTATTTTACTCACTGTGGCAAGAATTATAATAGCAAGGAATTGGAAAATAATAACTAATCTTACACTGGAAGCTTGGTATAGGGAGGTATGGAACGTAGCCTTAAATGATAAACTAACAATGGAAATGAAGGTATTCAGGGGGGAAACTAATAGATCAGATTTTGAGGCATACTGGTCGGTTTTTATTAAATACACTTTAGAGAGTGAAAATAGAATGCAATATAACCCTGTTGGTCAGGAATTTTGGATATGACATTTGATTAATGGTTGATTTATAAAGATATGACAAAGGAAAGGATACCTGTTCAGGCCTTGGTGGTGGGTTTATGTATGTAAAATGTTCATTGTTTCGTATTCTGTTTACATTGTAAGTTGTTTTGTATGTAAATAAAATCTTTTAAAAAAATGATTTTGTCAATGTTTATTGTTTCCAAATACTGGCTGAGATCTTTTGGCATGGCACCTAGTGTGCCGATTACCATTGGGACCATTGCTTTATGCCAGAGCCTTTGCAGTTCGATTTTGAGGTCTTGATAACGTCTGAATTTTTCTTGTTGTTTTTCCTCAATGTGACCGTCACCTGGTATGGCAACATCAATAATCCAAACTTTTTTTCTTTTCCACAATCATGATATGGTCGGCCTGGCCGGGATGAGTGCCGGTTGCCTACTCTGGACGGCGAGCAATTAAGCACGTCGTCAATTGTTAAGAGCTTGGGTGTTCAGTTCGACTCCCTGCTGACCATGGAGACCCAGGTCTCCGCGGTCAGCAGGGTGGCGTTCTACCACCTACGTCAGGCTAGGCGACTGCCCCCCTACCTGTCCAGGAATGACCTGGCTACGGTGATCCAAGCGACGGTCATCTCGAGACTAGACTACTGTAACGCCCTTCACGTTGGCCTTCCCTTGGCGACGATTCGGAAACTCAAGCTAGTGCAGAATGCCGCTGCTCGCCTGCTGGCAGGAGTGCCGGTGAGGCAGCACATTACGCCCATCCTCCAGCAACTGCACTGGCTGCCAATTGAGTACCGAATCACCTTCAAGGTGCTGGTGTTGACCTTTAAGGCCTTGTACGGTCTAGGGCCTGCGTACCTCTTGGACCGCCTTGCCCCATACGATCCCCCGAGATCACTCCGCTCAGCAGAGCAAAACCTGCTGGAGATTCCACCGATCCGCCTCTGCCGCCTATCATCAACTAGGCAGCGCTCCTTCTCAGTAGCAGCTCCAACGGCCTGGAATGCCCTGCCGGAGGAGGCTAGAGCCATACGGGAGCTCGCCCCCTTCCGCAGGGCCTGTAAGACCTTCCTTTTCAAGCAGGCCTTCGGTTGACATATAACGCCTCTTGCTTTCAATCGATTTATGACTCTGTGTTACCGTTTTTTTGTCACTTAGTGTAATTTTAACAATGTTTTAATGATGTTTTTAGTATCATTTTTGTTATTTTTATGGTTATAGCATTGTTTTATTTTGTTCGTGAGTCGGCATGTGTGTTGCCTGCCGATCACTATGTATGTCTTGTAACCCGCCACGAGCCCTCGGGAAGAGGCGGAATACAAATGCAAATAATAAATAAATAAATAAATAAATATCTGGTGTATTGTGCTCCAAAACTTTGTCAGCCTGGATTCAAAAGTCCTACAGTATTTTTGTGTGTTTTTTCCCCACTACCTTTGCAGATGTATGATCCCACCAGTTCTTCCCTACTGGCAGGTGGTACTTGTGACATAGTTCCAAATTATTATTATTATTATTATTATTATTATTACCTTCTGGCAAAGTGGTACCTATTGATCTACTCACAATTGCATATTTTAGAACTGCTAGGTTGGCAGAAGCTGGGGTTAACAGCAGAACGTCATCCCACTCCCCGGATTCGAACCACTGACCTTTCGATCAACTGTGCCACTGGGGGCTCCAGACATTACTAGAGAGAACATATTAATCAAATTAATAAACAATCCACAAAAATGAAACCCATACATTTGGAGGGCCAACTGTATCCTAAAAAGTTATTACAGAGCCAATCTATGGAATTTGAGGACACTTTCCCAATGTCTGGAGCTGTGAATCCACCTCATTTTGGTCCAAGCTTTAAAAGAGCTATCCCAAGTGGCATATATATTCCCCCTTTAAAGTATAAACTAAGAATCATTAGCTGTCTTTATTGAATGTGTTGCAGGATATTTTTCTCTGTTTCTCATCTCCGATTTCCAAAGAATACTTCATGCATGTTCCCAGTAGTATGGAGATCTTAATGTGGCACTTCCCTCTGGAATCCTTCCTGGAACGTTTGATATGACATCTCTGGAAACATCTTAATTTCACACATATCCGAGTTCCTTTCCCTCCAGATGGTGGTAAATCTTTCAAAATTGTAAGGATTTTTAAGTACAAAAGAGTCATTTAAAAAGCAGTGCAACAAGCAACGGAGTTTGTTACTGATGAGTAACTGGCAATTAGAAACAATATATCACTTATTAAAATAAAGATAAAAATTACAGCTTTTTCAGCAATGGTACTGCCAAAGAGACCTTGGGGCGACTTACAGAAAAACAACTATAATTTTACGATATGTGGATGACACTTTCAACATTTGGAGCCTTGGAGAAAAGAACTAAACAAGTTGCTGGACCATCTTAACAGCATCCACCCAAACGTCCAATTTACCATGGAAAAAGAAAATGAAGGAAAACTGCCTTTTCTAAATGTCCTAGTCATCCACAAACCAGATCAACAATTGGGTCACACAGTTTACAGAAAACCTACACACACAGATAGATAACTACATAAAAACTCCAACCATCACCCAAGTCAAAAAAGAAGCACAATTAAAGCCTTGGCAGACTGTGCAAAAAGAATCTGCGAACCCCACCTCCTCCAAGATAAACGGAACCATCTAAACTGGGCTTTACAGGCCAATGGATACTCCACTTCAGATATCAGGAGAGCTGCAAGACCGAGAACAAGCCATGAGAGTAAAGACAAAGATCCACCCAAAGGAAAAGTGTTCTTGCCATATATCAAGGGAACCACTGACCGCATAGGGAAGCTGATGAGGAAACACAACATACAAACTATGTACAGACCCACTAAGAAAATCCAACAAATGCTATGTTCAGCAACGGAGAGGAGGGATCCTCTCACATCTGCAGGAGCCTACCGTATACCATGCAGCTGTGGACAAGTCTACATAGGGATCACCAAACACAGCGCCTAAATACAAATCAGGGAACATGAAAGGCACTGCAGGCTAAATCAAACACAGAAGCCAGCCATAGCAGGACACCTGATGAACCAACCTGGACACAGCATATTATTTGAGAACACAGAAATGCTGGACCACTCTCACAACCACCATGTCAATCCATAAGCATGTGGACAATTTCAACAGAAAGGAGGAAACCATGAAAATGAACAAAATCTGGCTATCAGTATTTTAAAAAAACCCTCTAAAATTATAACAGCAAAGCAACACCCCAACACGGGGAAACTCCAGAGAGGAAACAATCAGGGACAGTAATCACCTCTCAACAAATATTCCCTCAGGCACTAACAAGCCACACCAAAAAACCGCCAGGCCATCAAATGCTAATCAAGGCGGCCAGTTGAAACATTCACACCTGGCTCCAACAGACAAGCGCTCTTTCTCCCACCCTGGACATTCCACAGATATATAAACCCAATTTTCCTAGTTCCAACAGACCTCACAATCTCTGAGGATGCTTGCCATAGACGCAGGCGAAACGTCAGGAGAGAATGCCTCTAGAACATGGCCATATAGCCCAAAAAACCCTACAAAAACACAGTGATTCTGGCCATAAAAGCCTTTGACAATATAATTTTAAACTTAAAATATCAATAGCAATATAACAACCACTTATACGTAGCAGCCAGCAAAGCAATTAAAAAGAAAACAAAGCAGATTCTTCAGGGAATTGTTGCCCTTGCTCTGAGATCCTTGAAATATAGCACCCCTATTGCATTTAAAAGACAGGTGTCATTTTAACAAGAGAAACTATGCTTTCATTGCACTATATATCTAAGGCACTGAATGAGGCTGCCACTGTCTTATTTGCCAAGACATTTAGGGGGAAATGAGGACAGTGGAGATGAAATCCCGTGATCACATGAGCCTGAGTTAGATGTGTCAGACAGGCAGCCCACGAATAGTGTCTACTTTGATCTACAGTGGTTCTACAAACTCTTTCCCAAAAGTGTCAATGGTGCACAGAGTTACTAGGTTTTCAAATTAGTTAAAATTAATAGAAAGGAACACTCATATGTGGAACTGACAACCAGAAAATTACTATTCACCTATTTTATCTAAATACAAAATAAAACAAATTAATTTCACTTTACTTATGCGTGATTCCCTGTGAAACTGATGTTATCCACATTCTTCAAACGCAAATGACATAGACTGTAATATGGAATTCTGACCTATTTCATAACTTTATTTATTTATTTAAAACATTTATATTCTGCCCTACTTACCCCGCAGGGACACCATTTTGTCTCATTGCACTGCCCCAAAGGCTTGGTCCCACAGCCAGGTGTTTGCCATCCTGCTGAAGGACAGGAGGGAGGGGGCTGATCTAATATTGCCAGGAAGGGAGATCCATAATCAGGGGCAATCACTGAGAAGGCCCTGTCTCTCATCCCTGCCAAATGCGCCTGTGAAGGTGCAGGACTGAGAGCAGGGCCTCCCACCATGTTCTCAGCTACATAGCAGAACCCTGTTAGTTTCAGAACACTGTAGTGTGAATTGGGCTCTACCATTGTGTTTCAGCACTCATGAGACAGTATCCCAAAGTACATGGGTTCCATTGTGCATCAGGCCTGTTGCGCATTGCTTTGTGCTGTACCTCAGTCCCATTGTTCATCATTTCACTGGCTCCCCTGCATAGTAACATCAGAACAGCCACTTGATGGACACAGAAATTGTCAGATATAGTTAGAATTATGAAACATCTGTTCCTGTCATCTGGAATGTCTCAAAACAACATATAGTAAGTTCTGGCAAATTACACACAGATCCACAGTTAGGGTGAATCTACATAGGCATCCAAGTTCAGGCTCACCCTGATGAGACTCCTGAATGTCTTCATGACATTCCTGTATTTTCAGTGAGTGTATGAGTTATACTGGGTTAATCTGGCTTTGCCGCTGCAGAGTATCTCATGGCTTTAGGGCACTGTGGGCCACTGGATAGGGCCTAAACCAGAAGATACACTGCACATATGGGGCACTGTCACATCACACTTTCCCTCTACCAACCAGTGGAAGAGTCCCATCCTTGTTTTTGGTTTCATGGACATATCTGCTGTCAGAACAGCACCCCCGCAATAATTAGATTATATGACATTCTGTGCATATCTGTGAGTGACAACAGTGGCACAGAAGATAAGGCAATACAGTCTAGCACAGTTGATGTGGTCTTGGTCAAGTTGGACCATATGGATGTCAACCTGCTTCTGCAGGTTCGATACACTGCATGTGGCCACTTCCAGAGCACTTCTACTCTGGACTGTCTCCAGATTTACAGTTTTCACAAAATGAAGGGACTTTCAGTTAGCAACCTTTGTGTGCTTATACTAATTGTGATTTTGCATGATGGTCAACTTCCTGCTTGTTAATCATAATCACTCTTTTCCTGCATGCAGAGGTTGCTAACTTGAATGGTCTCTTCATTTTTTTGAAGACTGTAACTCATATAATATTGCAGACATGTGCTAGGCTAGTGCTAAGAACAAAAAAAACCCAGAATAGTACATTATTGGAAAATTACTTTAAAATGGAGGGGAAATGCTCTTTCAATACTACAAAGACAAGATAGTGAGGCCATGATTTATCAGTAGTGAAAAGATCTTTCTAAAGGTGCTTTCCTTGAAGACATTCTAAATTATGTGTGAAAGAGACTTTCTGTAGTACCGTAATTTTACTTTTACCATTTTTGTATGCTGACATCAGATAAAATTTCATCTGCATGCTTTGGCTGTTACTAATTAATTCAATAGATTTCATATACAGGAAATGTGTGGATATATTTAAACTGTTAATAGTCTCTGTGGTATTGATGTTTTGCAAAAATTATGACAAAATGTATCTCTGCCTGGCAAATGACATTGATGAAACTGTGATAGGGAATGTATTCTGAGCGATAATAGACCAGGATTTCTCAGTTCATAGTCACTACCTGATATTCATAAAATATAGGTCACAGCACTAAACACACATCTATGGCTTTAACAGAAAAATGACTTATTCTGAAATAATGGATATTAGAATACTTGTGTTTCTAATACTTGTCTTCATTTTCAGATGGTTAACATGTTACCTAATTTCAAGATCACTAATTTAGTAATTCATTTTGCTTTGAATGCAATTATAAATTGCTTCCTCTCCCATCCTTCTGTGGGTTTTTCAGTTGGACAATATTTGGTTGAGTAGATTTGCCAGCATGCAATGAACAGGGATCGAGAACAAGAAATGGCAGCTGAGACAGTTTTCAACAGCCAGCAGCCCAGACAGAGCTGACAAGCCAAATTTGTTTCTAAAGCTCTCAATATGCTGCCTTAGTCACCAATGAAGTACTGATAACGTGAACAGGGTGAGTTGGGATGAGGAGGTTTCAGTGAGAATTCAACTGTGTCACATAATTTGCAATAGCCTTGACACAGCTGAGATTTTTTCCCCATGATTTTTCACATGCTGAATGCTAGATGGGATTTATACTCCATGGAGAAAATGAATATCAGACCATCACTCAATAAAACCATCAGGAAAAAGACATTTTCTTCCCTTCAGCTGCAAGGTTACATTTAAATAGGTATTTGATTTAAAAAATAGATATTTGATTACTCCTAATTCATCAATAATATTCTAGTAATAATTCTTATATTTATTTATTGGGTTATTGTAGGTTTTTCAGTCAAGTGTATGCTCGATTCCGGCTCGATTCTGGCCACAGGGGGAGCTGCTACTTCACTGTCCATTTGTGACAACAAGTCCTTTGATGGAGTACTTCCTCATTCTTCTGCACGCTGCTGGAAGGTTTTTATGGCATCATAAATTAGTTAAATTAGTTAAATTAGCCTCCCCACATAAAGTGATACCTAAATTTCTACTTGACAGATGCAACTGTCTTTCGGGCTGCAAAGGTCAACAGCAAGCTAAACTAATGACTGGAAACTCATTTCGACCTGGACTGGCTTCGAACTCATGACCTCTTGACCAGTAGTGATTTAATGCAGCTGGCTATCAGCTAGCTGCACCACAGCCCTGTCGAAATTTGTTATTTTGATAGTTTATTTATTTATTTATTATTTCGGCTTGATAGACCGCCCTATCCGAAGCTCAGGGTGGTTTACAGCACACAAAACGTAGTTAAAAGCCAACAATGATTCTTTGTCTGAATGTTTTAGATATATATATTATTATTGGTTATTTTTCAATGTTCATTTTGTTTTTAAAAATCCACTAATTAGATTCAATTATTTACACTGGTTTTGCCCTGACCATATAATGCAGCTTGAACTGCATTGAACTGCATTATATCATCATTGTAGACCCCAATAATGCTGTTTGAACTGCACTGGACTGAATTATATGATTCTGCACTGACTATATAATGCATTTCATTATTCGAACATAATGTTGGATAGTCTGACAACAGGAATGGACTAGTTTAAATGATGTTTATATTTATACTGTTTTTACAGGGCAAATTATTTGTTAATATTATTATTCAGTTTTAATTGTATGTATTGATCATTGTTTATTATTTTCTTTTGTTTATTGCTTATATTGTTTGATTTTATTACAGTATTTATATTCTGCCCTTCTCACCTTAAAGGGGACTCCAAGAAGATCACAGAACACATGTATGGCAAACATTCAGTGCCGTTATACACTGACAAGACAGAACACCTGTGTATATATGTTTTTCCATTTTCAGCATCTTGGAGGCTGTGCTTGGTTCTGGCCACAAAAGGGCGTGCTGTCATTCCACTTTCCCTGTTGAAAAGCTTTGTTTGTAAACAATTCACCTGTCTCTCCGGGCGAGCGGAGGCGTTGCCAGAGGAGGGGCCAGAGGCGTGGTCGGAGGAGGAGTCGGCGTATCCCCCCTCCCCCCCATTGGCACCCTGTTTGCTTCTTCCCCTTCAGTCGGAGGTGAAGAGGTCCATGTCCATGGAGTTCAGGACCCAGAGGTCATTTACATCTAGGATGCTCTGAAGCTCGCGCTACAAGCAGCTGGAGCCCCGGGGGATACGTTCTGGTCCCAAGAAGGACTACAAGGACACTCCTCGGGCACGTCAGAACCCCCATCTCAGACTGCCATATAGAAGAATGCAGGTCTTACCTTGTACCTGCAACTGGTCACCAGTGATCCCGTTAGGGCATCCTAATCTTCTCTCCTTCGATGGCAAGATGATGCCTTAGCAGGACTATAGCCGCTCTTGGCTCTTTACTCCTACCCTCTACTCCTTCCCACCCCACCCCCTCTCTTGCCCTACTTCCCCCTCCCCCATCCCAGTTTGTTGTATTGATGTATTATTGTGTGTTGTAAACCACTCCGAGCCTCCGGGGAGTGGCGGTATACAAGTTTGACGTAATAATAATAATAATAATAATAATAAACTTCCTCCTTGATCAAATCGCTGGCATTCTTTTTGGCATTTCCTTATGGGTGCCTTAAATACCTCCCTGCTTAATTTGACCTATTTGTCAACTCACATTGCTGTTTTCAAAGCTGCTAGGTAGGCAGAAGCTGGGCTAAAGGCCAGGAGCTCACCCTGACTCAAGCTTCAAACTGTCAACCTTTTGGTTGGCAAGATTTACTGCAGCTGGTGGTTAACGTGCTGTGCTAAAGCCCAGACCTTATTACTTTTTGTATTGTTGTAAGCCACACCAAATCCCTTTGGGGAGAGGGGGCTGGTATACATAAAAGGCACTATTATTATTATCATCACCACCATCATCATTATTATTAATGCAATCTATATTGCATTATATGGTCAGTGTAGAACCAACCTTAGTAAATCAGTCAATGAATTAAACAACACATTAATTTTATCAATGCTCACAGATCTATTTACAAAACAGGTAACAAAAAATACAATCTTCTTCAATCTTTTGATTTTTGTGTGACATTATTTCTAGGAAAGTATTGATATACCACTAGACTTCTATAGCCATAAGAAACAGAACACATTTGGGATGAGATATTCCTCTGCTTAAATTGTTAGAAGAGATGGTTTATAGAAGGGTGAATATGTCATGATCAAAACGATGCAATTTTTATAACAGTAAAAAACTTTCCTGGGTGAAACATCCCTGCCATGGAAACTCACCGATTGACCTTGGGTATGGCACACTTAGCCTCTGAGGAAGGCAAAGGCAAACTCCCTCTGAGCAAATCTTGCCAAGAAAACCCCATGATAGGTTTGCCTTAGAGTTGTCATAAGTCAGAAATGCAAGGAACAAACAGGGAAAAGATAGAATAAATTCAAAAGTATATATTAAACCCGAATGGGTAATATAAGCATTAAGTACCTTATATATAATCAGCGCAAGAGAGGCGCCCAAGAGAGGCCAGCGCAAGAGGTCAGCGCAAGAGAGGCGCCCCCCAAAAGAGATATAAGGACTCCCTGAAACAACATCTCAGGCTTGGCCAGATTGATCACCAACAATGGTCCACCCTGGCCTCACATCGGGAGGCATGGAGAAGCACTATCCACAATGCTGTGGCCTCTTTCGAGAAGACACGCCGAATGGGTCTCGAAGAGAAACGACAACGCAGAAAGAACCGCAACTTGGAAAAAACATCACCCAAGGAGACTTTCTGCTGCGCTTTCTGCAGCCGAACTTGCCTATCCCAGATTGGCCTTTTTAGTCATCAACGCGCTTGTAAAAAGCGTGGGATGAGTCCTTCCTGAATCTTCGTTCGCGAAGTAATGCCGAGAGAGACCTTATATATAATCAATTTGGAAAGTACATACACAGTCTAGAGTTACATATGTAATATACACCCTACTCATGCAGTACCATCCACTACGAATTATATGTCCCAAATGGTATTATGTCCATAGTCCTCTGTGGTTAAATGGAAGTTCCAACGTAAAGTAAATAAAGTTCACTGTAATCCGGAGAGCGCGGTTGCTCTCAATCGTATTGTTCACACAGCTGTAGTTCAGCAGGTACTTTATTTACTTTATTTACTTTATGTTGGAACTTCCATTTAACCACAGAGGACTATGGACATAATACCATTTGGGACATATAATTTGTAGTGGATGGTACTGTGTGAGTAGGGTGTATATTACATATGTAACTCTAGACTGTGTATGTACTTTCCAAATTGATTATATATAAGGTACTTAATGCTTATATTACCCATTCGGGTTTAATATATACTTTTGAATTTATTCTAACTTTTCCCTGTTTGTTGCTTGTGATACTATATAGGGCAGTAGCGTTATATTGTTTATACTTATAAGTCAGAAATGACCCAAAGCACACAATCACAACAATAAAAGGGAGACTTTCATGATAACTGTGTATTGTTTTTATCAACAGAATACAAAGGAATCATTGTTTAAAAACTCCTAGTGAACTAATAAAAAATCTCATCAAATGTATGGTGATAGACGAAAACAAATGTTCAGATGTGTGTTAAATAGTAACAAGCATTAAAATGTATTTAGATAAATGTGTCTTTTGAAATAGATTGATGGACTAAGCTGGGTTTAGCAACAGATGGGTCATGATTAATACATGATATAAGCCTAAAACAATCCACGCTGAATTAAACCAAAGGCCTTTCTAGTCTGACATCTTCACAGTTGAAAAACAGATGCCTCTAGGAAACCCACAAGCAAATTATGGCATTCTCTCTCTCGTGTTCTCCAGGAGTTGTGATTGAAAGGCATACTCCTCTGATATTGGAAATAATACACACCATCGTGACTAGTTGCCATTGTAAATAACCTTGTCTTCCATGAACTTCTCAAGGCCATGCATGTTAGCAGCTATTGCTACATTTTTTTAAAATCATGAATTCCATCGTTTGACTATGCACTGCATGAAAAAAGGGTGCACTGAATGTATTATCTCACTTAAATGCCACCTTTTTCCTGGAGTAAAGGTGGCTCACAAAAAAATCTATTAAAACAGCAGTAAAATTAATGACTATCATTAAAACCATCATAATTTTAAAATCATTTATCTTACCTCCTTCCATTCTACTTCACTGAAAAATCCAGATTTCATTACAATGAGAAATAATAATAATAATAGTGTACTTTATTTATATTCTGTCCTATCTTCCTGAGGGGACTCAGGGTGGATCACAGTACACATATAGGGCAAACATTCAATGCCATTATAAAATTAACAAAGTCAGACATTACATAAACAGAGGTAAAGGCTTCCCATCTTTTTCCATCTCCAGCATCTCGAGGCTGTGCTTGACTCCGGCCATGGAAGGGTGCTGTCACTCCATCTTCCATGCCAAAGAGCTTTGTTGTCCTTCACTCTCCCGATCAAATCATTGTCATGTCTGCATGATAGCCTTTTATTACCTCTTCCAAAGCGGTACCTATTTATCTCCTCACATTGCTGTTTTCGAACTGCTAGGTGAGGAGAAGCTGGGCTGATGGTTGGGAACTCATCCCAATCCGGGCTTGAACTGTTGACCTTTCAATCGACAAGATTTTTTGCACCTGGTGGTTTAACCCATTATGCTAAAGCCTGGCCACCTTTCTGCTTTCTTTCTCAATTCCATGCCTGATTGTGTACACTGCTCTCACATGTCCATGATTTACTTCTAAAGTAAAAAAAACTCAAATAGAAAATTATTCCTCATGGTGTCAGCCATTTGCTCCATCTTCTGAGTAATTGGATGGTGTTCTTCTGTACCTTTCTCAGTTCTCTAGCATCTCTTTATAGATTCATGTGGTCTTCCAAATGTTGCAAGACTGCTATTCCCAGAAGCCTTATCTGGAACTGCTGGTGAAGAGAAATATTAGACGTGTAGTGTAACAACATATGGAGGGCTGAATCCCTCATATCTTGTCATAAATCGGCATGCATGGAATTTGATTTTACAATGCCTTCAGAGAACAAAATCTGAGTAGTCCAATTCTCCAGGAAAGATAGGAGTCATGAATGAATGAGTGACCAAGAAAGGCACCATGAACTCTTGTGGATGACTCTTCAAAGGAATTTGGAAGACTGGTGCTAAAGGAATGGTAACAAAGTACAGAGACTATGCTGGTGTCTGAGTCCTAGGGCAGTGATTTTCAACCTTTTTTGAGCTGCGGCACATTTTTTACATTTACAAAATCCTGGGACACATCACTAACCAAAATGACACAGAATGACACTCTAACACAGTAATACATATAGTTAATATGTTTTTAAATTTATTTATACACTCAGTGTGAAACTTGGGTCTGTTTCGATGAAGGAAGGGTGTTTCATTTGGAGATGGCGTTTAAGCTTGCTTGGCACCATGGCGCTATTGGACAGCTTCTCACCACACACCAAGCACAGCAGAGTCGGTGCCGTCGCATCCCCAGTTAAAGTGAATCCAAATGAAACATAACTTTCGCTGTATTGCCTCGAGCTCGCCATCTTTTCTTTTTTCTTTTGTCCACAACTCATATTAGGGCCTTCATCTGTGTCATAATTTTGTCCAGAGCCCTGTTCAGCATTTGCATTTTCCCTTCTCAAAAACTTCTCCATCACTGTCACTTGCTTGTCTTGCTGTGATTCCAAATTGCCACTGTCACTTGACGCGCAGCTGCAGCACTAACTCTAACTCTGTTTACTTAGCTGCGTCTGAGCAAATCCAAGGTTGTGCGACCATAGCTCTCTCACGTCACTTCTTAGGTGATGCGAGAGTGCTATGGTTCCATTTCTTAAAGGGACAGATGCGCCTTATAGTTTATATATGAATGAAGTTCGAAAATAATTTCCCACGGCACACCTGATGATCTCTCATGGCACACTAGTGTTCCATGGCACACTGGTTGAAAATCACTGTCCTAGGGTATGTTTGAGGAATTAAGAATACCATGAGGACTGTTGGAACTCAACCACATCCTGCCCAATTTGTAGTCCTCATCGAGGAAATAGGCAGTTGGGACCTCTTTTTATGAGCACATGACAATCCTTTGAGTCCTCCATTTTGCTCTTTTCCTGTGGACATGGAAAGAGACAAGATGCCTGCTGTGAGATAGTTATATAGTTAGTTAGATTCTGACATACTTTCTTATCTAAATTTGTAGTACTTTGAATAATGCCTTTGATAATTTTTAAAGCTCAACTCTGATTCTTGTATTGTTGAAGCTCTTTCACTCTATTGCTGGCACAATAAGCTTCTGATCTGCTAAACTGCTGCTACTGCTGTTGTTGCTGCTTTACATTTTAAAATGCTTTTTCCTTTTTTGGAAATCCGCCCAACAAGGGATGCGTGTGAAGTGTGGTGCCTACTACCAACACAATAGAGACAAACCTGGGGTTGCAACAAGGAGAATACCCTTCTGTGTCCAAGATTGGCTACACTCAGAATTGTGTCTGTGCAGGAATAAACTATTCTGCTATCTCCTATTCCAGCAGTTTTTAATCCTTTTCTTTACCATGCATCCCCTTTGCATATCTTTCATTGCCATGGATCACCAACTCAAGATTTGAAAGAGTTTACTTTAGCCATGAAGAGAACTTCTGGAGGCAACAAGAAATGTCACACACTTTCTCTCAGTAACTTAGTATGTTTCACCTGCATGTTCTCACTAAATGCAGAAGTGAGCCAGTGTTGAGTACATTTTTTGCAATAAGTTATTTTCATAACTTTCGAACAGCTTGAGATCTTGTAATGAAACTTTGTACAAATGATGCCTATCACAAGCAAAATACCACTGTTCCTTGAGATAAATGTTTATTTATTTATTATATTTATATCTTACTCTCTCTTACCCCAAGCGACTTACAATATGCCAGTATTTAATGCTGCACATTCAGCAACAAACAATACAATACATCATATAGCAATAAAACAATAAAAACATATAAATAGCATAAATCTGATACCTAGTCCTAAAGTCATCATTTGAGTGCTACACTGTGCTGATTCCATATTGCTCTACCCAAATGTCTGATTCCAAAGCCAGGTCTTCAGTTGTTTCCTGAAAGCCAGGAGAGAGGAGGCCAGTCTGATATCACTGGGGAAGGAGTTCCACAACTGAGTGGCCACCACTGAGAAGGCCCTGTCTCTCGTTCCCGCCAGTCTTTCTCCCTCCCTCTGCCTTTTCTCTTTCTTTCCTGTAAAAGCTTATAGTGTTTCTTCAATCCTTTGAAGATTACTATGAGGACACTGAGGTCTGTAGGTCACAAGTTAAGAACCACTGTCCTATATCATGGTTCTCATCATGGTTAAGAACTATTATGAGCCACTGGGCAAGCATCCTTCAAATTATACAGTAGGTCCTCTACTTTCATGGAAGTTAAATGTACAGAGCCTTCACAGAACTGGAAAACCCACAAATAAAAAAGTTATTTTTTAATCTAAAAGAAGACCTCTCAAGAAATCATAGAATAATATAGTTAGAAGAGATCACATGGGCCATCTAGTCCAACCTGCTGCCATGCAGGAAAAACACAATCAAAGTACCCTGGACAGATGGCCATCCAGCCTCTGTTTAAAAGTCTCCAAGGAGCCTCCACCATACTCCAAGGCAGAGAGTTCCACTGTTGCACAGCTCCTACAATCAAAAAGTCTTCCCTAATGTTCAGGTGGAATCTCCTATCCTGTAATTTGAATCTTCATCTTCTCCAATAAAACTCTGTTGTCAACCTCCAAGGACTGATTATTAGAGTAGTGTTCTCTATAGGAATTTCTTGCACTGTAATTTCTAGAGAGTTCTAGAGATGCCATATTACTTAAATCTGCAAATAATCAAATCCACAAAAGTCAAACCTGCAAATAGAAAGGCTGTCTCCATAGCAAAATCAAAGAAGAGAGAATTTAGATAGCAAGAAAACATTTTCCAAGGAAAGTTCCTTACAGGGAGAGTGTTGACCTAAACATGAATGAAAGGAAAGTCATTAGAAAATAATTTTATATCCGACTCCAAGGCTGCCTCCCCGCTGGTTGAAATATAGATGCTTTCTTCCCAAGGACAATTTGAGAATGTCACAGCTACACACATACATCTTTAAGTAGCTGATATTTGTCTACATCGGGGACAGTGAGCAAGGATAAAGTGTATTAAAAGAGATTCAACAAGACAGGAAGGCAGCCATTATAATAAAGGGCACAAACAATATTACATGTCCTGGTAGCAATATCAAGCTTCAACAGCTGAGAAAATCAGAAGTAATGTTAGGCAAAAAATAAACAGTAAAACTAAAACTTAGGCATTGTTTATCATTATTTGAACATGTGATTTCTGCCCATTGTAACTGAGGGGCTGTTCAATAAAAATGTATTTGAACAAATAAGGGGGGGGGGGGTTTAGAAGTACAATTAAAGAACAGGAATCATAATTGCAAGATGTACATATGTATGTTTGAATAGATATCAGTTAATGTGATTTTACAAAAAAACGGTATTAAGCAGAGGGGTTTTTTCGTGTCAGGAGCAACAAGTCACTTCTGGTGTGAGAGAATTGGCTGTATGCAAGGATGTTGCCCAGGGATGCCTGGATGTTTTGATGTTTTACCATCCTTGTGGGAGGCTTCTGTCATATCCCTGCATGGGGAGCTGGAGCTGACAGAGGGAGCTCAACCTGCTCTTCCTGGATTCGAACTGCTGACCTATCAGTCAGCAGTCCTGCTGGCACAAGGGTTTAACCTATTGTGCCACCAGGAACTCCTAACATTGAGCTAAGGGGATCACATTTGTGGTTGGGGCCCACAGAGGGAATTCATTTGCACTCTCCCCAGATTCGAACCTACAACCTGTCAGTCTTCAGTCCTGCCGGCGCAAGAGTTTAGCTTTAGATCATTGCTCCACTTTGGGCTCCTTCGTCAACAGCAAGAATAACTCTATGGAATCAAAGCACAAAAATTCAGCCCTGTTCATTCTCCCACCATCAGTTCTGTTTTCCAAGATCTCAGTATATGCAAAAGGAACAGTTATGATGTTCCCATTGGTCCCTGGCCTCTGAGATCTCTTTCTCCTTGAAAGTACATGGATGTCATTTCCATTGATTTTTGTGGTTCTTAGAGCCCCATTCCTAAAAAAGAAATTGTTAGGTGACTGCACTCCCAGAATTAATTGACTGATTTTATCCACACTGTATATGTACGATGATTGAACTATTTCAAAGTGTTTTAACTGGTATTAAATTGTCTGGTTGTTAACTGACAAAAGGTTATTGCTTATATTTATTTTTTTACATTGATTTTATTGTAAACACTGAGATCTTTGGCTACATATTAATTAATTTTCCTTTAAGCCAAAGTGCTTATTCCTTGTGTGTTTTGTCGTATTTTAAAGAAATGGAAATGAGGGTAGTCCAGAGAACCAAAAAAAAAGGAAGTGAATTTCTGAATGCTTCTGGTTTTGAAAGGAGAAGTAATTAAATCAATATGATATCAAAGTGACCAAGCCTGTTTCTGTCTCTTAAACAGATTATAATCAGAACCCAGATCAGAACCGATCCAAGTAGTTGGGGAGCCTTTCATACTACACATTGATAGTGTTGTGATTCCACTTTAATTATCATAGTTGCATTCTATGAATTTATTTATTTATTTATTAACTTTATTTATACCTCGCCCCATTTCCCGAAGGGACTCGGGGCGGCTTATATGAGGCCAAGCCCAGTAAGACATAATAACAACACAACCGCAATTATAAAGCAATACAATCAATAAAACTTAACATAAGCAATAACAGACAAATTAAAACTATTTTGGGCGGGCCCAATGTGAATTTAAAAATTTAAATAAATAAACGTTAGATGCAGACAGAGGTAGATTATATAGCAGGAAGGTTTCAAGGACAATGTGGGGCAGGCACCCAACAGGTAATTAAAGTGCTTCTGAGGACATTTGCAGGATTGCACACAGCAGGGCATTATTTACTTTATTCAGGGAGGGCACATTGGAACAGCCATGTCTTCAGGCTCCTCCTAAAAACTGCCAAAGTGGGGGGTTGTCTGATATCCTTGGGAAGCACATTCCAGAGTTGGGGGGACACTACAGAGAAGGCCCTCTCCCTCATCCCCACCAACCGTGCCTGCGAAGGCGGCAGGAACAAGAGTAGGGGCTCTCCAGATGAACAGAGAGATTGCCTGGATTCGTAGACAGAAATGCGGTCACACAGGTAGGCAGGTCCCAAACTGTTCAGGGCTTTGTAGGTAAGAACCTGCACCTTGAATTGGGACCGGAAGATGAACAGCAGCCAAGGAGCTCCTTAAACAGGGGGGTTGACCGCTCCCTGTAAGTCACCCCAGTTAGTAATCTGGCTGCTGCCTGTTGGACCAATTGAAACTTCTGGGCCATCTTCAAGGGCAGCCCCATGTAGAGTGCATTACAGTAATCCAATCTGGAGGTGACTAAGGCGTGGACCACCGTGGCCAGATCTGACTTCATGAGGTACAGTCGCAGCTGGTGCATGAGTTTTAATTGTGCAAAAGCCCTCCCAGCCACCGCCGACGCCTGAGCTTCAAATGTTAGCGACGAGTCTAGGAGGACACTCAAGCTGCAGACCTGTGACTTCAGGGGAAATGCAACCCCATCAAGCACAGGTTGCCACCCTATCCCCGATCCAGCTTAATTTCTGGAATTTGCATTTAGGGGAAGGGTATCTATCATATTCTACTAGAGAGCTCTAGTGCCTCATCAGACTACAAATAATAGGTTTCCATAGCATTCATCCATAGTAGGTTAAAGGTAAAGGTTTTCCCCTGACATTAAGTCCTGTCGTGTCCGACTCTGGGGGGTAGTGCTCATCTCCATTTCTAAGCAAAAGAGTATGTGCTATCTGTAGACACCTTCAAGATCATGTGGCCAGCATGAGTATATGGATCACCATTACCTTCCCGCTGAAGTGGTACCTATTGATATACTCACATTTGCATGTTTTGAAACTGCTAGGTTGGCAGAAGCTGGGACTAACAGCTGGAGCTCACCCCTCTCCCCAGATTTGAGCCACCAACCTTTTGGTCAGGAAGTTCAGCAGCTCAGTGGCTTAACCCACTGCACCACCAGGTTTACTATGTTTTAACACCATAGTAGTTAAAATAAAATCAAATTGCTAGAACCGTGAAATGTGAAAGATCCCCAGCTGTATTAAAGAAAATCTGAAATGGTGAAACCACAATTTGCTTACTTTAAAAAGGAAGATCAGACACTTGGTGATGGTCTTCTACCAAATGTCTCTTCAACAGAGGCCTTATAGGCTGGATCAACATTGCCCTATATCCCAGGGTCTGATCTCAGATTATCTGCTTTGAACTAGATTATATGAGTCTACACTGCCAGATGATCTGAGATAAACAGATAATCTGGGAGGGGATCATGGGATCTAGGGCAGTGTAGATACAGCCATAATTGCTTCTTGTAGCCAAGTCAGAGGACAACCATCTTTCAAAGAGGTTTGCATAACCACTATATTCCAATCCACTGGCAATTCCATAATCAACCAAGATGGAAATGTTTGCTCAGATGTCTCCAGCTTGGACTCCACACTGGGGTAGATTTCAGAGAGGCGATGAAGGCATAGACTTGTCCAGGATGAATTATTCTGTTTCAGTTTATTCTGATGATTTACAAAGTGAAGCAAATGACTTGTTGTTTTTTAAAGACCCACATTTCTTCCAGGAATAAGAAAATCGGGGAAGGGTAAATAAAGTTGGGGGACTGAATTCTTGAGGATTGTTTTGGTTTTACTTTTTAATTTTGTGGGGTCAGGGCTTCCGCTCTGTAAGAAACGCAAAGGGCAGACATAGCTGGCTAAATCAAAATTTAAAACTGTTCAAAAGCCTCAGCAACCCCAAAATATGTACAGCTGTCATATCTCTAAAAAGAAATGGACAAAGCCTATAGAAGCCAGAAGAAATCGTCCTTTACATTCGAGCAATGTTCAGCTGACAGGAGGTGGTTATATCAAACACTGCCTTTCTGTTGGAGACAGAAAAATTTTAAAGCACCACCAGTCAAGCATCAGCTTTTGGGGAAAGTTTGTGAAAGTAGGTTAAGGACATCAAATGCTAAACCATTCCAGCAAAGAAAGTTTGATCAAGGACAGGCAGTATGATTAGGGAAAAGGAAGCTTGCATTTCCTTCCTCACTGAGGTTATATCAGGCCATTCTTCCTGGGGTAGGCAAATGGTGACGTTAAAGAAGGACCATATACTATCACTTTTACAGAGCATCACAAAGAATTATGCTGGATCTCTGGCAAAGGAATTGTGGGATAAGAAAAACTGGCCTCTTCGTTTCACTTGCCAGAAAAAGGAAAAAGAAGAACATTCACTGGTATTTCTAGATTTAGATACCTGACCCTCAAGCAGCCTTGACCTATTCACTAACAAAAGGAGGAAGAGCAACACTGATTTAAAAAAATGTTTCTTCAAAGAAGCGAGCAGGAGATAATAAAGATGAGATATAGGTATACAAGGAGCCCCTGGGGGTACAGCAGGTTAAACTTCTGAGCTGCTGAACTTGCTGACCGAAAGGTCAGTCGTTCGAATCCGGAGAGTAAGATGAGTTCCTGCTGTTAGCCCCAGCTTCTGCCAACTTAGCAGTTTGAAAACACGCAAATGTGAGTAGATTAATGGGTACTTCTCTGGCAGGAAGGTAGTAACACTCCATGCAGTCAGGCTAGCCACAAGACATTGAAGGAGTCTATGGACTCTTTTGCTTAGAGATGAGCAATGGAGATGAGCACCACCACCCAGAGTTGGACATGACTAGACTTAATGTCAACGGGAAACCTTTAACATTTTATACGTATACAAATATAAGATACTTAAATGTGGATGTGTTATGAGCAATCTGTTCTTCAACTACGTAGAATTGGCACCTAAGAAGGCAATGAGGAGGAAGAAAACATAACAACTACTGAATGTGAATTCTCACTTTCTCAAAATTAATGAAGAATAAATCCACCTTTCCCTACTAAATGAAAAATGGAGCACAGATGGAGACTAAACTGACTATAGAGAATATCTCTGTTCCTATAAGATGGCAATATGTGCAGTGAAGAAAGCCTTCTTCTCTACATGCATTGTGCCTGCAAATTCACATCCAGTTGAAATATATGCAAGACACGCCTAGTGCTTTTAACAAGCTTTTAACAATGTTTTAGCAATCATTTCACAGGTTAAATGTCTTGGATAAAAGATGACTTATATGCTGTTGTTATTATTCTCTATAATTCCAACTTTAAAAAAAGAAAGATCCAAATTGGAAAAGCAATATCATATGTATTCGAGTATAAGCCGAGTTTTTCAGCCCCTTTTTAGAGCTGAAAAAGCCCCCTCTCAGCTTATACTCAAGTATGGGCCCTGGTTGGCTTATTTTCAGGTTGGCTTATATTCGGGTTGGCTTATATTGGAGTATATAGGTAATCAGAGTTGAACAGTCTTATCTTAAATTACAGTTTTAATATTCAAAATATTAAATATCCAAAATCCTACTGATGCCTCAATTAATGTAATTTTATTGGTATCTTTTTATTTTTGAAATTTACCAGTAGCTGCTGCATTTCCCATCTTGGTCTTATACTCAAATCAATAAGTTTTCCCTTTTTTGTGGTAAAATTAGGTACCTCAGCTTATACTTGAGTATATATGGTACTTGCATCAATTATTTAAGACATTAGACTGATATAAAACCTATGAATCAAAGTATTCATATAAACCCCAAAAATCTTTCCTTTGAAAAGAATAATATGCAAAGCATTAGAGTTTCTTGTTCGTACTGTTAATACAATAATTACACTAAGTCATATTGGTAATAGTAATGACACTTTTTAATGGGTGCCCCAACTTTTATTTTTTCCACAGTGGGTCCTTCAGGTGTTTTGGACTTCAGCTTCCAGAAATCCCAGTCAACTTACCAGCTGTTAGGAATAATGGGAGCTGAAGTCCAAAACACCTAGAGGACCAAAGGTTGGGAACCACCGCGTGACTAGCCAAAAGCAGACACAGGTTGTAAAAGTTAGAAAACAAGGATTTACTAGAAAAATTTACACAAAATGAGGAATTACAATGGGATCAATTCATTTAGAAGTGCAAGCCCTGTCAGACAAAGGCTTATGTATATTCCCTGATTTTCAGCAGCTGGCATTCCTATAAAACCATTTCTACATTTTCTCTATGGGTCTTGCCCCCCCTCCATCTCCAGCCAGTGATCGATATGTGCTTTCCCAGTTGTCCTGCTAGTGATTCACTGCTGAGCTTAAATGGTGATGAGAAAATTCCCCCTTCAGTAGTAATAAACTTGATTTTTTTTTAAAAAAAACGCTTTTTAAAAAAATTACAAAGATTTCCCGAGAGAGAGTTCCAAAGGTCCATGACCTAAAAGAACCCATCACTGGTAGCTGTCAAACTAACTTTCTTTTCAACATGTCATAGTAGTAGATGGTCATAAAGTACATTCTTATCAAGGCTTTCTTTTAGATAACCTTGCCCCAAACCATTACAGCTTTAAAACTAAACCCAGCATTTTAAATTAAGCCCAGAAGCACATAATCAGCCATAGTCACAGATAAAGAATTGGTCTCACATGTTCTGAATGCTTTCCCCCTTCCAGTCTTCTTTCACACCATCTTTAAGGACAGGCCCATGTAGAGCACAGTGGAATACCACTATGCAACAAAATTTTAATTTTTTTCTGTTCCTGGCTTGAAAGTGTTATTTCCTGTTTAACTGTGCAGTACTTACTTTGAAAGAAACTTCAAAGTAACTTCATTTTTGTGGCTGCCACAAACTGTGTTGAATTGGTTGAGACTTTAAGGACCTTATCACATTAGCGAATGCTCATTTCTGAGACTGTTTGAGAATGATTTCGAATGGGTACCATCACAAGATGTTTGCCCCATCCTGTCAGTATTCTATCAGAATCTGTCTGCAAAGCATCGCAGAAACGGATTTTTTGTGGATTTAATTCTAATCATGTTTTTTGAAATACTACAGATTCTTCCCTGCTGAAGCACTGCTTCATTTGTGATAGAAAAACCTGTATGTATCCCACCAGCAACAATACTTTTTAAAAGGTCACAAAGTGATGTAGGGGGTGTTTTGAGTGGATTTGGAAGAGCCAGCCTTCTGTGGTCTGATGAGTCAAAACACAGTATTTTCAAAGATAAGAATCGTAATAATCAGGTGTGATGAGGAGAGTATGCATCCCGTCTCAATACAGTATGCATCCAGTCTTAAAAAATATGGGAAGCATACTGATATGAACAGATTATATTCCAATGCAGTAAGGTCCAATGAGATATTGAATGAAAAACTATAGCAAATGTGCTGCAGGATGTCCTGCAAAAACAAGTTTCTCCATGTTTTTATGATAGAACCAATTAGGAAATGGCATCTATAACCTAGGAACAAAAATTGTTACATAGTGTAATCAGTCCCATGTGGAGTCACACATATAGAAGGCCTAGCAGAGAAAAGAAAGCTTAGTCTTCTTCGTCAGATACACAAAAGTAGCTTCCAATACAATTGAAGGAATTGGACATGTTCAGCTTGATGAAGAGAAGACCAAGGAGTGAACGGATTGCACTCTCAAATACCTCAAAGACTGTATCAAACAGAAGGGTACGAGCTTGTTCTCTGTTGCCTCAGAGAGTAGAACTAATAGTTTCAAGTTGCAGAAGAGTAGACTTTGATTGAACATTAGAAGAAAAACTGTTCCACAATGAAGCCAATTGCCTAGAGTGGTGGCGGGGTCTCCTTTTCTGGAAGTCTTCAAAAAAGTGCTGGCCGGCTTCCAGCTGGAGATCCTGCATTGAGCAACAGGTTGGACCTGATGGCCTAAAGGGCACCTTCCAACGTTATGATTCTTTAAATAAACTGAATCATGATTTGGTTGGGGGGGGGGGGAGAGAAGAAAACAGATGGAGACAACAGTGATGTAGAAAAAAGAGGATATACACGGTATAACAAACGAATAGGAATTTTGCAAATATGTAGATGTGGAGACATGACTTCTCACTGAAAAGACTGAGGCTGATTTTTAACTTTGGCCAAGGTGGATTTTCCCTTTTTATTTCTATGCCACCACTGCCACCAGTTGTGGAGATTTAAACTGTGAGGCAATGTGAATTCCAATTGCCAATAGATTTTTACGCTGCCACCATTTGTAATGAAGTGTCTACTACCACTGTGTACATTCGCTGCCACCCTATACTGGGAGATTTCAAAAGGAGACAGAGAGGCTTGTGTTTAAAAGAACAGTAACTTGGTTTATTGTTGAACAAAGTTGCAAAGGTACATAGCTTGGCGGTTCCAAAATGTGCTTGTTCACTTCTTTACACAGTTGTTACTGAGTTACTATATCAATTCTTGTTCCTGTGTTCAAATAGACAAACTATGCCCTCCACTCTCCCCTGCCAGTTGACAACCAACATGGGTTATCTTCAACCCGCCTTGGTTCTCAGCTGGCGAGGGGGCATGGAAGGCATGCACTCCATCCCTCTTTGCCAGCTGAGAATCAACCCACATTAGAGATATCGCAGGTTGATTCTGAGCTGGCGAGGGGGCGTGGAGGTGGACATACCCTGCACACTGTGCACGTGGGGCGCAACTGATGAAATAGTAATGAATCTCGTTATTAAATACGAATCAATTTCAAAATTTTCCCAAAATCTTCAGAATAGTTTCTATTTCGAAACAACAGCGGCTCCCCCCCTCGAGTTTAGGAAAAAAATGTTTGGATCAACCACCCCTACTAGGCACACTGCCTTTTCCTGTCCTTAGTCTTTCCTCAAACTGGCTCTCGGCACAGTCTAGAACTGCATCCCTTCCATACAGTCCCTAAACTCCCAAAACCTCTCTCTTCACTGTCTAATCTCAACCCTCTTCTTCAACTGTAGCAGATTACCATACTCCCACAAGGCAGGCTGCTCGTGCAGATGCAGTAGGAGAAGACAGACAACAGGATTTCTCAGAAAGCTCAGTTTACTTTGTTCCACAGCTGTGAGTCTGTCCCTGCACAACATGGTGCTTCAAGGGGGCGGCCCCTCCCCCCTTGTGAGGCACATATTTATACAAGCATCAGGGTTCAACTTATGGTTGCCCAAAATCTTATTATTGGTTAAAAGTTATGTCGCAGCTAAAATTGCAGCCTATCATAATGTAACACGGACTGTCCACACTTCATTCTTGGAGATACAGTGTTTCTTATCTCTTGCATTCCTGCACAGGCTCAGTTTGATTCCCTTTGTATGGCTCCTTCTCTGTTCTGCTGTCTCTGGGCAGATTATTGCTAACTCTGCCTTCTTCTCTATGCCTATGCCTGGGTAGCATTCTCTCCTGACGTTTCTTCTGTAACTCAATGAGTCTCCTTCACAACTGCCAACTTCCAACCCTCCTCTGTAACTAACAATTTCCAACTGTCTCCTACTATACCAGGCAGTTGCTGCCCTTTCAGCCCTCGGGCCTTAAACTCAGACTGGCTAGTCCAGCACAGTCTCAGAACTGTGTCCTCCCCTCACAGTTCCATAAACCAAAACTGGCTCCTTTTCAAAATTCCTTTCTGCTGCAGCGTCAGTTGGCTCCTCCCCCTTTTGGATAGGGTTAGTTGTCATGGCAACATCCAAAACCAGGCCTACTTCTAACTAATAGGGATTCTAAGCCCTTATATATACCTGAACATTTCCCTTAGTATATTTTGACACACACACACATTCAGATGTAAATAAGCAGTTACAGCATTTTATAAACACAACATTTCTTACACATTTAAGGCAAAGAACACATTTTCCTGAAATAAAACACATAGCCCCTACTCACATCACCACAGTAGGCTATCAATTAATGGCAAGGTTTGCTAATTGTAACACCTTTCCTTGGCATAGGTCATCCATTCCAAGGCAGCAGGCTTGAGTCTGAGAAGTGAATTTCATGTTTTGAACTGCACTTTTAAAAGCCCAGCAGTGTCATTTCACTTATCATCATGACTGAGCTAGCATTTAACCTGGGCTTCATGCATCTAGGAATTTAGAAACTAGGCCACCTTGACTTGTTTCTTCCTTTGTATCTTTGGCTCTCTCTCTCTCTCTCTCTCTCTCTCTCTCTCTCTCTCTCTCTCTCTACCTAAGCACCATTCCTCTTTCAGCTCTCATGAGACACTTCCTCTCCTGATCAATCTGATTTTTTGAAAAGGAAATTCTTGACAAAAGTCATGGTAACAGATGCCAATGCCCATTCAAAACATGACAAAAAGTTTATTAGATAGTCGTGTTCCCTCTCCTTCTAAAGGTCCTTTGACATTTGCTAGGAAAGTCCTGTTCTTGGTTCAGCCAGTGACAAAGAACCAGGCACTCCATAGTCACGAAACCCTAAGCATTCACTTTGGCTGAAGTTGCTTCTTCCTTTCTGGTCATAAGGCTAAACAACAGGAGAATTGCCTCCTACAACGGCAAGCGTGGGCTTATGGCATGAGAATATAAATAAATGTTTCCATATGGACAAAGGCTTTCCTAAGCCAGCTAACTACATCACAGTTGACAGGCCAGCATGCAATGTGTCAGCATAAGTCTCCGAGGGCTGTTGTGACCAGACATGCCAAGCTGTGCCTTAATAGTCTCAATTAAAGTTAAATGGGAAGTCATCTACAGCTCCTGAAATCCAGCCCAGCTTCAGCACAGGATGATGTCTCCTTTTTCAGTTTTGCAATCACTAGCAGATTTTTCCCCTCCAAAAAACCTTGAGTTTAACATGGAGAAGCTGTGCATTTTATAGTACGTATGCATTCATAGGTTGGTTCACTGCTGTTGTATGCCTTCAAGTCATTTTTTACTTATGGCAAAGGGGTTTCTTGGCAAGATTTGTTAGAGGGGTTTTGCCTTTGCCTTTTCCTGGAAATGAGAAAGTGTGATTTGTTGAGGATACTCACTAGGTTTCTATCACTGAATGGGAATCTGAACCCTGGTCTCCAGAGCCGTAGTCCTACAACACCAACTCTCCTGCCAATTAGTACTTGGGACAACTCTGGTTAGTCCATGAGCACTAAATTGTGAAGAACCAGGTGATAGCATTTGCATTGTTATTTTCTTAAATGCTTCCCAGAGCCAATTATACATTTACCCCCTTTGTTTATATTCTACCTTTGCCAAAAAGAAGTCTAAATGGGCTGCTTTAGGATTACGGTGCCCCAGTTTTATGTTCATGGGACATAGGATTGACTGAAAGGTTAGATTGATCCAAAACCTCTTAGTGGATTATATAGATGAGCAAAATTTGAATTCAGATTTTCTAACTTTTAGTTATTGATGTGATGGTTTGCTAAATATATTTTTGGCATTGAGAATTCTGCTTGAAGCTGTTTGCTAATTTTCTGCTTCTTTTGCTGCTGCTGTGATTATGATGTGCTATACAATCTAAAGGCTTTCAAACTCTGCTCTAAGCAATATCCTATTGTTCTCTGAAAACTTTCACAGCCACCTTTTGTCAGGTTCAGTTTATGAGCCATATGAGAGAAGGCATCAAAATTTAAATTTATCTGATATATTTTCCTCCAGTGATAATTACCAAGCAAGAAATACAAAGTGAAGAAATTGTAGTTCTGGTTATTAGCAACTATTGTATGAGAAGGAAGGGAATTTAACTTAACAAATGTCTTAATCATATCTTCAAATTGGAGTATATGAAAAATAAGAATAGAAAGAATAAGAATAGTTGTTATTGGTCTTGTTGTTATTATTTAGCCTATATCTCATATTTTTCTCAGTGACGAGATTCAATGTATCTATCCGCATTTTTAAAACATAGATTAAAACTATACAAACTCTTCAATAAAACTTTAAATGTAATAATTAATAGAAGTAAAGTATAGATTTAACACAGTTTGAAGCTATTTAATTGCCATGACTCTATGCTATGGAATCATGGAAGACACATCTAAGAATATTTGACACAATTTCCATTTTTTTTCATGTATGACAGTGTTGTAGTTCAATCTGTGATTGTGTCTGATGTCAATGGGGATTATGGTTTTCCTGGGGTGGGGTCAAGCCCATGAATCTATGAAGTACTTCTCCTGTAGATTCCCAAGGTCAAATTCCAGGGGGAGACACCTACAGCAGTCTTTCTCCGAGAAACTGTCTTCTGGGGATGATTTGTAAAGTGCCAAATTTAATGAATTTGAAGACAGAAAACAAGACTTTTGTAAACTAAGACAAAGTTCTCAAGAGTGTTGAAGGTCAGACTGTCTGCTAGAAAAGAAAGTTAAGAAACCATTATCTGGTTGTAAAGGAAAATGTTTTTGGTTCATGGAACAGGAAAAGCTTTATATGAAACGAGGAAAGGATTTTAGCTGTCTCATCAATGTTGAATTTTCATGAAGGCCTTGTTTCCAAATGGATTTCTAGTTTCATGTTTCAAATTTTGCCAGGTTCCTGTTGTAGGCATTGGCTCTCCATGCTGTTTTGTTCCTTTGGGTTTTGCATCTTTGGATCTTGTGTTTTTTACCTTTGTACCCTGAAGCTCATGGACTATCTGGACTCTTTGGAAAATACTGTTTCGGACTATACTGTTTCTATCATTTTACTGCTTTGCTTACATATATCCTTCAATAAACTGCTTGCTGATTTTACTATACTGGTGTGGTGTTAAGGACAGAGGAGTTCTTGCTTTGAGATACAACAAACAGAAGTGAACAACTTGAAGTTCTCCAGATGATGTTAGAGTACTGCTCCCATCATCCCTTACCAGCTATAATATAGTTCAGCAACATCTACAGTGTAATTACAGTTCACTGCAGTGTAATTACAGTCTGGAGGGCTTCATGCTGCCCATTCCTTATACATACAATTATTAAAGAAAGTGAGAACATGCTTTTGCGGTTGAGGAATACAGAAAAAAATCACATCTGCTTTCCCAGTTGTATCACATTTATCAAATATTGTTGTTAAATCATGCCAGAAGCAAGTAGACTGTGTGTTGGCAAACAACAGCACTCATTCTTCCTTCACTTACTTAGATAGATGAGTTTCATGCTTAAAGTGCTTTAGGTGACTCCAGTGCTCTTGGTTATGTTCTTCATGTTGTTGCTTGTTTATGGGAATCTCACTTAAGCCACATTTACCCACAGAGTAATGGATATACCCTGATGAAAAAGAGTCAAGACTTTTGCCTTGTTGCCAGATTTTAAAAGTAAGTTAGGGTTTCCAACACAAGTCATCTCCAACATGTAGTGGATCTACAAGCCAGTTATTAAGGGGTCTGTAACTTAGAATCATAGAGTTGGAAAATACCACAAAGGCCATCCAGTCCAAGCCCTACCATGCAGGATTACATAGTTGAAGAACACTCAACAGGTGGGTATCCAGCCTCTGTGTAAAGCTCTCCAGGGAAGGGGACTTCACCACAGTCCGCAGCAGTCTATTCCACTATTGAACAGCTTCTACCATCAGAAAATTATTTCTATTGTTTAGATGAATCCCTCATAAATTGAATCCATTATCCCATATCTTAGTCTCTAGAGCAGCAGAAAACAAAGTGGCTCCATAGTCAATATGACATCATTTCAAATATTTAAACATGGTTATCTTAAATAAAGGTTTCAGATAATGGTTACATACTACTGTTAAACATTTCAGAAATCCAGAATTAGTATTTAGAATTCTTAATTGGAACTGACCCCTTATAACAATTTTGGATATCACCATGAACCTATATGATATGATTCACGACTGCAAGATTTTTTTTTCCGTGTCAGGAGCGACTTGAGAGACTGTAAGTCGCTTCTGGTGTGAGAGATGACTATATGAATATTGTACTCTATCTACTTCTGAATATAGAAGATGTAATTCACAAAAGCTCAAGTTAAAACCAATTAGTTAGTCTTAAAGGTATCACAAGACTATTTTTTCTCTGGCTTGCTATCCTTTTTTAAAATATGTCATATTACTTAATCTAATATGAAATTTAGAAATTCACTTTTATAAATCATATTCCTATTCAATGAACAGTTTGTCAGTGTGCTTTGTACACTTTACATGTGTTGAAATATGCAACCTGGGTGGTTGACTGCTGCCAGACATTAAGAACATAAGAACATAAGAAGAGCCATGCTGAATCGGCCCTCAGCCCATCTAGTCCAGCATTCTGTGTCACACAGTGGCCCACCAGTTGTACACAGGGATCTCTAGCAGAAAGGAGGCAAAACCCTCGCCTGCTCCCGACCCCCACAACCAGTACCCGGGAAAATCCTGCCTGCCTCCATCAACACAGAGGTGGCACTTGGATGTCCATTTCAGTAGCTACTGATTCCCTTGGTATCCATGAATCTGTCTAATCCTGCCTTGAAGCTGTCCAGGCTGACAGCTGTCACAACCTCCTCTGGAAGTGAGTTCCATAACCCGATGACCCTCTGGGTGAAGAAATATTTCCCTTTATTAGTCCTAACTTTCCTACCTTGGAGCTTTAGGAGTGCCCCTAGTCCTAGTGTTGTGTGACAGAGAAAATATTTTTCTTTATTCACCTTTTCTATCCCATGCATGATTTTATACACTTCGATCAAGTCACCTCTTAAATGCCGTCTTTCAAGGCTGAAAAGACCAAGGCGTTGCAACCTGATTTCATAAGGGAGCTGCTCCATCCCTTGGATCATTTTTGTTGCCCTTCTTTGTACCTTTTCCAGTTCCGTTATATCCTTCTTGAGGTGCGG
Source organism: Anolis apletophallus (assembly GCA_030556195.1). Taxonomy (NCBI): domain Eukaryota; kingdom Metazoa; phylum Chordata; class Lepidosauria; order Squamata; family Anolidae; genus Anolis; species Anolis apletophallus. The sequence goes on from JARBWK010000005.1 coordinate 100,658,636, forward strand.
TGACCAGAATTGTACACAGTACTCCAGATGTGGCCTCACCATAGATTTGTAGAGAGGCAATACAACATTTGCCGACCTATTTTCGATTCCCTTCCTGATCATGCCAAGCATAGAATTTGCTTTTTTCACTGCTGCTGCGCACTGGGTTGACATCTTCATTGAGCTGTCCACCAAAACCCCAAGATCCCTTTCCTGGTTTGTCTCAGAAAGCTTTGATCCCATCAGTTAATTAATTTTTCTGTTTGGTATTAAGACAATTAGCACTATATTTTCAGACACAATTAACCAACATAGTAGAATAGAATAACTTTATTGTCATTGTACATTGTACAATGAAATCTAATGCTTACCCCAGCACACATCACAAAACACACCCATCCCTCCACACTCCAACCACCACTACACAGCCCCAAATGCCACATCAATGTGAAACCATGGAGTTCAATATAGTTACAGCTCTAAGATAAATGCCCTCTCTTAGTCTGTTTGTTCTTGGGGTTTTTTTGTTAGTTGATTGTTTTCATCAACTGTATAGCCATGGCCAACTTATGAAATGCTTTAACAACAACCAGAAAGGGAAAAGAAATGGAGCTGAACAAGAAGAATAATTAATCTGGACATTTCATTGTGTTATATAAGACATAAGGCAGTAGTTAACAATGAAGGCTATGAGAGAAATGATTGATGATGTGATTATCATAAAGCAGAAGAGTTTGAACAGGTCCACTCAGAGGCAGGGCATCTCACTTGGGCAACTTGAGGTAGTATGTCTCTGAATATTAAATTTCTTGGGAACATTAACAGTTGGGTGCTATTCCCTTCAGGTCATGCTTGTGGGCTTCTTGTAGGCATCTGTTTCATTGCTGTGGGAACAAAATGCTGAATTAAATTGGCTATTTGCCTGATCTAGCATGATTCTTTCCATCTTGAAAGCCAATAACTTCACACAGTTGCTTGCACACTGTGATTTTAAAAGGCCCAGTAAATGGTCACCCTCTGTTTCAGCACTGCATGGCTCTTGCCTACATTGGAACATCTCTCTCTTGAAAAACGTTATGCTTGAGGAAATGTCAGGTGTACATTGGTCAAGATTACACAGTTGGCCTTCCATATCCATGGATTCAGTATCCATAGATTCAACCATCTACCTCTTGACATATTTTTGAAAATAAAATCCAAATAGCAAATCTTGATTTTGCCATTTTATATAAGGGGCATTGGTTTATTGTATATAAACTTAGTTGAGTATCCATGAATTTGGATATAGATAAGGATCCTGGACTCACTGGCCCACTGTTTATATTTTAGTAGTCACACCACATTCTACAACAGTATAATTGTGCAATGAGGACCTTGGCTATGAGCTCGCCATGGCAGTGTGTAGTAATGAATTAGTTTTCCCACACCACCTATTAAAAAGTGAGGGGACTACGTATGTGCTTGCAATAATGGTTGGCAGAACTAGTGGTTACACGTGTACAACATCCAAACCACACTTACACAATTAGTACACTGATGTATAACTAAGGTGGGCAACTATGGAGGGGCAGGCACATTTTTCACTCCTAAACCCCGTGCAAAGACCATACCAGCACTTTACATGTGGCCAGAAGTGATTTTACATACTTCTACTTTTTTCTTAGACTGATTTTTTACCCTGGAGCAGGGATGGGGGTTATACATTGTAAGAATGCTGGGGGCCTTTGGGAATGAAGCTTCCACGTTTGGTGGAGATTTTGATGTGTTTGGGGCCCAAAGTGAAAAATGCTAGAAGATTTAAGAGTCCAGGAGCTTCAAGGGCCATAAATTGGGCCTGCACTCCATGTTTCATTCTTCGCTGCTCTATGGTGTGTGACATAAGTGTGTGGTTTCTTAAATCATACAACCATTAAAGGAATGTATATCCATTACTGTTAATTTCTGGCTTGTGACTGCATGAATGCCAAACTCTAGTGTACAATGTGGAATTCATCCTCATGAGATCTTCAGTATACATCTATGGAAGAATTTCATCTGTTCCCTTTGTGCACTCAACCATTTGATTCTAGAATCTTTCCTTGAATATTCTTGGAGTGAGCTATGATTAAAATGAGACCCATTCAGTTTATATTAGTTGATATTTCTATGATTATGGCAAAATGAGAGGAAAAAGAGATACTATGTTTGCATGTCTCATGACTTCAAAGCCTATCTCATGTGTTGCAGGGGATCCTTTCATGAGTATTTGGAGCATGGAGAAACCAAGGAAGTTCATCACAAGATCTGTCTGGACAGTTTATGTAAAGTTGAGAATACTTTCCGGAAAATGAATTATTACCATGCAAAAAATGCAGCTCTGGAAACATACCTCAGTAGGAGAAATGTCAAATTAAGAAAAAAAAGTTAGAACAATGATCTTCCCAGAAGAACCAAATTATTCAGTCTTTTTTTGTTTATGGAAGTTTCTGCCATATTATCTGAGGAGGCTGATCTGCCATTTCAAGTCTCACACTAGGAACTGTGCAGATGGCATCAAGGCAAGGGGAAAGTGAAACAGATCCAAACAGCCAAGGATCTGACGTCCACTATTTTGATGCAAATTATGAGCATATTTCAGTATGCTAATGAGGGGTAAAGCTCTGGCACACTGTACCTTTGAAGCATCTTTTTCAGACTAACAAGTTACCTGATTTGTCTCATTGTTCTTTGAGTGCTTCACTTCAGAATGGCCTGTCCTTTGCTGGCAAGATAATGCTTCTATTTAGTTCATTGTGAACTGCAATTATTCTGTCCTCTGCCCTTTGCCAAAAGGGCAGGGAAAATAATCTTTTTTATTAGCATTGTTAATATCTTATCAGTGATTTTTACTGGGTAATAAAGTTTTTACTACAGTATTTTTTTAAAAAAACAACCCTACAAACTTACTATAAAATGCAATAAGCCTTTAATAAGACCTATTAAGAAAATCAACAAGTTTAGTCAAGGATCTTATGGCATTTCTACCACATGCAAAAGCATTGAATCCTTGTTTGCCAAGTACTTCTGTTAGATCAAAAGGCAAATTCTTTAGCCTTTCATTGTGTAACAAAATTAATTAAAATCATTAGAATTTCTAGAAAATACAATCATGGACCATTATGACTTTCTTTTTGAGGCTACAAGAGAGGGAAGATCCTGTTGGTAATGCTAAATCCAGAGGGAATTGTTGGTTTCTAAAATTATTAGGGAACCAGACATCTTGCTTAAATGTCCATAAACATGGTGGTGTCATAAGGTATTAATGCACAATTTTTGGAAGAATTTGAGCCCTAATCATGAATTGTGTATTTTTTCTTTTAAAAAACAATTCAATGAAATTTTATTAACAAGAAGTAGCAACAAATACATTACAAAAGACATACATGTAGGCATATGGTACAAAAAGGGAAACAATAATTTCTTTCCATTTGTGTCAAGTAAAAAGAGAAAATAAATTCATTTAGCCCCTTATCACACAAGCCTACTATTCCATTACAGTCATATTATCACTGATACTAAATACATGTTGAGTACTCCGAAGATTTCACCTCTTTTCATTGTGCTGATTTGCCAATTTGTGGTCCAGCATTCATACTTCTTCACATGCTCCTAACCTCACTTTCCTGTTATCAAAAAGTAGATCCCAGAATTATGGTCCACAGCTCCATGCAGACCTACAGCAAGCCTATGTTGACCTTTCCCTTTGTTGCATAGTAACCTTTTCTATAAATTTCCCCTGAAATATAGCCTCACTCCATCCTGGATCATACAAAATAGGCACATGATTATCATAAATCTCTCACAATATCCCAGGAAGACACGCGAGACACACAATGGGCTTATAGAAGAGCCTCTGGGTCCTTTCCTATTTTTTTCCTGATAAGATTGGATTTATTCCTGGGAATATTTCCTTATTCCTGATACCAAAATTGACCCTTCCCTGAAGCTTACATGGCCAACACCTTGAGCACCCTTTTTGTTTTCCTGAGAGGCACCCATTGTATTAACCAAAGTTGAGATACCAAAAACCCATTTAGCCCATTATTGCATGCACCACTGCATTCCTTTTCAATCACATCAATAAACAGTCCCAAATCTTCAAAATAATCCAATAAGAGTTTATGAAAATATCCTGCAATGGCAGGGAACAACCAGTGGTGATGTCAGATGGAGCTCCAGACCAACCAGGGAGCAGATCCTAACCAGCCGCTTTCCAGGCCAATCAGAAGCCAGCATGGTAGACTTGAATAGATGTCAATATACTATAAATAAAATGTATGTTCACAATTGTGGCATGTCAGTTCTTTGGAGTGCTGTCTGTGCGAACATCCTCTTTGGCCATTGAGAATAAAGCCTCTGATTTTGCCTCTAATCTGTCCATGACTGGTCTGGAAAGCTTGACATGCTACGGTCTAAACCTGTGGTTCTTGCAGAAGCTGAAATGCTACTGCTATTCCATAATTTGAAAATTGTTTTAAGCATAATTGTACAATTACAGCATTTTATCAGTCATGGTGATGGAGATTTTTTTTCTGCTTTTCTTTCCACTTATCTAGCAAGTAGGTGGGATTTTTTGTTACTATATTCATAACAATATGGGTTAATATAATGGACAGAATATATATGGAAAACAACTATCATGTAATAGCAAGGGGGAAGGAGGAGATGAAGAGAATCCCGTCCCCTGTTGTCAAGTTTCTGTTGGCATACTAGCACAGAAGCAGAAGAGATCCATCGCCCCAAAATAGGTGATGGAACTGATGCAGGGTTGAGAACTATTGACTAGTTTTGTCTGTTAATGGGGAGAATCACATGTGGAAGACAGATTAACAGTGGGATGCACGCAGTGTCATGCAATACTAGTTTGTTATTATTATGTTTTTTTTATATCCTACTTTCCTCTCTTTACCTGCCTTGTGTGATAAAGTCCTTTAGTTCACCTCCGCCTTTTTGTATTTATTTATTTATTTAATGTTAGGTGATGTGTTGCTTTTATATGTATATTCTGTGCTGGATTGTATTTATGCATACTATTGTAAACCGCTCCGAGCCTTCGGGTAGTGGTGGTCTATAAATGTGAAGCATAAATAAATAAATAAATAAATAAATAAATAAATAAATAAAAAAAAAAAAAAATAAATAAAAATAAAAATAGTTCACACTTGATTTGTGTGATCCACCTGCATAATTTGTTGAGTGCTCGTCAGATAGGAAGGGTCACTTGATACTTGAAGCTGCTGAATGTTTTTGTTGACACAATCAATAAAACATTATCTGTTCTTATCAAATGTCTTTACTTTTTTTGCATCCATTGCAGGCCTTTAAATTTATTTTGGAGGTGAGAATGCAAATCGGGGGAATCTTAAAGGATTTTATAAATTCATCCATATCTAGGTCAGGTAACATTTCAGATGAGTACAGTTTAGAATGAAATGTATGAAACTCCTTAATAATCTCCTTAGGGGAGGTTTCTATGGTGCTATCAGTCATGGAGATGGAGATCTTTTTTCTGCTTTTCTTTCCACTTATCTAGCAAGTAGGTGGGATTTTTTTGTTACTATATTCATAACAATATGGGTTAATATAATGAACAGAATCTTGGATCTTTCTATTATATAGTTTGGCAATCCCACCTTTTTGTGGAGCAGCATACTCAAATCACCTGTGCCTTTATGGGTTTGAGATATTTGTGTTAGCTCTTGGAGCAAGTCTATTCTCTGAAAATCTCCAAGGTTTTTCTTTCTTTGTTTTTTGACTCCTTCCTAATTAAGAGACTCCATAGGGCTGCCTTTAGGGTATCCTACAGCAGTGCCTCCAAGGTAGTTGGAGTTCTATTTTCCATCTAAAAGCATTTTAATGCATTCTTTATGTGTTTTCTGACATTTTCATGTTTCAAAAGTGTGAGAGTGAATCTCCCAGATTGAGTAAGTATAAATGTCAGCATAACTCCCTGTTCCATGTGGTCTTGAATCCCTCTTAAGCAAATACTGAAATGCCACCCTGAATTTTGAGGTCTTCAACTTTATTTCGAAAATATTGTTTGGATTTTCCTGCTTCTAATTCATATCCCAAGGTATTCTCAATGTCATGGATACACCTGGTGAGAGCTGTGAGTTTAGAGTCCACCGGTTGGAGAACAAGAGCTCAATCCTTCTGAAGGCCTTTAGGCAGTTCTCTCTCATTATTGTCAGAAAATCTGAGGAATGTAAGAACATAAGAACATAAGAAGAGCCATGCTGAATCGGGCCTCAGCCCATCTAGTCCAGCATTCCACCTTTTTATCATTGATTTGCCTTGGTTGGGCCCCCACATGAGTAAATTCTGTCCATCAACACAGAGGGAGTCCATTTTAGCTACTGATTCCCTTGGTTCCGATAGATCTGGCATTGTTGTCCACCTTTTTATCATTGATTTGCCTTGGTTGGGCTGCATGATAGTTCTGTCCATCAAGGGGAGGTTTTAGTTCCTTCATAGGCATAGAAATCTGAGATCTGTGAAATCTGCAAACCATTTTGCTCCTTGTGTTTGCATTTGTATGCCATTTCACTGTTAATTCTAACTCCATTGAGATCATTCTCTTTAATTATCAATTACATTGGATGGTTGACTATGCACCCTCAGAGTTGTATATGTCTTCTTCACTAGCTACTGGTCTGCATTGCTGTTTTGCTTTTTAAAATGGTAATTGAATTTCCAGAGAATAATGTTAATCTCCCCCAAAATCAAGCCATAAAACCATTTCTAGAATATAATGCAATGTGTGCTCTGATTTTTCATATTACAAGCCTGTGATCTGAACCTTTTGAGATAAATTACACACTGGTAAAATCAGTGTGCCGCTGATAATATTGCAATAATGATGTAGCTGTTGAAGTTAGCAATTAACATTATTTTTGATGGTACAGGAGTGTGGGAAATCATATTCCAGTAAATTGAGAGACAGTTTTCTAAGAAAATAAAATATAAAAAGAGCCTCTATGGCAGTGGTTCCCAACCTGTGGGTCCTTAGGTGTTTTGGCCTACAATTCCCAGAAATCCCAGCCAGTTTACCAGCTGTTAGGATTTCTGAGAGTTGAAGATCAAAACATCTGGGGATCCACAGGTTGAGAACCACTGCTCTAAGCTATGGATGTGGCGAAAATGTTAATTTCTAAACAGCAGTATCAAATTTGCAGATTACTGAGTGATCTATCATAATGTGTGTGTGTGTCCTTGTTGTATGAGTGTGTATATATTTTCTCCATGCTATCTGCCAACCTACTCTGGCCCAGCACCCTTCATATGAATTGAACTATAACTCCCACTACCCCCTAGCTAGAGATGATGGGAATTTTAGTCTGATTTATATGGAAGCTGCCATGTTAAGTAAATGCACTATTTTAATCTCTTTCTTTTAAGGTATTGCATTTTTGCCTTGCATTTCTATGAAAACCAGCAGTTGTGGGTGCTGGGAAACATTGCAAATAATTTGAATAATGGAAACCTTAATGTTATTGTAATAAAACAGTAGAAAAGATAAATCTTCACATCCATCCTAAAAGCCATGGATAGGGGAGTGATTGTAGCTGGAAGGTGAGTGTGTTCCACAGTTTGTAGCTGGAAGGTGAGTGTGTACCACCAGGCAAGTGGTAGAGACAGACCTCTACCACATAAGGTACCTGGTGGACTTCCTGAGGTTACAGTATATTATTGTTCTTGAGTATATTTTAGCATTTTGAAATTTCACAGCTCTGCATCATAAAAGCAATTACATTCCTTTATCACAGACTAATATTTCTTCCCTTATTTGAATAGGTTTCCATGGCTATTTTCGATGGTCTCCATGGTGCTGAAATAAATTTTCTGATTGGGACCACCGTTGCTGTGACAATAATCCACATCTAACAAGACGCAGGAACGTAGGTACTCTCAGCCACCTACCATTAGATATTTTAAGATAACTAACATTATATCAGGAGATCCAAACGTACTTAGTAGGAGCATTTGAAGTGGTGGCTTTTTAAGCCATCTTTCTGAAACATCCAGGTCTTGGTGATCTACTGGCATGTTTGTTATTGGGGAATAATGCATTCATTCTCAGATTGTGCACAAGCTGATTAAAATATCCCACTGGAATAAATTGTTTCACCTTAGGTAGCTATTGAATGTACTTTATTAATGCATATGATATGATGGTTGTGGGATAGTACATAAACTCACCATGCACCGTACAAAGCTTTAAATGAAATGAGCGCTACCTTCAGAGTAGCTAATATTTGAAAGTCAACAATTTAAGCCAAAAATTATCTTATAAAAACAATAATAAACAACATAATCCTACTAAACTGAAAATCCATGTTGGTTAGAGTAATGTCAGAGGATTTACAGGTTTGAGAAAACAATAAGGTCCCAACATGATGACATAGCTGGAGGAGATAAAGTCTCTAAATAGGGCATTGGATTTATAGTGTGCTGCCAGAGATTTAGGGGTAACCCCCTGTATTATCCCAGAAGGCAGGCACTGGTGATGTCTTTCAACATGATACATCAAACACAACTGCACAGAGTATGCCATTCATATACAGTGTAAACAGTGATGAAAATAATACGCAAACTTTTCATAGCAGCACTCTCATGCTGAGATTTCCTCCTTTTGCTCTAAAGCTCCCAGAAATCCCAGCCAGTTTACCAGCTGTTAGGATTTCTGAGAGTTGAAGGTCAGAACATCTGGGGACCCACATGTTGAGAACTACTGCTCTAAAGACCAGAGAAGAGAATCCAGTCTGGGAATCTATGCCAAACACATCTGCACAGAGCCATATACTCTATTAATTACAAAGTCAAGCAATTTCCTCAAGTGGAAAATGTTGAGCATTAACAGCAATTGCTGAGTCCAAGGGCCATTTGCCTTTTTGGTGAATTGAGGTGTGTGGATCTCACAGCTTGACCTATACCCATTAAATTAAACACATGCCTTTGGGTGTGATAGAGGTGTCATCACTAAATCAGAATTCAACTACCAATCTAGTTGTGACCTATCTACCTACCAGAGAGAGGGTTCGCACTATATGTTCTTTGGTCTCACCAGCCATATATCTTAGGGTGGCCTTTGGCTTGTTAATGGCAGCATGCCTTCCTTTGTACCTAGAGACCATAAAATACGAGTGCTCATTGAAGGGAAGGATATTAGAGGCAAATATGAAGTATTTTGGCAACATTATGAGAAGACAGGAAAGCTTAGAAAAGACAATTATACTGGGGGAAATGGAAGGAAAAAGGAAGAGGGGCTGACCAAGGCAAGATGGATGGGTGGGCGGCATCCTTAAAATGACTGGTTTGACCTTGAAGGAGCTGGGGGGTAGTGACGCCGACAGGGAGCTTTGGCGTGGGCTGGTTCATGAGGTCACAAAGAGTCGGAAGCGACTGAATGAATGAACAACAACAAAAAATATGACTGATTGGAGACAGACTAGTCAGGGAAGCTTAGTCAGAAGAACCTGAGGGAGAAGCAACATGGTTCCATCCCTTACTCTTTAAGAACCTGCTCTAGGGAAAGAAAGTTAATTAGTTGGCAAGCTGAATGTCTGAAAATGCAGTTCCCCCTTGTCAAATTAATAAATATTTCTAATTTGGAACACAGCAGTTGACTCTTGCCTCTTTATTTCTGGGCTTAGGTGTGGAAGGATTTCATTTATTGCAGGCTGAGAGAACCTTATCTTCAGAGCAATTACTTAGCCTCTTACAATATGTGGCAGAAATTAACACAAGCTTTTAGAAACAACTTGCTCTGTAAAATAAGGGATGTGAACATGAAACTTTGCCATGGCAACTGAAGAAACACGGTACTCTATGTACCGCAGAATTACCTCAGAAACACAGCAGGATTTCCCTCATAGCCAAAGGCTACAGAGGAGAGGATTTTGCCCCCTCCTCGGAGAAAGAGGAGGTTCTTGGAACCTCTTGGAGGCAGGGGGCGTGGCCTTCCTTTAGGAAGGCCAGCCTCCTGAGAGCTCAGTTGGAGCTCAACACTCGGAGGAGACAGTCGACCCACCACTCCCGCCCTTTAGCAGTAAAGATTTTTGATCGCTCTTTAACTAAGAGGATCGGGTGAGGAATTTTCTCCCCTGCCACCTTAACTGTGGAGGGGAGTTTTTTGCCTACCCCTTTGCGGTGTAGGGGCTAGTAAGGGGAGCGGTATGTATTAAATAGGCTTAGCGGAAAATAGCTAGGGAAAGCCCCTTGTCGGTGTGCACCTAAGGCACCTCCTTCAGGGGTGAGGGCCATTAAGTTAACATTCACCTCAAAGTTCAAGTTGAGGGGTTAACAAAGTGGAATGGAATGAAAGAGGCTGATCTCAAGATCTCGAGGACAGACCTCTCATTCATTTCCCTAAAAGGGGTTGCCCTGGTTGGCTAATCAGGGAATCCAGGTGGTGCGCCCGGAAGTGGATATCGTTAGCCGAGGGGCATGATACCCGGCTAGAATACACCTTGATTCCTGACACCTTCTGAGTTAGACTTAAGGAAATTTAAATAGGTAACTTTAAATAAAAGTTGCTCAATTTGAACCCAATACTTTGTGTGTCGTCTCTTTTGTTCAGGGGGTTGGAGGGCAAAAAGTTTTTTTTAAACTACATATGTGAAGATCCAATACTGTACATTGGTTCTTTGAAAGATGCAGAAGCACAGTTCTTTGACCACCATCTTCATCAACTTTCCATAGTTTTTATGAAGAAGCTGCCTCATGATCTAATTACAATAATAACATAATAATAATAAACTTTATTTGTACCCCGCTCCATCTTCCCAAAGGGGACTCGGGGCAGCTCACATGAGGCCAAGCCCAAACAACAATTACAACAAAATAAAATCAAAACATCAGCAATGAACACAATAAAAATACATACATATAAATAAAAAAATATATACAACTAGATATCTTCAATCACAGAGACAGGGCGGGGGTTAAAAATGTTAAAAACTCAGGGTGAGATAAGTGGAATAGCATCCTTTACGAGGGGAAACATCCTATTTGGGGGAGGGGGGATGGACTCCAAGAACGGAGGCATTGAGGAGAGCAATGGTAGAAATTAAATAACTACTCTCCGAAGGCACAGTGGAAAAGCCAGGTTTTCAGGTGTTTTTTTAAGGTCTCCAGAGTGGGGGCTTTCCTAATCTCTCCGGGCAAGGAATTGCTCACCAGATGCATCTGTGAGACTGGCAATGATCATACTTCTCTTTTAAAAGCCAAAATAAATGTGAAATGTCACTGCACATAATATACTGCCATTAGGATCACAAACATTCATAGGCTGACTTTAATATTGCTTCTCTCTCTCTCTCTCTCCTACAAGGTATAATAATAATAATAATAATAATACTGTACCTCTCATAGCTTTATAATAATAGGCTGAACATCAATTGCTAAGAAAAATTATGGCACAGAGCTATTATTTGTGTCATTTTCCGGCTGTCATAAACATCTGCATGCCCAATTTGAAAAATATGACACAGGACCTCATATGCTTTGGGCTGATCCAGCATGACTCGTCTTACATACTTTCCAGATACCTCGAGACAGATGACTGATACTTACCAAAGTGGTGGTTTTTTCTAGGTAGATTAGTTTGAGGGAGAAAATGTCCATTTCCAGGATGTCCATGGGTCATATTAAGCTCTACAATAAAGGGAAATTTGGAAATGATTGGGGAGGATTCTGAAAAGAGAGGGTCCTGGGGTCCTGTAATCTGCTGATCGATTAATTGATTGATTGATTGACTATACAAAGTTTCTCCACAGTCAGATCACCATCCCTCTGAACTGTACAGAAAACTATGCCCAGTGTGTGCCCTGCAGCATGGATGGCACCATGGTTATCATATAAGGACCTGAAGTTCCTCTGGACAGAGAGGTCTCCGTGTGGATATTGAAATCCCCCAGAATAACTAGGGCTTCAGCTGCTGCTGCGATCCTTGGAAGGGACGGAGGCCCCGCCCGGGGACCCCGCCCTTGCAGGGATCGCAGCAGCGGCTGAGGCCGGCGCCGGCTTCAGCTGCTGCTGCGATCCCTGCAAGGGACGGAGGCTCCGCCGGGGACCCCCGCCCTTGCAAGGGGATCGCAGCAGCGGCAGAGGCCGGTGCCGGCTTCAGCTGCTGCTGCGATCCCTTGCAGCGGCTGGGACGGAGGCTCCGCCGGGGACCCCCCCTCGCAAGGGATCGCAGCAGCGGCAGAGGCCGGGCGCTGGCTTCAGCTGCCTGGGATCCCCTGCAAGGACGGCAGAGGCTCCGCCGGGGACCCCGACCCCCTGCAAGGGATCGGTGCCTGCGAGAGGGGGAAGAGGGCGGTGCAGGGAGGAGGAGCTCGCCCTCTTCCACCTCCTTGTACCACCCCTTGTCCCTCTCTCACCGGTGCCGATGCAATCGGCGCGGAGAGAGGACAGAGGGGCGGTGCAGGGAGGAGGAGCTGGCTCACTTCCTCCTCCCTGCCCCCTGAACTAGGTTATCTGGAGGATTGGTGGTGGTGTTTTGTCTGCAGAGGCTTACAGAAAATGATTTTTTTCCTGGGTCACTATCATGTCCCACAGTTGATGGTGGTTGGTAGAGTGGCATGCCTAGCAGTTGGTGTGGTTATATAATGCTTGACAGTTTGATGATGGATAATATAGGGTTATTATTAGCAGGTCATGCTGCAAAAGGCATGGAAGGGGTTAATCTTCCTCCTGATTCTGAAGGTCAAAGTAATCTGTCAGTAAGAACTCACAGGCAGCAGCAATCAGGGAGGAGACCTGTGATCAGTTGCATAAAAAGAGCCTGACCAAAGACTATATTTTCGGACAAAAGTATCTGTCATATTTGGTTGGTGGTGGTTGCAACTGCAATGGAGTTATTTTGACCTGCATCCTGAACTCCTGTGCTGTACTGTGAATTGAGGTGATAATCTTGTTGTGGACTCTGTTGCTCTTATTGTGGACCTTTGTGTACTTTGAATTCCTGGACTGATTCTTGACTATGGATTTTAGATTTCCCTTGAACTCTGTATTACAAATATCTTTCTTGACCTTTGAAACTAAGACAGTGTTTTGTACTTTTGAACCTTGAAACTATATTCAGTGGACCCTCGGTGTTTGACTCATGTACTCCAACCTTGACTACTGTTTCTTCTTGATCCTGACTAGGTGTTTGTAGTACTCCCAATGTTAATGAGACTTTGTGACTTCAGCTGTGTACTATCTTTATGTTTGAACTTGGACCTGGAAACAGCCAAGTGTTTAAATTACAGTTTAAAGTAAAATAGTTACAACACAAGCCTGGTGGTGTTTGGTTAACCTCTGACTGCATACTGGCAGAACCTTGGATCTTGATAGTCACATAGATATCAGGGAGAAATTGTGCAAAGGGAGCTTTAGAAGGTTCATGCAGCTCACAGAATGCATTTTACTCATGCCCAAAACAGATATTATTAGATTCAGTTAAAAATATTCAGTTACCAACTTGGAGATCATTGCCTTTACCTCAGAACTCCTGGAAGGGTTCCATTACACACTGCTGGCACACATGGAAATTGGTCTGAGTTTTAGCCAAATGTAAGCTACTTGTCCCCTTGTTCTTTAAAGATAGCCCTTGTGTTGTATCCATTGTCAAAATGTTCATCTGTCTTGTTTCCTTTTCTCTCCTCCTTTCTTATTTTACCTAAAGGGCTAATGCAACCAACCCCCTCGATAACGGTTGTTATTTTCTCCTCTGCTTTGTATCATACTCCACTGAGTACATGGATGTCTCTTTTGCAAGATTTAGTGATTTACACTCTATACAACTGAATCCAGTCGTTCTCTTCTCTTGAGAAAGCGACTGTCTTGGGCTTTGCCTTTGACTAGCAGTGCTTAGCCTTGGCACATAGGGGGGAAAGAAGCTAAATGTCTCTGTATTCTACATCCGAAGCTCTCTGAATTGTAAAAGCAAACATTTAACAGCTGCTAGATTGTCTTAGGAGATAATGTACCCAAGCTTGTTCATAAAAATAACAAATCAAAAACCTATTGAGGCTTCACAGAGCTTTTAACATATGCACACAGATTTAGGGGAGAAATTATTATGCACTAGAAGCCCTTTCTACTCCTTCTCATGAACAGCGTATGTATTTTAAGACAACCTTTCAAGAAATAAAACACAAAGAAGTTAATTCTCCTCCTTCTCTCAAGACATCCGCATGATGAGTTTGTACTCCCTTAATCAGTTATACAAGGCGATGCCTTTTTACATCCTCATTCATTTTAAATATATTTACTATTGTGATGACACAAAATGGTCCAGGTTATTACCCAATGTATATATTTTAAAGATGTTTCATTTACTACATCATTCATATTCTACTAAAATGTATGAATGATGTACTTTGAGAATGAGTTAGGAATGCTAGACCATGTGACAGCAGTGAAGGAAGCTAAGAAGGTTATTACCTATAAAGCCCTCTAAGTGCAAGTTATTGCCTATGAAGTCCTATACGCTTTGGGGTCCATCCTATTTTTGAGACCAAATCTCTTTCTACAAACCAGGTGGGCTCTCAGATTGACAGGGAGGCCAACCTCTTGGTCCCATCACCATCTCAAGTGCTGGGGATGAGAGAGAGGGACTTCTCTGTGGTACCCCCCCCCGCCCACTCTGGAATACCCTCCCAAAAAGGATTAGATTAGCCCCCACCCTTCAATCATTCCATTCCAACCTGAAAACATGGATGTTCAGACAGGCCTTTGATTTTGAGTAGACTGAATGGGCTCATAAGAAGCTGACACTTGGCACCTTGTGAATTGACAGCAGTTAGTTTTATCTACTGTTGTTTTAAAATTGTATTATTTTGATTTTATGCTACATGTGCTGACAGGGGTTGTTACAATTTTATGTGACTCGTTTTATACTTTGTACCATTTTAAATGTTGTATGTTATATGTGCACCCCGGAGTGCCTTGTAAGCTGCACTGAGTCCCTTCAGGAAGATGGTGGCGGGATATAAATAAAGTTTATTATTATGCTAAAACCCTCTCTAATTTCCTCCATATTTAAGTATGTTAACATGATGGCTTACTTAACTCTTTTATACAATTTTGTCTGTTTTTTTAAAGTAATACTTCCTTGTAATGCATGTTGCAAGCTATCCTGTGTTTTTAGTATTGAAGAAGTAGCAGCACCACTTAGGGTGCATCTACACTGTAGAATTAAAAGCTATACATAACTGCAGTAGGAGAATCAGGGTCAAGATCGTAGGGCATGGAAAACTTAAAGAGCTAAGCTTTGAAGTGTCATGGTAAAGAAAAACTGCAACTACTAGACGATTGAGTGCAGGGAATAACATTTAAAGCTGTTATCAATTCTGTTGTTGAAGGCTTTCATGGCCAGAATCACAGGATTGCTGTAAATTTTTTGGGCTGTATGGCCATGTTCCACGTTCTGAAACATGACCATACAGCCCGAAAAACTTACAGGAACCCTGTTATCAATTCTGGTAGTGTTATGTCACAGGACCTTGCTGTTGCCTATTCACTGCCTAGGAGTCCCAAGCAAGGTGCTTCTTATGGCCTCATCACACTAGAGAAAAAATCCACTTAAAAGCCGGTTCCTGCCTCCTGCAGAATTCCGGCGTTTGTAGTTTAGGAACAGCCTCACTAAACTACAAACCCCAAAATTCTTCAGGAGGCAGAAACCAGATTTTAAGTTGATTTTTTTCTAGTGTGATGAAGTAGTTAGATGCTCTAGTAGTGATACCAGCTGCTTTTCAGAACGTCCAAGTCCTCTTCCAATCGTTGCATGCCACCCACCATGAACTAGAATCATACTGTTGGAAGGTATCACATGAACCAACCAGTCTAAATCCCTGCCATGTGGGAATAGGCAATCAAAGCACTCCTGACAGATAGCCACCCATCCTCTGATTAAAAACATCCAGAGAAGGAAACTCCAACACATTTTGAGGCAGTGCATTTCATTGTAGAACCGTTCTTACAGTTAGGAAGTTCTTCCTAACGTTTAGGTGGAATCTATTTTCCTGCAGTTTGAATCTATTGCTTTGAGTCCTAGAGTGCATCTATTCCCTACTGTAGACTTAGTAGTTTTTAAAAGTATTTAGTATTCTCTGTCAAAGAATGCTGATAACTCACCAAACTGTAACTCCCAAGATTTCACAATATTGAGCCATGGCAGTTAAAACAGTGTCAAACTGCATTAATTCCACAGTGTCGATACACCCTCAGTTTCTAGAAGCAGAAAACAACCTTGCTTCATATACATTCTAAAATATTTAAATAACTTTCACGTCACCTCTTAATTTTCTCCAGGCTAAGAATATCCAAAGCTTTTCCTTATAGGCTTTAACCAGTTTGGTCATTTTTCTCTGGACATGAGCTTCCACTGTCAGCCCCAGTTTCTGTCAACCTAGCACTTCATAAACATGCAAATGTGATTAGATCAATAGGTACTACTTTGGTGGGAAGGAAACAGCACTCCATGCAGTCATGCCAGCCACATGACCTTGGAGGTGTCTATGGACAATGCTGGCTCTTCGGCTTAGAAACGGAGATGGGCACCAACCCCCAGAGTTGGACACGACTGGACTTAATGTCCAGTGAAAACCTTTACCTTTAACTTAGAAACAGAAAGCAAGGGAACAAGCGGAAGGGAAAGCCAAATGTCCAGTCCACAGTCAAACCCAACTACCAGAGTGTCAAATAGTGAGTTTGTGTCCACAAGTCAAGAGCCATAGTCCAACAGCAGTCCAAATTCCAAAAGATGCCCAAGAGACATGGTTCTAAAGTCCAGGCATGGGCACAAAAGCTACAGCCAGCAAACAGGTAACACACTGCAAATCCTTAAATGATGCTTTCAGAACTGATCCTGATTGCTGGCCTTCATCTCAGCAAGCTGTGGAGATCTTCTCGGCTGAGCCTTTTCTATTCTTAGTTCCACAAAGACAGGCAAAGTTAATTCTTCCTCTGCCTGCTCAACAGAAACCTCTTGTGTTTGGCCAGCAGGCCTAGTAGTTGTTACTTCTGGGTGTGGCTAAGGGAGTTGCTGTTTCTTGCTGGGCTCAAATTCAACAGCAAAGCCCTCACACTCAGGGCCCTTCCAGACAGGCCCTATATCCCAAAAGCCAATCCCAGGCTGGATTTAAACTGGATTATATGAGTCTGCACTTCCAGATAATTTGGGATAAACAGAAAACCTGGGATCAGATCCTGAGATATAGGGTCTGTCTGGAAGGACCCTCAGCAAACCTTCATCCATGCTATCCATGATGGATTGGCCCAAAGTGGACCTGATCCAGCTGTCTAGACTGCCCTAGAGCCCTGAGAGATTCCAGAATTTCAAGCAAATTCTACAGTATCTCCTAACTCTGTTGAAAGTGGGACAAAGTCAATTTAAAGTTAAAAACCCAGGATACTCAACAGGAGTTGCGGTGTGTTTCAAACCAGGTGTTATCCTTCCTATATTTATGCATTTCAATTTTTTTTGCTTAAGCTTATTACCTTTCATTCCTTCCTGTTGGGAAATAGAATCATTTTCAGCAGCACCCACATCTGTGCTGTATATTTGTATCAGCATTTATACTTTCTCTAGGATTTTTTTTAAGTCAGAACATCTAAGCCTTACAGTAGATAAAAGAAATGATAGTATTGCACAGCCAGATGTATACAGTAATGGTTTAGGAGTTGTGGAGAAGAAAGCAGTTAAATTATAGAACTGGAAAATAGTCCACATAGACCACGAATTGCAATATGCATTGATCTGCTTAGTATTTTGTCTGTTGTCTTAAAGAACTTTGGTAGTCATGGAAACATGCTCCAATTTCAACCTGGTCGGGTTTTTTTTAACGAAATACCATGTGTTTATTACTCCGTTTGTCCTTCGCTGCTAGTGAAGACACTGTTTTCTTTTCACTAAAGAAGCCTATTATCTGGTAGATAAAATGTCAAACCATAGGATTTTATAACAATCCAATTCAAGCTTCTGTAAGAGGATGACTCAGTGGAGAAGTCCTTACCTGTGCTCTTTCTTGGGCAAGGAAACTAACATGTTTTCTGTTTGCTTCCCTAAAGCAAGAAGATGTGTTCTATCTAGGCGGTCCAATATTTTATCCCTTTTGGAGTAAGACAGATGTGCTGACAATCTGTCCAGGGATTGCCTAACTGAGAGTTCCCCAGGACGTCCCAGTCCCCATGTGTTTCACTGCATCTCCCATCATGACTTACTCATTTCCACCCTAGAACTCTGTACTGCCATCAGCAACATTAAAAAAGCGACAGGAAAGGAAATCATACATTTTGTAGGGGACACTTTAAGGGCTTAGTTTTGTTTCTTTGATCTCAGTTATGTTCAGCCAACATTTACATATTTTGCAGTCCCAAGAACTACATTTTATGAAAGAGAGAGAGGGAGAGAGAAAAAGCTTGTTCCGTCTCTAATGAAAGAAGAAAATGGTGATGAAGCATACATAGGAACGGCAAGGATTTTCTGCTTTTTCTCTGCCGAGAAAATGAATGGTTTTATGAACTTTCCAGGATGCTTTTTCATGTTGACAGAGCATTTGGAAGCTGACAATTTTCCTTACTGGAACATTCAATTATTTTCTCTTTTTGGGAGTTGTAGTGAGATAGTGCTTATTTATGCCTGGTTACATCTGTAACAGAAGTTGTACATAGTTCAGATATTGAGTCTTTCAGCTTTGGTAAGGATATTTCTTTCCTTTGTTTTAAAACAAACAAACAAACCAAGAAGAACATTCAGCACATACTTTGCTATAGACTCAGCCCCCTTTTGCTTTGTCAGATTTGATTATTCACGGATTTGAGTAAAATATTCTCTCTAGGATTCACTATGTCCTCTTCTGGAAGCTGGCCATAGAGTCACTCTGGATGACTTAGAGATTCTTTGAGAGAACACCTCACTAGGAATTTCAAGGTTCCTGAAGTATGTTTGTGTTCAACTTCTGGTAACCATAAAGTTGTCTTAAAGTACCTCAAGATTCCCAGAGATGTGATTTTACAGGTTTTTAAAAAAGCGTTTTCATATTCACATTTTTGCATTGCCAAGGCATCCTAAGCACAGTGAAAGTGGAGGGCCTGCCTGCTATCCTTTCCCATTTCCTCCCAGGGGGAGGGGGGGGGGGAGGATGCTGCACTTTGAATACAGAGAACCAGATAAATGTCTGGGCATGATGCAGAAGGTCTATTGGTCACTTCTTTCTGGAAATTTTGCTGTACAAGCAGAAATATTAAGAATACACACATCTGGCCCCTCACTGAATGTATCGGATATTCTAGTAAACCTTGTTTCCGCCTTGAGAAAACCAGATAGATTTCTACCCATCCTATCAGAGTGAAACCCTCTTATAGTGCCGAGACAACGGGGATATCAGGAGGGGAGAGGCTGACTACCCATGAAAGATTATGACTACCACATCAGCTAAAGATTATTGAATATGATTTTCTGTGGGCGAGACGATGGCGACTAGTGGATAGCATATATTCTATATCGGAAACTAGAGCTGATGTGGTCTATCCAATGCAATTTTCTTAATCAGCACCCCCAAATAACCAAACCAAATTTAAAGTTGTTGGAAAACTGATTTGTAATCCTTTTGGTACTAATGTTGGAGAATGGTCCCTAGTCAAAGTGGTCCCTGTTCAAGGGGTCCCTGATCAAAGTGGTCCCTGGTCAAAAAAGGTTGGGAACCACCGATATACATCTTGGAATAAGGGTGCATCTACACTGTAGAATTAATGCAGTTTGATACCACTTTAGCTACCATGGATCAATGCTATGAAATCCTGGGACTTGTAGTTTGGAGAGGCACCAGTGCTCTTTGGCAGAGAGGCTAAAGATAGTGTAAAACTGCAATCCCCAGGATTCCATAGCTTTCAGCTATGACAGTCCCAGTGGTGGGAAAGTGCATTAAAAGAAACAGAACTATGCATTTCATGTCACTTGGAGCCTGTCTTTATTTTTAAAGGACTATGTGTAAAAAGCCAGTTACCGATATTTGACATAAAGCCTTTAGTATTTAGTTTGTTATTCTGTAGCTTTGTTTCTGGGGAAAATGGAAGGAAAAAGGAAGAGGGGGGCGACCAAGGGCAAGATGGATGGAGTGACTGGCTTGTCTTTCAAGGAGCTGAAGGTGGCCACAGTCGACATGGAGCTCTGGTGCGGGCTGGTCCATGAGGTCACGAAGAGTCAGGAGTGACTGAACAAATGAACAACAACAAAGCTTTGTTGTCGTTGTTGTGTGTGCTTCATGTAGTTTCTGAATTATATCAACTCTAAGACAATTCTCTGAGAATGGTTTTTAAGCAAGATTTGTTCAGAGGGGACTTGGCTCTTTTTTGAGGCTGAGCATGTGACTTGCTCAAGGTAATCAAGTGAATTTCCATAGTTAAGCAGTCCAACTATTACACCATGCTGTCTCTATAGCAGCAAGTTTTTTGTTTTGTTTTTTAAATAGAAACAGCAAGTAGTTAAATATCACATTGATTGCATTTTCATACATAATTCAAGTAAACAGCTTCTACTTTTTGATAGTTTTGACAATTCCATAGCTTCTGAAATACACATGGAATTTAGGTCAAGCTTAGCTAAGACATGAGTAATGATTTTGCTGCTTTTCTAAACCAAGCCAATATCGGCTTCATGATGAATATGATGCCACTTGTTGGAGCAAATTAAGAATAATTCCTTTTCAAACATGACTGTTTTAACAGAAGCCAGGAATGATGCAATCAAGAAAAAAATTATTTGCATCATGCATAATTACTATATATATATATATATATTCCAGAAGAATTCCATTCTAAATATGGTCTCTCCATATTCATGTCCTAGATTATTTCAGCCTCAGATTTCTGCACAGATTATAGTATATTTAACTTTTAAAACTGGTCAAATTAATAATAATAATAATAATAATTAATAAACAACTTTATTTATACCCCACCGCCATCTCCCCAATGGGGACTCGGGGCGGCTCACATGAGGCCAAGCTCAAACAGCAAATTACAATAAAATCAAATCAAAACATCAGCAATAAACACAATAAAAATACATACATATAAATAAAAAACAATATACAACAAGATATCTAAAATCACAAGGACAGGGTGGGCCGCAGGCACACATATAAAATGTTATAAAAAAACATCAGGAATAGCATCTTTTACGGGGGGGGGGAACATCCTTTATGGAGGAGGGGGGATAGAATCCAAGAACGGGGGCATTGAGGAGAGCAATGGTAGAAATTAACTACTCTCCGAAGGAAAAGCCAGAATTTCAGGTGTTTTTAAAGGTTTCCAGAGTGGGGGCTTTCCTAATCTCTCCAGGCAAGGAATTCCATTAGAATTAGATTTTTTTCAGTGTTTACAGTAAGTTTAGCATCAAATTCAGAAAAAAGAGTGTTTAAGTTGATAGGAATCTCAGTACTACAATAAATGTTCCTTTAATTCAGAATATTTACTATTATTTATTTATTTACAGTATTTTTACCCCGCCCTTCTCAAAAACCCCCATGGGGGGGGGGTCAGAGTGGCTGACAAAGGCAGCAATTCGATGCCACAGTATACAATATAAAACCATAAAAACATACAAAATTAAAACAGTAAAAGTTACATTAAAACAAATAATCAACAGTTAATTAAGTTAAAAACAGTATTCCATCCACAGACCCAGATTAGTAAACAGTAGCCATATCCTCATCTGTCGACTTGCCAATCCAATTCCAGTTGAGGTGCTGCATTATGCTATTGTGCAAAGGGCTGGTCCCATAACCAAGATTTTACTTTTTTCCTGAATGCTAGGAGGGATGGGGTAGATCGTATTTCACTTGGAAGTGCATTCCACAAGCGGGGAGCCACAGCCAAGAAGGCCCTGTCTCTCGTCCCCACCAGCTGCATTTGAGACGTTGGCGGGAATGAGATCAGGGCCTCCCTGGATGATCTTAAATTACGAGGTGGGACATAGAGGCAGATGCGTTCAGACATGTAATTTTAATTCTTTTCTATGTTTCCTGGTAGATGTGTGCAATATTGCTCAAAAACCAAATTATATACCGTATTTTTCGCACCATAAGACGCAGGTTTTTTCCTCCCAAATTAGGAAGAAAAATCAGCCGCGTCTTATGGAGCGAAGATGCAGGCAGGGAGGGGGGGGAGGCGCTGGAGCAGGGGGGGCGGCGATATACTCACCAAAAGTGTCTGGAGACCGCCGCCTCTGTTGCTGCCTCTCCTCTTCTCTGGTCCGTTGCTGGTCCGTCCCTTTCCTTCCCCCCGCCCTTTCTTCCCTCAAGCAAAGGGCGGGGGGAAAGGAGCAGGAGGAGGAGCGAAGCAGCGTCGCGTCAGACGCTCTGACGCGACGTTGCTTCGCTCCTCCTCCTGCTCCTTTCCCCCTGCCCTTTGCTCAAGGGAAGAAAGGGTGGGGGGAAGGAAAAGGAGCAGGAGGAGGAGCGAAGCAGCGTCGCGTCAGAGCAGGAGGAGGAGCGAAGCAACGTCTGACGCGACGTTGCTTCACTCCTCCTTCTCCTTTTCCTTCCCCCCACCCTTTCTTCTCCTGCTCCTTTTCCTTCCCCCCACCCTTTCTTCCCTCGGGCAAGGTTAGGGGAAAGGAGCAGGAGGAGGAGCGAAGCAACGTCTGACGCGACCTCGCTCCTCCTCCTTTTCCTTCCCCACCCTTTCTTCTCCTGCTCCTTTTCCTTCCCCCCACCCTTTCTTCCCTCGAGCAAAGGGCAGGGGGAAAGGAGCAGGAGGAGGAGCGAAGCAACGTCGCGTCAGAGGAGGAAAATAGAAAAAATATTTTTTTTCTATTTTCCTCCTCTAAAATCTAGGTGCGTCTTATCAGCCGGTGCGCCTTATGGTGCGAAAAATACGGTATATATATATACTCACCAAAAGTGTCTGGAGACCGCCGCCTCTGTTGCTGCCTTTCCTCCTCAGTATATATATACTGTATCTGCAAACAGTAAAGACTTAGGATAAGGATGTCACCATTACCATTAAAATGAGAGGCCAGTATTGACACACAGAAAGCAGGGATATATGAAAAGGGTAGAAATTCTTTTCAAAGTAAATGAAAAAGCTGAAAGGAATGGTACCCATTTATTTCATTCCCTGCACATAAAGAAATGAATGCTGGAGTCCTAAGTGAGTGCTGGAAATAATATATTCATTCACCGAGTTTCTTATTCAGAACCATTTCTTGACCTCCATGGCAGATTGTAAGAATGCAAAAAAAGGAGAAAAGTACCAGAATAGAAAGAATTAATATGATGATTTAGGCTCTCCAGTCTTTCATTCAAATACATTTGAGCAATTGTCCAATGCTCTGATGGCTCACCCTTCACAGAGCCCTTTGATTGCAGTGTCAATAGATGAGATTTGTGAGAGTATATAAGCCCTAAGGCACCAAACCTTGTCTGAATTTGGAAACTAAACAAGGTCAGCCCTGGCTAGTACTTGGGTGGGAACCACCAAAGAATGCAAACTGGAAAAACTGCATCTGAATATTCCTTGCCAGAAAAAAAAACCCTATTAAATTCCTGGGGTTGCCAAAAATTGATAGGTGACGTCAAGGCACAGACATCTCTCTCTCTCTCTCTCTCTCTCTCTCTCTCTCTCTCTCTCTCTCTCTCTCTCTCTCTCTCTCTCTCTCTCACTCACAAAACATAAGAGTTTATTGTTTGTGCAAGTCCACATCTTTTCCTTGGAGAATAAGTATTTGTAGATCCCTCCTGGTGATATATATATTTTTTCTTGTACAAAATGTTGCGGTACTTACACTTCCTTTAAGAATTTTCAGTGTCTTCATTTAAGAAATTGCAGTGTCTTACTCATGTCTATATACTTTGCTGTTCCTAGTTTAGAGAACATATATAGACTTTAAGCTTGTGGGTCCATTTTATTTTTTGATGGAAACAAAATCTACCAACTGAACCAAGGTGGGTAGATATATGTTAAGTTTTAACAATTCCTGATCTGGGAATGTAGAGCTGAGTACATGGCCTGACTAGGAACTTGTAACCTAAAGAAAAACAAAGCCCATAAATTATTGCATATAAAACTCCATCGTATCATGTCACAATCTTTTAAACCACCATCTCGCTGCCTCGGGGATCCAAGAGTCTGCCCTAAATTGGGTCGACTCCTTCCTACGGAACCGCTGGCAACGAATGGAATGAAACGAGAGGGTCTCTGAAAAATCACCACTCATGTGGAGTCCCTCAGGGGGGCATCTTATATCTACTATTATTTAACATCTACATGCGACCACTCGCTCAGCTAGTCCCGAGTCATGGGCTGGAGTGCTATCAGTATACTGATGACACCCAGCTTCTTCTATGGATGGACGGCCAACCAAACTCGGTTCCCGATAACTTCACATCTTGCCTTGAGGCCATAACAGGTTGGATGCACTCCAGTAGACTGAGGGTGAATCCGGCAAAGACGGAGATCTTGTGGCTGGGTCGTCCTGGATTGGATAAGGCACGGCTGCCCACTATAGACGGCGAACCTCTCTCTCTCCAGCTACCACCGTCAAAAGCCTTGGTGTCATTTTTGACTCATTATTGACAATGGAGGCCCAAGTCTCCGCTGTCAGTAAGTCGGCCTTCTTCCATCTGGCACCCTACTTGTCAGGGGATGACCTGGCCGCAGTAGTTCATACCACAATAACTTTGAGACTTGACTACTGTAATGTCCTTTATGTTGGCCTTACCTTGTCAGTGACCCAAAGACTTCAACTGGTACAAAATGCAGCGACCAGACTCCTCACGGGAATTCCCGTGAGGAACGATATAACACCTGTCCTATACCGACTGCATTGGCTTCCGGTCGAATTTCGTATTACTCACAAGGTGCTGGTTCTAACCTTTAAGGCCTTGTATGGCCAAGGGCCGGCATACCTACGGAAATGCCTCTCTCTGTGTCGACCCTGGAGATCACCTTGCTCAGACCATCAGAATATACTACAGGTCCCAGGCCCTAAGGAAGCCCATCTAACATCAACCCAGCGTAGAGCTTTCTTGGTGATCGCTCCATCACTTTGGAACGCCCTCCCTCCTTACATCAGAGCCATCCGTGATCTAAAAGATTTCTGCACGGCTTGCAAAACATGGCTATTTGAGAGGGCGTTCGGCTGAGAACTGTTAGATTGTCAATTGTTTTTTAGATGTTTTAGATGCTAATTGTTTTTAGATGTTTTTAGATGTTAGATATTTAGATTTTTTAGATGTTCAAGCATTTGGCTTGTGTTTTACTGTAAATCGCCCAGAGCCAAGTGGGATGGGCGATTAATAAATCCCTAAATAAATAAATAAATAAATTATGGGATGGTGTTTTTTAAAAAAGTTATTATAGACAATCAGAAATCTATTGCAAATCACTCAATCTGTCTGTAGAACTCTATCTAATGCGCGAAATGAAGGTAAGTATTGTTACTACCGCTAAGCAACACCAAGAAGGACCAGGGCTAATACAAGAATGAATAATGAAAACAAACATGCACTGGTCATCCAATTATATTATACAAATTGTACTCACAGACCCCGATACAATGTGAAAATCATTCAAAACATAGATCATTCATAGACAGTCCAAAATATCGACGAGTAAGAGTTCAAGGTTTAGTCCGAAGAAATACAGTTCCACATCATCAAATTTTATCCAAGTTGTGGTGTAAATTCAAAGCGAAGTCGCATTTGAGTGGAGCCAAATGATATGTAATCCAGGAGCCGGGTTGACGAAAGTCACAGGATTCCTGCTCCGTTTCACGCCTGTAGGCGCTTTATCAAAACCCACAATAATAATAAGGTAATGTAGGGCATCCACCGATCTACAATAAACATAAAAGGTCCAAGTAGTAACATACAATCCAATCAATAATAGGCAAACATCGAATAATATACATCAAGATACATCCCAATATCATCACATGCAGTCAGGCACGGGCCAAACTCGAGGGAGTAAGGTGCATAATTGTTACAACGGGTGTAATTTAACAACAAATTAATTAGGCTAACTAATGAACACACCAGAAAGGGGATAGGCTGATTAAAGGAGTAAGGATTGCAGGGACATGGCTTCATTTAACCCACATGGGTGCTCTTTGGAGCCCCCAGTGGCGCAGTGGGTTAAACCGTTGAGCTGCTGAACTTGCTGACCAAATGTCAGCGGCTTGAATCTGGGGAGAGCTGTGAGCTCCCGCTGCTAGCCCCAGCTTCTGTAAACCTAGCAGTTCCAAAACATGCAAATGTGAGTAGATCAATAGATACCACTCCAGTGGAAAGGTAACGGCATTCTATGCAGTCATGCCGGCCATATGACCTTGGAGGCATCTATGGACTATTTCTTTAGCTTAGAAATGGAAATGAGCACCACCCCCCAGAGTTGGACACAACTAGACTTAATGTCAAGGGGAAATCCTTACCTTTTTATGTGCTCTTTATGAAGGAATCATTAAAGAAACAAACAGTACTAACTGCCAATGTTTTCTTTGTTGGAACTCTTCCTATTCTCCATTTTTTTGTGCAAGTTTGGGATTTCCCTCTACAATAAAGTCAGTGAGCAAATAGTGTTCCAAGCCTTACAGCTAAATAAATAAATGACAAATCTGACACCTTTTCTGATCACAGTCTCAATTCTATCACCTTTATCTTGGAACTTCTGTGTGGGAGAAAACTGTGTTTAGTCCAGGATGTATATTTCCTTGAAGGATTGCTATGGTAAAAAGCACACAGCCTGGAGCAGTCAAAAGCAAAGATCTGTGTCTCTTTGGTGCAGTAACTTGACAGCCTGATTGTGACTAGAAACAAACTTCAGGTGAATAAATAGAAAACTCTCTCCTGCAACTGAAGTAAGTGATAGTGAACAGGCCTCTTTTGATTAAAAAGTTCAAAACAATGCAGCAGGAAGAAGGCGGGTGGCAGGTATGCCCGACAAGTAGGTTGACAAGATGTTTTGCCCATCTAATGTCTCCCTGATTTTTTCATTAACTCAAGCTAGGGATGAGAGGATCTCAAAAGTTGCAGGTCTGCACATTAGATAGCCACATTATCCTTGATATGGAAATAGAAATTCAAAGACGTTACAGTTTCTTGACTCATCACAGCAGTTCGTGATCTTCTCTTAGCGAACATTCTGCTGACCTGTTCTGCCTGCTCATTAATGTCTGGAGGCATCTGCAATACTAATGAACCTTGCTTGCTTTGTATTTAACCTCCAGGGTGACCTGCAAGGCATTCATACACCATAAAAATCAGACCACATGCATGACTATATCATTAGCTATTGTTGTAATGTTTTTGGTGTGCATAAACCCAACAAATCTAAATTAGACACTTCCGATTTTATCATGCTGCACAATGCTGCACAAAGTCCTATTCTGTCATCTCAGTGTAGCACAGAGGTGACCCTGGCTTTTAAAAGATATGCCGGTGGAGAATAAGCTCTGGTAAGTTGGACCAAGCTGGTTAATGATAACTAAAAAGCTAGCAGATTACAGGGTTATGAGGAAGTATATCCAGATAAGTATTCTTTAACAAAACAACCTACTACCCACTTCTGTTTCTTCCTTCTGTCCGTCCTTTGCTCTTATGTTACCTGATCTAATATGTTCACAGTACAGTGGGCCCTTGATATCCAGTTGGGCTTGTTGTTGTTCATTTGTTCAGTCACTCCTGCCTCTTTGTGACCTCATGGACCAGTGCATGCCAGAGCTCCCTGTCAGCCATCACCACCCCCAGCTCCTTCAAGGTCAAACTAGTCACTTCAAGGATAACATCCATCCATCTTGCCCTTGGTCGGCCCCTCTTCCTTTTTCCTTCCATTTCCACCAGCATCATTGTCTTCTCCAAGCTTTCCTGTCTTCTCATTTAGTGGCCAAAGTACTTCATCTTTGTCTCTAATATTCTTCCTTTCAATAAGCAGTCAAGCTTTATTTCCTGAAGTATGGACTGGTTGGATCTTCTCGCGGCCCAAGGCACTCTCAGAACTTTCCTCCAACACCACAGTTCAAAAGCATTTATCTTCCTTTGCTCAGCCTTCCCTATCATCCAGCTCTCACATCCGTAGGTTACTACGGGGAATACCATTGCTTTTACTATGGGGATCAGTTGGGCTTGACTGATATCAAAATCCATTGATACTCAAGTCCCATGATACATAATGGCATAGTAAAATAATGTCCTTTATAACTTCAAACTACAAGAAAGGAGATTCCACCTGAACATTAGGAAGAACTTCCTGACTCTGAGAGCTGTTTAGCAGTGGAACTCTCTGCCCCGGAGTGTGATGGAGGCTTCTTTTTTGGAGGCTTTTAAACAGAGGCTGGATGGCCATCTGCCGGGTGTGCTTTGAATGCAGTTTTACTGCTTCTTGGCAGGGACTGTATGGCCCACAAGGTCTCTTCCAACTCTATGATTCTATATCCAATGGCAAAATTATGGTTTGCTTTTTTGGATATTTTTTAAAAAAACATATTTTCAAATGATGAATAAATTCTAGAGTATATGAATGTAGAGTGCCAGATGTAATTTGAAGGTCACTAAATCCACATAGCTATATATTTGTAAATACCCCCCTCCAAATGTAATATAACTACATTACAATTGCACCTTGGAAAGTCCCTGGCAATACAGCAGGTTAACCTCTAAGCTGCTGAACTTGCTGACCAAAAGGTCAGTTCAAATCTGGGCAGTGGGGTGAGCTCCCACTGTTAGCTCCAGCTTCTGCCAATCTAGCAATTCGAAAACATGCAAATGTGAGTAGATCAATAGATACCACTTCTGTGGGAAGGTACCAGTACTCCATGTAGTCATGCCAGCCACATGACCTTGAAGACATCTACTGATGGCTCAGAAATGGAGATGAGCACCACCCCCCGGAGTCGGACATGACTACACTTAATGTCAAGGGAAAACCTTTACCTACAGTTGCACCTTAATGCATAAAGACTTTTTTTGTTTCAGAAATCACTAAATGTTGGAGGAGGAACATTGTAGGATTCAAATGCTGCTTCATTGATCTTCAGAGGATATTGAAATGACAATGAAGTAGATCAGGGGTGCTCACACTTTTTCAGCATGGGAGCTACTGATTAAAAAACCAAGCCCCAAAGATCACCTACCCAGAAATGTAAAACGTATAACTATTTTCTTATTTATTTATTTATGTTTATTATTCATTTTTATGTACCGCTCCTTCAAGCAGACTCGGGGCAGTTTACATAAAATGAAGTTATAAAACATCAACATTTCAATTTAATAACAATATAAAACAGAGCATAAAAATACATCCAACCACCCCATTTCTCCCACACTGCCATATTACCACACATATTATCAGCCAGAAAGTAAGAAGAGAGGCTTTTGAACTGAGGCCATTTAATATTCAGCAAGGTAAACAAAGGGGCATGCATAAATACATCCAACCACCCCATTTCTCCCACATTTCCATATTCCCCAACATATATTTCTCAAGGAACAAAGCAAGCAGAGAGGCTTTGGACCGAAAAGGCCATTTTTTAAAATAAAAAGGAAACAAAGAGACATGCCACAGTACAATCAAGCACCCACCACATTTCTCCCACATTTCCATATTCCCCAACATATATTTCTCAAGGAACAAAGCAAGCAGAGAGGCTTTGGAGCTAAAAGGCCATTTTTAAACATTAAAAATAAACAAAGAGACGTGCCACAGAACAATCAAGCACCCACCCCAAAGTAAAAAGACCGACCTTTGAGATGCGGTAAGGAAATGACCCCAAAGCGTCCTCCTTCTCCTCCGTTGTTGCTCCTATTTCCACACTGCCAGCATGCGTGCCACCTCCAAGAGCTCACGAGAAGTCCGAGAGGCAGAATGGGTGCTTCTGCGCATGCGCACGGGGCCAGCCATGCATTGCATCATCCAGGCCCACCCCCTTTGGTCTCCTACGACTCTGAGTGGCTGGAGAAGGACGGAGGGAGGAGGAGGAATCCAAAAGAGGGGGCCCATTCTGCCTCTTGGACTCTGCAGCTTTTGGAGGCGGCGCACGAGCCTGGAGCGGGGAGGAGCAACGACAGAGGACTTCTTTGCAGTGTGCAGGGGCGTGTGAAGAGACCAACAGCAAAAAACCTGGTCAGGGGCCTGAAGATCACCAGGATGAGGCAGCTTCCATGCTGGCACGGGGGGCCAGTTCCTAATTTTACTCCCACCCTCCCTACTTGTATTTGTTGCTTGTTTGGTTTGCACTTTGTATTGCTGTATTATCATCATTCGCACTATGTTGATGTTTCTGTTGTTAGTATGTTCTATGTCGCAACTCGTGTTTGGCGTGTGGCATGGGCCCTGGATCTGGCTGGCTTATTGCCCCTTGGGGGATAACGCCCTGGCCCCCTGGGGTGCTGAGTTTCAGTTGACCGGTATTGGGCCAGTGGCACCCAGGCACACAAGCATCTTCGGACAACGGTTGGCTGTCCGTCCCCTGATCCAGGTCCCATGCATGGCCGCCAACCCTTGTTCCTGTTTTCAATAAATGAGTTATGGCCAATTTTCATCCAAACTCTTGTGTTTGTGCCTTATTGGTTTCCCGGTGAGTCACGGCAGTTAAGTGGTATCATACTATACCCGATAACCTGCTGTTGTTAACCAAATGTGATGTGTCATGGTTCCCACTAGTCCAATAGAAATGTTCCAGCATTAGCAGTTTCAGGGCTTCTCCTTCTGTTGTACATGGAGAATTCCAAAAGCAGATATGCCTTAAAGATGCAATATATATATATAATCAGACACCTTACTTACATATAAAGAATATGGCTTTTAAACTACTTCCTGGGTGTATTTTTCTATAAATTTCAATATGTTCTTTCAGGACATTTCAAGTTTGAATGTCAAATCAGCATCTTTGCTTTCTTTGAAAAACAGGCCGAGCACATGCCACATTTGAAGTGCTTATAACTGCAAATATCTACAGTGCATGGCACATTGTAATATTTCTGCCAGAAACACTGATGTAAAATTTTCATATGTGGGAGGCAGCAGACATCTGCCTACCAGGCTTTGTTCATTCTGAAGATGTCAGGGAAGGGCAGAGCTAAGATGAAGCAATGACTGAGTCATCTCCTGACTTTAAGATGTTTATAGGAGAGGAAGAGAAGTCAGGATATACCCATAGAAGCTGTTCATGAAACTGGCTGTGTCTACATTAGACAAAAGCTACCTATCCACGGTGGGTTGACAGATTCTGTTACTCAAGTATTCAATATTCTCTGGGGTTTAGTATGAGGTTTAAAGGTTCTAAATTTATTTTAGGAATATAGTTTAGAATTTTGACTAGTTCCTTCAGTCCAAACCAGATTCACAGCCGCACTAGAATGGTTTTTACAGAAAGCAGATGTGGGTGATAATGTAAGAGGAAGAAAGTGCTATATAGTTCATGTATTATTTCAACTGGCAAGAGTGATTAAGGGTTTTTCTGATATTATCTGCATTGTGTTCCAAAATACTTGTATAGCTATGGATATTATGGACATGGTGACTTGGAGGAGTATAAATGTAATGTCACGTTCACTCCATTGTAGGCAGCAAATTGTTTTGAGTTGAGTGAAAAAGGATCTACCCCAACAAGTGCAGGTCTAGTAATCCCCTGCTCCCCCTTGTGTCTTTCTCTTTGCTTGACTCTGAGAGGATTCACTGGAGAGGGCTCTAAACTTCCACAAAGAATTCGACAGCTATAATTTAATACTGGGCCCTTGCACTTTTTTATTATCTCTCATCTTGCAGCGTATGCTACTAATTGATCTGACCCCTCTAGCCCTTATCAGACCTTTGGCCCTTGCATCTTTTACTATCAGCCTCGTCCTGGTAGTTGTATCACACAAGCCCTTGGCTCACTCTTTATTTCTGAACATACCCACTGTGCTCGGCCACTGATTGTTGATTATGATGGTTATGTTTTTATGATGTTTTTACATGTATTTTATTGTTTTATTGTTCCATGTTTTAATTGTGTTTGGCTGGACTTCGTCCTCATGTAAGCTGCCTTCAGGGAGATGGTGGCAGGATACAAAAATAAAGTTATTTATTTATACATGTACATATGGGCACATACTCATATGTTCTCTCATTGGCAGTGGTAGCTTCTGGAATACATAGAGAGAGCCTCAACCTGAAATCGTGGGGAAAGACATCCTCTTGGTTGTCCTACAAGTTGCCCATGTCCATCAGTCTAAAGTCAAAGACTCTGTATTGTGTTCATTATTCTCAACAAGGAACTAGTTCAGGATTGGCAATCTTTTATCCTATAGATGTTCTAGTGTTCCTCTCCCAGAAGTCCCAGCCTGGACAGATAATTGTGAATTGTGGGATCTATGAGGAGCCAAAAGTTCCCCATTCCTGTACTTGATTATGACTTCATAATATTGTCGCCACTGGGAACTGCATATAAAGCAATCAACAGCTATCAATTAAGCACTTTGTTTCTTAACTGGCAACCCACACAATGACCTAAGGATTGTATTTTTTCTGATACCATTCCCTCTGTGTGTGTGTGACTGTGTGTGCCCATGCCCACTGATTAGGAAGATAGCTATTTCTTCTGAAAATGTGAAGGAAAGAGGCACTGATGGAGAAAATTGGCTTCTGGCAGTAAGCTGTGGAAAACATGTTTTCAATAAAAGAAAAGTAAAGCACAGAAAATAACTATGCCTATTTTGGAAATAGCTGCCCTTATCTATGTCAGTGACCAAAGGCACAGAGATGGAGCAAAAGTCCACACACACTCTTAATTAACGTATCCTCCAAATTTTTTAAGTAAATTGTAGAAAGATATGGAGGCTCAAAAGTGATGGTAGGATAAGAAGACAATGATAGGTAAGACACTGGATGCAATACAATCTTCATTATAAACTTGGATGCAAGAGCCTGCAAGATAACACTCTTCATTGGAAGAGGGTTGAAATTTAGAAAAACTAGATTTTGCTAAAATGCAAAGATATATGAAAAATAAGAATAAGGCTCCTTTGATCTTCCATATGTTTGGCCTTTGTGTCCCACTAGCCTAAGCAAGCATGGGTACTGGTCATGATTTATGGTATGTTTGTGCAAAGAATCTGGTTTCTGCTCCTGATGGAAGGGGAATGCTATACTGTTATCACCCATGTTCTACACTGTAATACAGATGGTTTAGGTCCAAGAAGTGTATGGAAATATGTGTTTCAAGACACTGCTTTGGTAAAATGAGAGGCTGGTAAGAAGGGAAGTATCATCCTTGAAGTGTAGATACATTTTGGAAAAAGTGGATGAAGATGTTAATGAATTTTCATGTGTCCATGTAAGAACAAGTCTAGCAATCCAATGCATGGCATCATAAATGGGAGTATAATATAATGGAAATAGGAAAATGAGAAACTTGGTAAAACAGAGAATGTTAGATGTAAATATGAAGATTAGCTAATGTCTATTACTCAGCTGTTTTAGTGTTGATGTGTATCTTATAATATATCAATTCAATACTGAGTTATTAAACTGTTTCTAAGCATTTCAATTGAAACTTTGAACATTTCCACTGGAGGAAAAATACAGATTATAAACATAATTATAAGCACCCTCTTGGTTTCTAAAGCTGCATATGGATCCATGTATAGCCAAAACAGCTGCATCCAAAAACAGACACATTCCGCCTGCACATCCTTAGACATTTATCAAAAGACTTGAAAGACTCAGTGGGCATAGAGGGAGGAGAGGAAGAGGAAGAAGAAGAGGAAGAGGAGGAATATTGCCGTTCACAGTAGGCCCAGGCAAATGCAAACTGCTGTTGAAGGAGATTCATTGAGTTGCAGAAGAAACGCCAGGAGAGAATGCTACCCAAGCATAGGCTAGGCATAGAGAAGGAGGCAGAGTTAGCAAGCACGTTAGAGAACAGCAGTGATTGGTTTAGAGGGGACGCCATTTCATTGGTTGTCCTGGTGCATTACAATTGGCTCAGAGAAAACCATGTGCCCTTTGTTTACTAGACAGTGATTGGTCTAGGAGACATCACATGTGTTAGCCTAATGAAACACCCACTTGGCCGGTCCGTGGGAAAGCTTATCAGAAAAGTAACAATATAGGGACAATCTACGCACATAGACAAAGCTTTAATAACTGGTCAGGGAAAATAAACTGCGCAGTGTCTGTTAGCCAATGAATTATTAGATTACCTAATGCATTGTTAATTGGTTAGAATCAGAAGCACATCATGAGTGTTAGCCAGTGAAATGAATGAACGGGGCGGGACTTAGACCGGCTCCATTGATTGTATAAAACTCAATGACTGGAAGGAGGGGGTGTTCTGTTCCTTGCGTCTTGTTACGCCAAAGGGCAGACCCTACAGCTGTGGATTTGGAATAAACTGTTTTTCCTGAGAAGTAACCCAGTTGTCACGTCTTCTTGTTCCTGCACCCGCACGGATAGCAGCCTTGGAGTCAAAGGGGTAATATTTGGTAGGATTTTTCCTGCTACACTGTGAGCTCTGCTAGCTTGCAGGTTCTTCCTCGTGAATAACTTTTGCCACACTTGTCCATATGTGTACTGGTTTATATCTGTAAAATGTTGTAAGGGATAGAATAGTTTTGTTTTTAAAACTCTAAAAGCAAACTTTGGACCATTGGACTGTTAAAAATCATAGTGCTAGCCCAAAGCATTTAGGTTAAAGTGACATTTGGCAAGGCCTCATGTGGATAAATATTTCCTCTCTCTAGTCAGAATTGCTCTGCATGGCAGGAACCATTTTGAAGATGGCAGGTTACCTTGTAGATGATCTAACTTGGAGGTCACAGAAAAAGAACAAATCTATTTAAATAATACACAATTGCCTACTATATTAGAATGCCGGCATGAATATCAATACGATAAAAGCGGCAAGCATTTTTCATCTGCATGACTAATATTGCTACTCTGCCGTGTGAGGCCGCTCCAAATCTTCCGTAAGGATCACGCGTAGACTGTCAGTCGATCCAACGTATTTATTGAAGGTACAACACTTGTAAAGCCAAAGCAGTGACCCGACACCCAAACACACCTTATATACCCCAAACTCCCCCCTCCCTTCACCTGCAACGTCCGGGAGAGGTTGCATCATACCCCCTGACTCAGCAGTCCTAGTGTCCATCGGATATTACATCATATCCCATCTGAGTCAGCACTCTCCGTGCTAGTGTCCAATGTCCAGAGGGAGCCGCGTCACGTCCTCCCTGACTCAGCAGGAATCCCCCGTTGGCTCTTGGGAGATTACATCATCCCCAGGGGAATTCCCCAGGGTCACATCAGTCTCTCGCATTCTAAGTCAGACTGCGAGTTCCCCTAGCCTCCCCAAGGCTAAGAACCTCCAGTTCTGACATAATGGCCTCCTCCACCTCGTCCTCCCCCTGCAGAAACAAAACACTGTTCAAACGTTCAGCATCACAGGACTCACATATCTCTTCAACAGACTACAATGAAATGTGGGGTGAACTTTATGCATCCCCTTTGGCAAAATTAACCTATACGATACTTTGTTTACCACTTGAGCCACTTGAAATGGACCTATATATTTTGGGCTCAGTTTCTTAGAGGGAAGTCCTAAGTTAATGTTCTGTGTAGATAACCAAACCAGGTCACCTTCCTGATATTCCTCCCCCTCCTGCCTTCTCCGATCACCAAACTTCTTATAAGAGCCCTGTGCTCTACGCAACACTTCCGTCACCTCCTTCCATTCACGCCGCGCCCTTACATCCCAGTTCTCCAGCACCTCCTCCGAACCTACAGGGACCTGAGGCAAAGGAACCACTTCTTGTCCATAAATCACTGAAAACGGAGTCTTCCCCGTCGAGGAGTGAACTGAACCATTATAGGCCATTTCTGCATACGGCAACAAATCCGCCCAATCATTCTGCTCTCTATTGGTAAATATCCGTAAATAACTACCCAACGATTTCTGCGTACGTACCACTCCGCCATTACAACATGGATGATAAGCGGTGGTCAATCGTCGATCAGCTCCCAACACCTCCAGAAACTTTTCCCAAAACCGAGCGGTGAACTGCACCCCACGATCACTAATCACCTGCTCGGGACACCCATGCAACTTATATATATGCTGAACATACAACCTTGCCAACCGCTCTGCCGAAGGCAACTTGGCTAAAGGTATAAAATGAGCCTGTTTGGAAAATAGATCTAATACCGTCCAGATATATCTATAACCTCGGCTCGATGGCAGTTCGCCAACAAAGTCAGTACTAACATGGGTCCAGGGCCGAACTGGAGCAGCCACCATCTGTATTAACACTTGAGGCTTAGCCGTGGGAGCCTTCCCTCTAGCACACGCTTCACAACCCTGCACATAATTCCTTACCTCCGCTCTCATTCCAGGCCACCAATATCGATTTCTCAATGCCAACAGAGTTTTAGTAAAACCCCAATGACTCGCAGTCTTATGATCATGTCCTAATTCCAATATTCTCTTCCTCAACCCTTGTGGAACATACAATTTCGACCTGGCAAACCATAACCCCTCTAAATACTTACACTCCTCCTTATGCTGACTCAACCAATCATCCTCAGGATAATATCTCTGCCATTCCCTTCGCCAACCTTCCAACTTAACTTCATCCTCCTTCTTGACCGCACGAGTCTGAGACCGGGTTTGCACAGCCAAACCCCACTGATTCTTTGTGAACACACCTTCTAAGCTAGGAGGAGGACTGGGACCCATGGCAGGATAACGAGATAGAGCATCTGCCACCACGTTCTCTTTTCCCTTAATGTGCCTCAAAGAGAAATTAAATCGGGCAAAATACTGCACTCACCTAACTAACTTAGGCGACAACTTCTGAGGCGCCATTAAATACTGCAAATTCCGATGATCAGTCAACACCTCAAAAGGGTGGTTCGCCCCCTCCAAGAAATGACGCCAAGTCTGTAATGCACACCGCACCGCAAATGCCTCCTTTTCCCAAACCGGCCACTTCTTTTCCTGTTCTCCAAATTTCTTAGAAAAGTACGCACAGGGCCGCAATCTCCCCTGAACATCTCTCTGCAATAATGCCCCTCCATAAGCCCACGCAGAAGCATCACTTTGCACAACAAAGGGCTTCTCAGTATCCGGGTGCACAAGCAAGGGGCCACTAGTAAACGCTCTTTTCAACTTCTCAAACGCCAGTTGACACTCCTCTGACCAGAGCAGCCTAGCTCCCGGAGACTTCACCTTCCTAGTCTCCCCCTTCCCCTTGGTCTTTAACAAATCCGTAAGAGGAAGGGTAATAGCCGCAAAATCCGAAATGAATGTCCTATAGAAATTAGCCAGACCCAGAAAAGCCTGCAGCTGTCTCCGAGTCTGCGGAGCCTCCCATAGCAAAACATCCTCAACCTTTGCTGGATCCATGGACACACCCTCTTCACTGATGCGATATCCCAAGAAATCAATTTGATTCTTACTGAACTCACACTTACTCAACTTTACATATAGCTTGGCCTGCCTCAATCTCTCTAACACCTCTCGAACCAACTCCACATGAGCCTCCTTGGTTCGAGTCATGACAACTATGTCATCCAAATAGACAAATACTCCTTTATAAAGAAGGGGGTGCAGCACCTCATTAATCAATTGCATAAATATACCGGGAGCTCCGGCCAAACCGAATGGCATGACCACCCATTGATATAGCCCGAGGGGGCAAGAAAATGCCGTCTTCCATTTGTCACTAGCTTTCACCCTCACCATATGGAACGCATCGATTAAATCAAGCTTAGTGAAATATCTTCCCCCTCCCAGCTGACCCAGCAAATCCTTAATCAGTGGCAATGGATAACAATTGGTAGTACTTATTGCGTTCAAACCCCGGTAATCAATACATAGTCTTAATTTCCCATCCTTCTTTTCTCTAAACAATACAGGTGCAGCAATAGGAGATTCCGACCTTTCAATGAAACCCTTTTTCAAATAACTATCAATTTGTTCTCGTAATGCCAACTTTTCTCACACTGACATAGGGTAAATCTTTGGTTTTGGCAATAAAGCCCCCTCTTTGATTTCTACACTACATTGTACATTCCGAATAGGGGGAAGGCATTCTGCCAACACCGGATAAAACACATCAGCATAATCCCCATATTCCTCAGGAATCCCCTGTAATTTGTCCTGGACTCTCTCCCCCTTACTTTCGATAAGAACCTTTTCTGTTGATGCCGGTTTACATTCTAACAACCCAGATTTCCAATGAATTTTGGGATTAGCATTTTCCAACCAAGGCATTCCCAATACCACATTATGCCCTTTAACAGGTGCTATTACGAAGTCTATTTCCCCCTCCCAAGGTCCCACTCGCCCTTTTAAACCCCTCGTGCTTAAAGGAAAGCCCCCCCTCAAGGAAGGACCCATCTAACTGAGCAAAGTGCACAGGGGCTGGCATAACTTGGGTTTCACATTCTAAATCCTTAGCAAGACTGGGGGAAATGATGTTTTCAGAACAACCACAATCCACTAATGCTCGATACTCATCATAGTTCCCTTTTTTACAAAGTTTTAAAGAACATTGGATACTCTGGGGGTTTACACTCACCCCTGTATCAGGTTGTTCCACCTTTTCACCCAAAGCCCCTCCAGCTACAGCCACCCACTTTGGGTCCGGTATTTTTTTCTGCCAACATTGCGATGCCAGATTCCGGGTTTCGAACAAACGAAGCAAAGGCCTCTCCCCATCACTGGCTTTCTTACTCCACCGGATGTCCCCTCACTGGCACCAACATGCCTGGGGTCTCCTCGAGATCCTCGCCCATCTCCCAAACTGCGTCTCGGCTCTCCACGGAATTTCCCCACCGTCGCCGTCTGGACCTTCCGACGCTGCACCTGGGCCAGGATCCCCTCCACGCTTCCTGCCAATTGAATCCAGCCATCAACATCTCCAGGGTCGTCCCGATGAAGACACCACTCCAGGATCTCCCTCCGAAGACCATCTTTAAAGAGCTCCAGCAATGTCGCCGGCGACCATTCAGCTACCTTCCCAGCTAGGCTCATGAATTCCTCCGAATATTCAGTCACCAACCGGGAACCTTGAGCCAAACACCGCAACGCCTCCTTGGCCTTCACTCTCTCCAATGGATCCCGAAAGCGATTTCTCACCACCTGAAGAAACCCTTGTAATGTTCTCAAGCAAGGGTCTCTGCGATCATGGCACTGGACGTACCAGTCAGCAGCTCTTCCCTTAAACACTGCTCCCACAGCTCGAACCCGGCTGCTCTCACTCGGGTATAAATGACCATAGTCCTCCATATGATCACTTACGGCTGCCACGAAGAAAGCAACCTTACATGCTTCACCTTCAAATTCCACACATAGGGGCTCCTTCCTGGGCCTCCCCCATAGTCTTGGAATCAAGGTTCCCTTCTACGAAGAGTCTCCTCCGGCATCCGGATCCCTCTCCCCAGTCCCGCCGATTTCGGACGTTCCAGAGAGCTCCTTTCATTGGACCCTGGCCTACGGGGTTCCTTTTCCTCACGAACAGGATTCAACCCCACTCCGAAGGGTTTCTTCATTTGGCTACCTCCCGTCCACACTCCCATAGGAGATCTAGGACGAACATCCGACTTCTCACCATCCATCCAGGATTGATAAGTGAAATCACCTCCACCAGGAGCGCTCCATATCAAATCTAAAGCTTGCTCCCTTCTTGACATCTCCCTGGACATCCGCCGGAAGGTATTCTCCATCGCCTCCATCCGGCACTGTAACACCTCCAACTCTGTCGGAGACTCCGGCTCAGTAGTCTCACTACCGCCTACGGGCATCCTCACCTTGCCTTGCCCCTGAGCCACCAACGGGTCCACCTGAGCAGTCGTGCCCCACGCCACTTCTCTGGTCCCTCCAGCTCCTCGAAAATCCACCTGAACAGGGTCGCGACCTCCTGTTTCTCTGGATTCACCTCCAACTCTTCTAGAGCCCACCTGAGTGGAAAATGACCTCCAGCCACCCACTTCTCTGGGCTCGTCTCGAGGAATACCTCTGTCCACCTGAGCCGACGGACGCCAAGATGCCGTCGCTTCTCTGGGCTCATCAGGAAATCCCACTTGATCGATGGTGGTCCATTCCCACTCCATCGTCCTTCGGATCTCCTCTGGAGCAAGATTCCAAGTATCCAAATAATCCTCTTCCTCCAACGCCAACCTCGCCATACTGGGAAAGTTGAAACGGGCTTTGGTTTCTGTGAGGCCGCTCCAAATCTTCCGTAAGGATCACGCGTAGACTGTCAGTCGATCCAACGTATTTATTGAAGGTACAACACTTGTAAAGCCAAAGCAGTGACCCGACACCCAAACACACCTTATATACCCCAAACTCCCCCCTCCCTTCACCTGCAACGTCCGGGAGAGGTTGCATCATACCCCCTGACTCAGCAGTCCTAGTGTCCATCGGATATTACATCATATCCCATCTGAGTCAGCACTCTCCGTGCTAGTGTCCAATGTCCAGAGGGAGCCGCGTCACGTCCTCCCTGACTCAGCAGGAATCCCCCGTTGGCTCTTGGGAGATTACATCATCCCCAGGGGAATTCCCCAGGGTCACATCAGTCTCTCGCATTCTAAGTCAGACTGCGAGTTCCCTTAGCCTCCCCAAGGCTAAGAACCTCCAGTTCTGACACTGCCGTACCACTATTACTCTGTGTAAACCAGCTATGCCTGGCTATGTTTTTGTATGATCATTTTTAAGATGTAATTTTATGCGTTTTAATCTTAGGTGTTTTATATGCTGTTTTTATATGCTGTTTTTATATGTTGTAAACCAGCCTGTGCCTCGGGAAGGGCGGTTTATCAAGTCAAAATAAATAATAAAATAATAATAATCTAAGGTACAGCATGCACATTTTTACAAGCAACTGACTCATGGTTTTAGATGATAGTGCATTTATTAAAAGTCAGATAAATTTCTTCCTCCAGAGTGATAACATACAAACAGTAGGACATCTATGCTAAACATGAAGCTAACAGAGAAGCTGAGGTTCTGACACCTGTCCCACAAATGTTGGAGCCCATTCTTTTCATAAACCTATCATACTTTTCTCCAAGTCAGGAAATATTCATCAAGAAACATAAAAGAATTATCACAATTTCTTCATTGTCAAATGATTTTAACTCCTTCATATCAATCCAAATTCTGTAACCACAGTGATTTTCTATAATGTTGGCTTTCCAAAGTAGAAGCTGGTGGCTTCCATGTCCATAGAGTGGCATATGTCTGAATTTAATGGAATTTTCCACAGCACTGAAATTATTTCAGTTCAGCACCTTGGATAGACACTGTTGAAAACAAAGCCTAAAACAATGGCATAGAACATTGAGGCCAAATGAGACATTAATAGCTCAGTAGCTACACACCTGCATTCATCACTGCCAATATCATGATGCAAAACTCAAAGAAAAATATGTATATCTAAGAATGTTTAAAATTATACAGCATTAAAGACTAAATGGCATCTTAGAATAGTGAAAACATGCAAAATTCTAGTTGAGCCCTACCTCATTGATTTACACAGAATGTTTGGATCATAACGTTCAAAATATCCTATTGTATAAGTCTAGATGTGTGTCCTTTGCACCATCCTTTAGCTGGTGGATCTGAATCAAGATTGTTTATTTAAAACTTACCAACATAGAAATACATTTTTATGTTGCATTGTGCTATTTGGTCATTTTTGACTTCTGATAACCATAAGATAAACAGGTTTTCTAGGCAAGATTCAGAGCAGTTTGCAATTGCCTTGCTCTAAGAGAGAGAGGGAGCTGTAATGGTGCAGTGGGTTAAACCACTGAGCTGTGGAACTTGCTGACTGAAAGGTCAGTGTTTTGAATTCATGGATCAGGGTGAGCTCTTGTCATTAGCCCCAGCTTCTGCCAACCTAGCAGTTCAAAAAACATGCAAATGTGAGTAGATCAATAGGTGCCGCTCCATCGGGAAGGTAACGGTACTCCATACAGTCATGACTTTCACATGACCTAGGAGGTGTCTATGGACAACGCTGGCTCTGCGGGTTAGAAATGGAGATGAGTAACACCCTCCAGGGTCTGAATCAACTAGACTCAATGTCAAGGGGAAACCTTTACCTTTAGGAGAGAGAGAATGACTTTCCCAAGACAACCCAAAGGGCTTCAAAGCCAAACAGGGATTTAAAGTCAAACCACTGCAACACACTGACTCGATCAACATTGTACTCAGCAATTACACATTCGTCTTTATTACAAAGGGAAGAAGATCTGCCAATGAACCAGCCATTTTGGACCCTTACAAGCCTCAAATATGCTCAGTCCAGTTCCAGAGTGGCTGATTCCTTGGCAGATTTTGCAGGAATTATCAGCAGATAATAACAGACACAAAATGGAAATAAACGTGATCAAGCTATCCAGGTAAAGGCATGTATGATTTTGCTCATCAATCAAAACTTGAGTGAGTTCCCAGTGTTCTATTTCAAGCTACTACTTTCAATCAAATGAGTTCTGTGCTTGACACAAAAATGGAGAAATAGTTTGTGTATGTACCAGCGAATAGTTTTCAAGGAAAATCTTTTATTGCCAAGTCATTCTCAGTACCCAAGAAAAACCTTATTCTTTCTTTGATTTTATATCTCAAAATTCTTCAAGTTATGCTTGTAGCATAAGTGTGCCTAAGGGCAGGTATACTGTACCTGTGTGGAAATTTTCATGTATTTTATCTTAAAATATAAAATACATGAAATATAGGGATAACTGTATCAGACTACATATGTTTTAGCCACAAAATGTGCTGGTGAACAAATCAACTTTTTAGCCACAAATTGTGCTAGTAAGTAGATCAATTATGCTATGTTATTAATTAAAATATTTAATATCCCACCTTATATCTCCGGGCAGTGCAAAAATTAAAATCAGTGTGGAACAATTTGAAAAACTGAGACATTAGAAATAATTCAATCAATCATATATCAGATTAAATGATTTGAGTTGTGTTAAATCAGTTTAAAACCAAATGTTTTATAGATGTGAACAAAATCAGTATCCTCCCTGTACACATATTTTGTTATGTAAGAATATGCATTGCACTATGTCACATGTTACTATCGTAAGCCATCAATGATTATAAATGATGAAATACATTACTATAAAATATTATTACTTATTAATATATTCATTTCCTTTTAGAAAGTAGTATTTTAAAGACAGAAACAACTTGTTCCAACTTTCAGGTTCAGACATTTTTTTGCTTCTAATGCACCATACTCCTCTCTGTGTTTATTTGATACAACTGCTTAACAAAAGGAGCACATTTTGGAGAGGCTTTAGATAGAAATATTATGCATCCACCACTGGTTATGCAGACAGGCATTTGGCTGATGCGATTTCTGATTCAATCAAAGATGCTATTTAACTCTTGAGAGCTAAGGCTCATTTCCCTATAATAATTGTTTGTATTTTGTGAGCTACAGGAACTCACAGGAAATATCTCAGTCAAGTCAATTTCCAAACTGCATACAACCCTATGAATGTAAATAGATGCTTTGTGCATAGTTCAAGGTCTAGTGTAGCCAAGAGGTCAATAACATCCCCATCAATAGTGCAGGAGAAGAAGTGATTCTATATTAGACCTTGAACTAGAACAGGTAGATGACATTGGTTGAGTGTCAGATGCTGTTGACAAGACATCGGAAAACAAAATTAACCTGTGCCTCATCAACCTGCCTGAACTATTTCGATGGCTTTAAAAACAGACTTACTTAAGGATAGGGGGTCTTCTCTGCATGAATGCATAAAGGAAGTCTAGGTGAAAAAAAATAAATTGAAACAGAATCCAGATAAGAGAGAGGTCATTGGCATTAAAGGTTCTAACCTAGGATTAGTGGTTTGTCAACTAGCTCAGGATGGGGGTTACATTCCCTCTAAAACAG
This sequence comes from Anolis apletophallus, assembly GCA_030556195.1. Taxonomy (NCBI): domain Eukaryota; kingdom Metazoa; phylum Chordata; class Lepidosauria; order Squamata; family Anolidae; genus Anolis; species Anolis apletophallus. Next base: position 100,702,534 of record JARBWK010000005.1, read on the forward strand.
TGGTTCCCAACTTTTTTGGACCAGGGCCCACTTTGACCAGGGCCCTCTTTGACCAGGGACTATTTGACCAGGGGCCACTTTGACCGGGTCCACTTTGACCAGGGACCACTCTCCAACATTAGTACCAAAAGGAGAAGGGCTGGTCAGCTCTGCTGAAAGGAGCGTGGGGGGGGCGATAAAGAGGAAGGAGGTTTGCAGACCAGCTTTTCATTCTTGCAACCCACTGCTGGGCTGGGGCCCACAGGTTAAGAACCACTAAAAGAGTGGAAGTGCACCTGGATCCACATCACCAAATTTCATCTCAGATAGATGCAGTGTTCAGGAGTGCTGCTCACTACCAGCTTTGACTGATAATTTCTCTATCATGTCATTTTGAAACTGTTTTTTTTATTTTGTCAAGTTATGTATTTATTTTGATGGTATTTTTGCTTTCTGTATTTTATTTTACTATGCTGTATTTTGTTGTAATTTTGGACTTGGCCTCATGTTAGCCACCCTGAGTCCCTTTCGGTGAGATGGTGGTGGGGTAATAAATAATAATAATAATGACATTCTGGGAGGCCATTCAATTGCTAGCTTTGCCACCCACTGAGAATACCATTTTCTTATGCTGCCTCACTCCACTTGGAATATAATGAAAGGCTGTATATGCTCTCTCCCATTTTGATTGTCCTAATCCTGAGGTTGATATTGTGCAACTAAATTTCAGTAATATGGCAGTATGGGAGAAAGAGAAAGAGAAAGAGAGAGTGAGTTAATGATTTTTAAACTTTAAAAAGTGCATGCGAGTGACTGGTTTATTTTAGAGGCAAATTGTTCTTCTCAAGAACTATAATTATTTTCTAAAACAAGATTACTTCTCCCTGAATGATTTGTTCTGGTGTAAAATGGAATTACATCCTATTTGGATTATTGTAATGCATTTGAGGATAATGAGTCTGCCTTTGGAAACTGTTTGGAAACTTCATTGGCTGATGACTGGAGTTGTTTGCAGACAGCACGCAATTTCACTGGCTACTTGTCCATTTCTCGGCAGAAATTCAAAGTACTGGTTATGATGCTTAAAGTTCCACAAGGCTTGGGTCCAGAACTTGTAAACGACTATTGCTCTACATGAGCCACCATGATTTTCAGGGAAGGACTTTCCCCATCACCATCGCAAACACAGTTTACGAGGGAGAGCCTCCTCCATTACTGTGGAATTTTGTCCCATGTGAGCTTCAGTTGGCCCCCTCTTTGTAGTCTGCTGGGTGACAAAGGCTTTTCCTCCCATTGAGGCAACTCTTTAGTTCTTAAATTGTTTGGCAGAAATATGTTTTCAGTGTGATGTAGTATGCTTGCAGCTTTTATCTTTTAAAGTAAGATTCTAATCTGCTTCAAATGGTCTTAACTTTGTGCTTAACATTTTAAATGTGTGTTTTACTTTTGCAAAGTAAGGTTTTAGTTGATCTTTTAAAAACTGCTGTAAGGCACTTTGGCTTCTATGTCAGGTGAAGGATGAGAATACATATTAGTTAAGCCGATGGTTTGTTGACCGAAATAAAGGCTACTGACTGATATTAGTTAAGCAAACAGTCAAATACTGCTTTAGACAAATTGGATGTAATCAAGTAATCTGTTCCCATAATAAGAAATTACTAGGAAGCAAGAGGGATGTGGCCTGAATTGGGGGTGTAGGAGCAGATTTCAATCATTGGTGCCTAGAAGGGTGTCTTATTTATTTATTTATTTATACCTTGGCTTTCTCCCCATGTTGACTCAAAGTGACTAACAACCACACACTTTGGTCACAGTTCCAAGTTAAAGGCATTTTCTATAGACACCTCCTAGGTCTTGTGGCCAGCATTACTGCACGGAGAGCTGTTACCTTCCTACAGGAGTGGTACATAGCGATCTACTCACATTTGCACATTTGCTAGGTTGGCTGAAGCTGGGGCAAACAGTGGGAGCCTACCTTGCTCCTTGGACTCAAACCACCAACTTTTTGGTCAGCAAGTTCAGTAGCTCAGTGGTTTAACCCATTGCACCAACAGGAAGCCCACAGTTTAAAAATGAATACAGAAATTAAAATTAAATAGTACTGTGTGTATTTAGGGTAAATACAGTTAAAATTGGGGAGCCCCTGGTGGCAAAGTGGGTCAAAGCGCTGAGCTGCTGAGCTTGTTGATCGCAAGGTCGCATGTTCGATTCCAGGGAGCAGCACAAGCTTCTGCTGTCAGCCCCAGCTTTTGCCAACCTAGCAGTTCAAAAACATGCAAATGTGAGTAGATTAATAGGTACTGCTCCAGTGGGAAGGTAACGGCGCTCCACGAAGTCATGCTGGCCACTTGACTTTGGTGGTGTCTACGGACAATGGCGGTTCTTCAGCTTAGAAATGGAGATGAGCACCACACCCCAGAGTCGGACACGACTGGACTTAATGTTAGGGGGAAACCTTTACCTTTTACAGTTAAAATATAATAAATAGAATTAAAATTGCATTTTAACTTACAATCTCCACCTCAGAATCCCACCCATAACATCTCCAGCAATATGCCCTTTATCCTTTCTCAAATGCCTCCTGGAAGAGAAAAGTATTTAACTGCAAGGATGGGGCCATTCTGGTCTCTATTGGAATGGAGTTCCACAGTCTGGGAGCAGCCACCGAAAACGCCCTCTCCCATGTTCCCACCAAACACGTTTGAGTGGATAGTAAGACAGAGAGAAGGCTTTTCCCAGTAGATGTTTTCCAGGTTCACAGAAAGAGATATGATCCTTCAGACAACCTGGACTGGTGCCATATAGGGCTTTGTAGGTCAAAACCAGTGCTGGAAACATGTTGCCAGCCAATGGAACTGTTGCAACAATGGAGTTGTTTGCTCCCTGTAGCAAGCCCCAGTTAGCAGCCTAGCTGCTGTTGCTTGGACCAAGTGAAGTTTCTGAACACATTTCAAAGGCAGCCCACAGAAGTCCAAACAGGATGTCAGAAGTGGTAAACCCACTCCAGAGTTTAGTCTAAATGAGCTGTCCAAGTGCTGAACCCTATCCAATAAATCAGTTCAGGGCCTTGAATAGCCCCATCAAAAGTTCAGGCTAAGAACCAAGTATAAGAACGGGAGCTGTCAGCTGACACACCTATACACTACAGCTATCATACTAATGTGCTACAATTGAATACATAAAGCAGGAGATCTAAAGAAAATCTTTAAATGAGCGAAGCAGAAATGTTCCACCATGCCAAGGCCTGATGAAGATCACTGGCCCTCCCTTCATCCCAACTGCTACTGTAGGCAGTATCATCTGAACTTAATCCCCTCCACTGTGGCTATCCCCTTTTCTTATGTGTTGTGTAAATTGTAAGCCTGCTGGCAGGGAACTGGGTTGTGTTCTTCTTTTTAGAAAGCACCATGTATAATGATAACATTACCACCAAATTGTTCTGGTAATCTGCATTAAAGTCTTTACATTTTAAAGCCATCTCTCTGGGTTTAGAAGTGCCAGTACAGAAAGTGTTGGCCATGTTGAAGCCCTATGGCCTAAGCCAAATCTTTCCAAACATTTCATGTTGGTAACACACGTTTTAGACATGCATCATGTTGTGACACAGTAATTCAATTTTACTAAGTCCTTATGAGAGATACAGACACATAGATAAATTATAATAACAAAATGTATGGGGACACAACATACTGTATCTCATGAAAATATTTCATTCATATTTTTTAATGTATGATATGTAAGATAATAGCACACATTTCCAAGATTTGTATCACTTATGAGTAACAATACGCAAATATGTGCATACCACCAAAAATTGCAGCTAACACACTAATGTGTCATGATACACAGCTTGGAAAGCTCTGGCCTAAGCACTGACTCAGGAAAGATCCATGTTTCTATCTGAATCAGATTGAAAAGAAGGATAAAATTGTCAAATGCTTTCATGACTGGAATCACTGGGTTGTTGTGAGTTTTCCAGGCTGTATGCCCATGTTCCAGAAGCATTCTCTCCTGACATTTCACCTGTGTCATGAGACCTCTCAACCTCTCAGGATGCCTGCCATAGATGCAGGTGAAATGTCGGGAGAGAATGCTTTTGGGACATGGCCATACAGCCCAGAAAACTCACAGCAACCCAATGATAAAGTTATTTGACACTTCTAAATGTGAAACACTGTGAACCTCTGTGTGCCGTTGAATGTTATACAGCCTTAGAGAAATAACAGAACTTTGTGCAAATTGCAAAACACAAATAACTAGGGTTCAAACAATTGCCACTTAGTTGTCATTTTAGGATTATCACAGTTTTGGTTTAGTCAATGCAAATTTGCTGGGAAAAGAGAAGATTCCTGTTCTATCTTACCTTACTGTTGTCCCTGAATGCTTTAAAATTATTACATCCCTTTTCCTAGCAGTCATGCTTGATTAGATAGGAAATTCACCTTGGGCTGTGTAGTTTTTCAGCAGAAGTTCTCTCTCAATGTGGAAGGGGAGAGGGATGACAAATCAATAGACATCACAGCTACAGATGACATCTATTGTCAGATCAGAATGCATAACGGAGGTGAAGTGAATGCTTGTAAGGCACCTTGTCTTACACAAAACATTGTAGGCAAAGCAAGACCTCTACAATATCCAGACCCATTGAATCAACATAACCTTGCAAATGTGGCACTCGTTAAAGTTACATTGACTCAGTGAAAATATTCTAGTTGGACCTAATGGGTGGATTTAGCCCGCATTGTTTACAATGTTAAAAATGAAATGTTAATTCATCTAGCAATGCATTCCTTAAGAATAAAGAAGACTCAGAAGCCACTGTGATAGCATTAATAATAATAAAGATTGCTGCAGTTCCTCTTCAGAAAACTTTAAGAAAACCCACTGAGATTTTTTTATCCAGAGTTCGGATCATCTTGACGCTGCATCTCTATCAGTACGAAAGTAAATAGAACTTGTATGAGTCAAGTGGTTTGAGACTAAACCGGATTCGTTTTTTACTTATTGGAAAGATCCATACTGACCTCAAATGGCGTCACAACAGGACTTCTAGGAAACAATTTCCTCATAATCTTGTCCATGCCAGTTTAAAACTCACTATAGGAGTTTTGCAAGAAAAAAGCTCACAGCTCAAAGATTTATGTTTGAGCACAAGCCTGGCTACAAAAATGAATTACTTTTGAAGCTCAGTCCTAACTTGTAGTCAGGTACAACTGATTTTGCTTCTAAATCAGGATGTTTGTTTTAACTGCCCTAACCTGCTGCTTCATAATACTAGGCAGTAGTTCTCAATCTGTGGGTCCTCAGATGTTTTGGCCTTCAACCCCCAGAAATCCTAACAGCTGGTAAACTGGCTGTGATTTCTGGGAGTTGTAGGCCAAAATACCTGGTGACCCACAGGTTGAGAACTATGGTACTAGAGCATGGATCCACTTTAAATCCAGTTTTTGCCTTCTGCAGAATTGTAGTTTAGGGAGAGACCTTTAAACTGCTCAGTCATACAGATCCTTGGCCTAACTAACCTACAAATCTTAGAATTTGCCAGGAGCTATGCTTTAGTGCATTGTTTCCCAACCAGTGTGCCGTGGCACACTAGTGTGCCGTGAGCAATCATCAGGTGTGCCGTGATAATTGGAACCTCCAATACCCTTTCTTCCCCCTCCTGCCGAACACTTTTTCTTCTCCACTCGGGCTCCCTTCTTCCCAGCCTCGCTCTGCTCGCTTTGTCTCGCTTTGCTCTGGGGCAAGTCTGCGCAGTAGCGCCCGCACGGGTCATGTCTTTCTCCCTCCCCTCCTGAACATGCTCACGCTGCCCCCTTGGATCAAAATGGCAGCATAAGCGGCAGTGTAGAAGAAAAAGTAAGTGTTCGGCAGGAGGGGGAAGAAAGGGCATGAAGGGGGAGGAAGAGGTCTCTGTCGAAAGCTGGCATGGGCAAACTTGGACCTTCCAGGTGTTTTGGACTCCAACTCCCACCATTCCTAGCAGCCTCAGGCTCTTTTCCTCCCCACCCCCTCAGCCATTTAAGCAGGAAAGGGCCTCAGGCTGTTAGGAATGGTGGGAATTGAAGTCCAAAGCACCCAGAGGGCCAAAGTTTTCCCATGCCTGTTTTAGGGACCTTGAAGTGGTGAGCCTCCTTCTAACATTGTGATTCTGGATAGAAAACAAACAACAACATAACATATTTATTTATTTATTTACTTTGCTTCTGGACCGCCTCTCTCAGCCCGAAGGTGACTCGAGGCGGTGTACAAATAGCAGGAACTGCTCAAGACAAACAAACCAACAATTATCAATACAATGTCAACATATACAAATTAACATTTAATGTTAAAAACACAATACCAGCATCTCATTATTAAATCGATTTCCAGTTGCATCATCGTTGTTCCTTTGGTCTCTATTTGTTATTCATACTACATCTGCGAATGCTCGGTCAAATAGCCAGGTCTTGACCTTCCTGCGAAATGTCAAGAGGGAGAGGGCTGATCTGATGTCATTAGGAAGGGCGTTCCAAAGCTGAGGAGCCACCACTGAAAAGGCCCTGTCTCTCGTCCCCACCAATCGCGCCTGCAAAGCAGGCGGGACCGAGAGCAGGGCCTCTCCGGATGATCTTAAGCATCTTGAAGGTTCATAGGAAGAGATGCGTTCAGACATGTAAGTTGGACCAGAACCGTTAAGGGTTTTAAAGGCTAAGGCCAGCATTTTGAATTGTGCCCGGTAGCAAACTGGTAGCCAGTGAAGCTGGTGCAACAGAGGTGTTGTGCGCTCCCTGAGTGCCGCTCCTGTTATCAACCTGGCTGCTGTCCGTTGGACCAGTTGAAGCTTCCGAACAGTCTTCAAAGGCAGTCCCACGTAGAGTGCATTGCAGTAATCTATACGGGATGTAACCAGAGCGTGGACTACCGTGGCCAAGTCAGACTTCCCAAGGTACGGGCGCAGTTGGCGCACAAGTTTTAGCTGTGCAAATGCTCCCCTGGTCACCGCCAAAACCTGGGGTTCCAGGCTCAGCGATGAGTCCAGGATCACACCCAAACTGCGAACCTGCATCTTCAGGGGGAGTGTAACCCCGTCCAACACAGGCTGTAACCCTATGCCCTGTTTGGCCTTTCGACTGACCAGGAGTGCCTCTGTCTTGTCTGGATTCAATTTCAATTTGTTCGCCCTCATTCAGTCTGACACAGCGGCCAAGCACTGGTTCAGGACCAAAACAGCCTCCTTAGTAGCAGGTGGGAAGGAGTGACAGAGTTGGACGTCATCTGCGTACAGATAACACCGCACCCCGAAACTCTGGATGACCTCCCCCAACGGCTTCATGTAGATGTTAAACAACATGGGAGATAGTATTGAGCTGTGAGGAACCCCACAAGACAATGGTTGAGGGGTTGAGCAGATATCTCCCAATAACACCTTCTGAGATCGACCCTCCAGAAAGGACCGGAGCCACTGCAAGACAGTACCTCCAAGGCCCATTTGAGTCCCAGAAGGATACTGTAGTCTATGGTATTGAAGGCCGATGAGAGGTCCAGCAGAACCAACAGGGACACACTCCTGTCCAGTAGATCATCTACTAAGGCAACCAAGGCTGTCTTGGTACCATGCCCCGGCCTAAAACCAGACTGCGCCGGATCCAGATAATCCGTGTCTTCCAAGAATACTTGGAGTTGTGAGGCAACCAAATGTTCCAGGACTTTGCCCAAAAAAGGGAAGATTGGAAACAGGCCGATAGTTGACGAATTGAGTGGGGACCAGTGATGGTTTCTTCAACAGCGGTTTTATAATAGCTTGTTTTAAGCTCGCTGGAATGTTGCCTTCCCGAAGGGAGGCATTAACCACCACCTTTACCCACTCGGCCAATCCCCCTCTGGCCTCCTTTAGAAGCCAGGATGGGCAGGGGTCTAGGATGCATGTGGTCGCTCTCATCCCTCTGAGTATCTTGTCCACATCCTCGGGTTTCACATAACATTGTTTGAGTCCGCAGTGCTCTCTGGGTGTAGGTGAACTACAACTTCCAAACTCAAGGTCAATTCCTAAGCAAACCCTTTCAGTACTTTCTGTTGGTAATGGGAATTCAATATGGCAAGTTTGGTTCAATTCCATTTTTGCAAGAGTTCAGGATGCTCTTTGATTGTGTGTTAACTATAAATCCCAGAAACTGTAACTCCCAAATGTCAAGGTCTATTTTCCCCAAACTACATCTGTGTTCACATTTGAGCATATTGAGTATTCATGCTAAGTTTGGTCCTGATCCAACATTGTTTTGGTCTCTGGATATAGGTGAACTACAACTCCAAAACCCAAGGTCAATGCCCACCAAACTCATAGTATTTTCTCTTGGTTGTGGGAAGTTTGTGTCTTTCTGCTATTCCTGCCAGGATATCTATGTTGTGTTCATCAAAACAGGTCCAGGTTTCACACTGAGTGTATAAATCATTTAAAAACATATTCACTATAGTACTGCGTTAGAGTGTCATTTTGGTTGGTGGTGTGCCCCAGGATTTTGTAAATGTAAAAAATGTGCTGCGGCTCAAAAAAGGTTGAAAAACACTGTTTTAGTGTGATGAGGCAGAGTTACATCCTGTTTGGACTACTGTAATGTGCTCTCCATGGGACTGCCTTTGAAGAGTGTTTGTGAATTTATCTAGTTCAAAGAGCTGCAATTAGACTCTTAATTGAAGCAGGTTATTACTCCCCTATTAAAACAGCTCCATTGGCTGCCAGTTTGTTTCTGGGTACAATTCAAAGTGCAGATTATGACCTATTAAGTCCTATAAAGGCCATCTGGCAGACCATATCTCCCTTTATGAATGTATCCAGCCCTGAAATAATTGAGAGAAGCCTTTTCCTCAGACTAATCACTATCCTAAGCATGCTGGTGAGGAAGCAATGTTGTGGTTATTCCTAGACTCTGGAACTCCTTTCCTAGAAAGGACAGAATGGACCCTTCCTTGCTGTCCTTTCATTCCTTTGCTGTCCTTTTTATTATTCTAGCAGGTTTTTAAAATAGTAAGTTTTAAAATAATGGCTTGAATGTTCCATACTGTTTTAGATTGAATTTTTTTAATCCTCATTTAAGTGTGGGTCGAAATAATTTTGATACTTTAATCTTATTTTAATACTCATCATTTGTATGTTTTTAGTTTTATTGATTTTTTAACTGTAAGCTGCTTTGAATCCCAATTTTTTTGGGGGAAAGCAACATATCCACTATCATCATCTGAATAAGCAGTATCTCCCTGATATGCTTACTGTGTGATGATCCCTTTGCTAGAATTTTGAAGCAGTGCATGTCCAGTTATATAGACTTAGATTAACACTATAGTCTAAATCATATGGGACACTAGTGGGAGCACTGTGATTTTCACCCCATCCCCACCCCGCAGAATTTTTGGGGCCAAAAACCCAACTGGAGAGATTTCTAGCTATACCAATCAGGTTCTTGGAGTACATGGAGGGTGACATTGAAGTTCATATAATTGGCACAAGGACAATATGGGTCACTGGTCTATGTTTCTGCTTTCAAATATCTATTTGAACATTAAATGGCTAATGTTTCTGTGACAATGCTACTCTGTTTTGCACTGTTTCCATACAAAATCTGCCCTCTCTTCCTTTGTTTGCTGGTGGTGATGTCTCTCACAAAGCTGCCTCATCCAGAAATAAGGCTATTTGACATCGGCTTTGTCCGTGTGCAGAACACCTGTCATCTTTCTTGATTCATGGTCTCTACGCTCTGCAGTCTGGCTTTCTGTAGCAAATCTCCTAAGCTGCTTAAAATGGAGCAAGACTTCCACACCAGACTGATGGTGACAAAAATAATAGGATTAATGTGTGGGTCGTGGGACAAAGGGGGCATTGACATTGCTCAGCTCATTCCTTTAAAAATGAAGTTGTACTTCTCGTTTTCTCTGTTCCAGAAGGCTGAGTCCATTTATACATGAATGATGACGATGATTGCATGTTAAAAACTTGACTGAAAACCTTGCCTTTTCATTTCATATCCCATGATATACCTTTCCAAAATGCTGAATTGGCACTCTGAAAAGAAACATTTTGTCTCTTACACATTTAAAGGTTAAGATGTTGTCACTGTTGAGGTCTGATGTCCTTTGGATGGCTGATGATTATTTCCTGAAATTTCATGCCATCTCATGTACTACTAAGGCAGTGGTTCTCAGGCAGTTTTGGGTCCCAGAAATTTAACAGCTGGTAAACTGGCATTTCTGGGTTGAGCAACAAGTTGTACTACTAAGGAATCCATAGAATTTGGAAATAACTTTTTTAATGGATGAAAAGTGTATGATATTAGATCAGGGGTCAGGAATCCTTTTGACTCAGAGAGCCATAAAAGGAAATATTTGAAAATTTATTTCAGTGAGAGCCATATAATATATTTTAACTAAATGTGAGTATAATAAGCCTCTGAATTTATTCATAATAATAATGATAATGATAATATTCATTCAGCCTCTGCTAATAATAATAATAACAACAACAACAATAGGTTCCCAGAGTAGGAGGAGACCTCCAAGGGCCATCCAGTCCAACCTCCTTCTGCCATAAGGGAAAACACAATCAAAGCATTCCCCACATATGGCCATCCAGCCTTTGCAGGCTGAATGTCGTGTTGATGTTGCTGCTGCAGACCTCACTACTGTTTTGGAAGAGGAGGAAGGAGAGAAAGAGGAGGAGGATGGTGGGTGGGCTCCTACACCTCGCCCGCCTGCCACCAGGAGTGGCAGAAGCAGCACTGTTGGAGAAGAAGCAGCAGCCTAACTCCTCTCAGCTGCCCACCGGCCTTCTTCTCCTCCTCCCTCCTCTTCTTCTTCCTGAAAGCTGCCTCGGCGGAGGCACCAGAGACGGAAGGAGGGAGGGAGAAAAGGAAGGGATATAAAAAGTAAGGAGAAAGGGAGATAAAAACAAGGAAGAAAGAGAGAAAGAAAAAAAGGGATATGGAACAAAAGATAAGGAGGGGGAAGAAAGAAAAAGGAAAACCGAGAAAGAGAATGACAAAAGAGAGGGTTTCTCCTGGGGAGAGGTGTTTGCTGCGGATGAAAGGACGAGGAGGAGGAAAGAGAGGGCCTTGACTGCTGTCCCGCCCACGCACCCCTATTGTGAGGCCTTTCCCCTCAGCCAGGCCTCTCAGCTACCTTCCTCCTTCCCTCCTCCTTTATGCCCCCCTAAACTTGTTGCAGGGTGGGAGGCAGTGCCAGCGGTGCAGGGCTGGGTCAGGTACTCAATGCTGTTCAATGGAGCGCCCACCCGCCTGTGGCCCCCAAGTCCACTCTGGCACTCCCAGCTAGCCAAACGAGGCACTAACTAACACAGCGCCACACCACACACACACCCGCCACCCTCCCGCCAACCCGAGAATGCACATGGCTGCGAGGGAGCCCGCTTGGCTGGCCATCCAATTATCTCCCACAGAAGGCCCTCTGCAAACAATGCCAATGCAGGAATGCTGGACGTGGAAGTGCGCAAATGAAGGCGAGCGTCCAGGCAGTCCCCAAGAATGGGGGGGGGGCACCCAACGAAAGAGCCACATGCCAGCATGGAAAGAGCCAGATATGGCTCGGGAGCCATAAGTTCCTGACCCCTGTATTAGATTGAAGCAGAGCAGTCAGTGTTGATGTGCCAGCAGAACACAAAAACACAGGGTCAGTGAAGAAATATCTTTCATTTGGTATGCAAACATTGGCATTCCAAAAAACAAAACAAAAAACTTATCCCAGTTGGATGCTAAATTACTTTCAACAGAAAACAAATCATTGTTTCTGAGCTCAGACAGATTCTTCAGCCTAGTTTTTTTTCTTAGTTCTATTTTTGTACATGCCCATGCACATTTTTCTACAAGAAAGCCACACTGAAGACTTCTGCGTAAGCATGCTTAATCTCAGGTTGTCAAGACTGATGTCCTTAGATTCATCAGACTCCTATATATTGGTGGGCTTCACTGGTGCCCTCCCCTGGTCAGGCTGGCTAAAAAAAATGGAAATTAGAAACTGTGATATTTGACAGAGGAACATGATTGATACATGTTAGTATTTTAAGATGTGTGTTATAAAGTTTGCATTGTCAAATGAATAAGATAACATGTGATAACAGGGAGAGAGATGGGTGAAATATTGTTTGGGGTGCCGATTGGCTTAAATGAAAGACAGGATGGTTGAAAAATGGGAGTGAGAAATAGAAAGATGGGAAATGATTTTGAAGTGGAGTGAGAATATTCAGGACTCTAGAAGGAGATGAGGTATATCTCTTTCTTGATCTACTAAAAGTCAACTGTGCACGTTTATGTGTGTATATAATTTTTTTAAAAGTATTTTCTTGCTTCTGATGAATTGACTTGGGTAAGGGTGTGTGACATAATCCAATGCACTTTGAATGGATCAGGTTTGGGAAGATTGATATAACATATATTTTCCAGCTAAAATTGGAACATTGTTATGATATCCTGTTGCAGAAAGATCTTCTTAGAGAAGCCATGTACCTTTTGAAAATACAAAATCCACTTATAAGTTAAATACTCCACTGTAGTGTCCTTTAGAGCTCCTAATACCCTGATAGCTCCCGTCCGTCATTATCTTGGAATGTAAGTAGAGTCAGCCTTGGTTAGTACTTAAATCAGGGACCAGCTATTATGTTTCAGAGGAAGATAATGGCAACCCAGCTCTTCCTATACACTATAGTGTCTATTCACTTTAAATCCAGTGGTTGCCTCCTGTAGAATTCTGGGGTTTGTAGTTTAGAGAGGGGATGCTGAGTAATTTCATCTAATCCAGAAGGCAAAATCAGAGGCTTATTCTCAATGGCCAAAGAGGATGTCAGCAGATTAAGCATTCCAAAGTTCCGTTACACCACAATTGCAAATAAAAAAACATTTTTATTTCATTTGACAGCTATTCAGGAAACCTGAGCCAGCTCCTAATTGGCTCATAAACAGTCCAGCTGGGACCTGTGTCCTGAGTGGCTCAGGAGTCCATCAGACATTATCGCTGGTTGGCTCTTCGTATGATGGGAAATTCAATAAACTGTCATTGGAGCATTTGAAGTGTCAGTCCATTTATTGATCAGACGGAAAGGGCGCAATCTGAAAAGAATATGGTGTGATCCTAAGTAAGGAGTCTATGATGTTGGTTAATAGTTTGTCTCCAGTGAGCACAAGAGGGTTAGCCCAATCTACACAATAGATACTTTGATGACCATCTCAGTAGGTGAAGCATGGGTGCTTGATCTTTCCCATGGATAGCCCCAATCTTATTAATGAGAGAATGATCAGACCCATATAGGTGCAAAGAAGAAGAATTCAGCCAAATAACTTTAGATCTCTTTCCCAAAACCTTATGTCCAAAATAATGTAAATTTTAAAACAAACACAAAGGTTATAGTTCATTATGGGGAAAAAACATTCATTACAGGCAGCAGAGATCCAATATACACAGTAATTTGTTTAAGTGGCATTAAACAATGACAAAAATGAATGAGACCTACCTGTTTGTCTTAGCCTGGACACACAAAGAAATACTGACCAAGGTTACATTTCTTCTTCTTATGTTCTTGAAATATAGCAGACTTTCTAATGATAGAATTATGTTTTGGTCTCTGTCCTGTATGATTAATGTGCATTTTACAGAAATGCTTGATGTGTATCTTTTAGGGAACTGCATTTTAATATGTGTGTTGGTAGAATTTCTATAGTATTTGTGTGTGTCTTTACTGTGCTGTGATCCACCTCAAATCATGGAGAAAAGCAGGTAAGAAATGATGATGATAATAATTAATAATAATATCAATAATAATAATATCCTACTCAGGTGTGCATTCATTTTGTAAGTAGGAAGAGAATATTGTTGCTGATCATTGTTACACATTTCTATGGCTCTCTGTGTATGGAGAACAAAAACTGTTGAAGAAGAGACTCCCCTTTTACTGTGGAAACTTTCCTTTGAAAATTAGTATTCTCAATCACGTGAAGAGACAAAAGAAGCCTTCCTCTTCGTGGAGTCACCCTCAGAATGCAGTGGAAGATATAATGGAAGGAGGTGTGTCTAACGTGTGTTGAATTCACAATTCAATAATTCCTGAATAGGGCTACAGTTAGAAGGGACTATGGAAATTTCATCAAATGAATTGAAATCATACACAACTCTCTGACTGGATTTCTAACAAATGCAATATTCTGATGCATTCCTATTTAAACCACTTTCTCTAGCCTTTAATGTCCTTTCTTCCCAGTCCTGTTCTAGTGTGTTACTGAAGATTGGGCATGCATAAAATATAAAGACACGGACTGCAAAATGCCAGTGATGTTCTCATATTCACGGAGATATTTGAATTTAATAGAAATAATAGAAAAACAGGACCAACTTTCAGGATATACTATACACTTGAAAAATAAGAGATTGTGGCCTTGGGCTGAGGAAATTGGAAAGGATTTTTCCAAATTTGAAAACTAAAAAAGTAATATGAACAGACACTCTACCTAGAGATCATAATAACAAAACACCTAGCAGCGATGTCCAGTTTTGTACGGAAATGGTGATCAGTAATATCTGGATTGACATGGAAGTGTATGACAATTATAATATCTAAGGTTTCTTGATGAAGATAAACCAAGTCAAATGATATTCATATACAGTATGTACTCAGAAATGTTGTAGTCATAATTCTTATGGCCCATCTACAAAACAAGTGGGAATCTTTCAGCCTTTAAGAAGTTTTGATGATGCTGCTCTCAGCAGCCTTAGCCATCACACTCTATGGTGGCGAATGCTGGGTCTTGTACTCCAACAACATCTTTATGATTCCTGATGTAAGAGGTTCATAAAGATGACATTTCCTGTAGGATATTTATGCATTTATTTATTTATCCTATTTATTCCTCGCCTTTCTCTACCCCAAGGGGAACTCAAAGTGGCTTGCATATGGCAATTCTTCAATGCCTTAAGCACATACATTAAGCTTTAAATCCATTGAATTAGAATTAATACAAAAAAATAAAAATTACATTCAGTAGTAAAATCACCATCCAAAAATCGTAGTCTGCGGATGTACCATAGTCATTGCACAAATTCCAATTATATTATATTATTTCACTGTTTCTTCAGAGGCCTGGTCCCCAAACCAGGTTTTTACTCTCCTTATGAAGGCTAGGAGGGAGATGATCTAATGTTTCTAAGGAGGGAATTCCACAGCTAAGGGTCCACCACTGAGAGAAGGCCTTGTCTCTCATCCCCACCAGTCACGCTTGCGAAGAAGGTGAAACTGAGAGCAGGGCCATTCCCAGAAAATCTTAATCTCTGAGGTAGTTCATAAGGGGAGATACATTTGAACAGGTAAACTGGGCCAGAACCATTTAGGGCTTTATAAGATAAAGCCAGCACTTTCAATTGTGCTCAATAGCAGGCTGGCAGCCAGTAGAGCTGACGTAACAGGGGGGTTGTATGCTCCCTGGATGCCACTCTAGTGAGCAACCTGGCTGCCACCCAGTGGACCAATTGAAGCTTCCGAACAGTCTTCAAAGGCAATCCCACATAGTGCACATTGCAGTCATCTATATAGGATGTAACCAGAGCAAGGACCATCATGGTCCCCGCTCTGCTGCTTTTCTTCCAGCATAGGACCCAAGTACATTTACAAGTGCTGACAGCCCTTTTACTCAGTAAACTTCAAAGAGGAGTATTTCATTTGCCACTTTACAAAATACATATCACAGTTTTTCTTCTCAAGTCATTTTATTGAATTTTTCACAATGTTTTTATCCAGGCATTTTTTTCAATCTATCTTCTTTGGGACTATAGTTTGCAAACATTATGATCCAAACATTTACTTCATTTTAATAATCATGAGGAAAGTTCCTAAATTTGACCCATATACTCATGGTAAATTAGCCTTGAGGGCAAATCCAGTCTTGCAGATAAGAGATAAATCCTTTCCCTGGAAGAGCACGAGTCACTAGAGGGATTATTACTTTAAGTTAATTAATCTGGCTGGATGACAAATTCATAAATTCTACTGAATTAAAGCAACAATGTGATCTTCCTGAGATTATGTACTAGCAACACAACCAACTCAAACATTTCAGTACATCTAATGTTTTGCTGATGGTTTGAGTACTTCTGGTGCCCCTTCATTTTCTGGGTTTCTTGGGTTATTGGACACAAATTGGTGGGATAATAGGATGCGGATAAAATAATAAAACAAAACCAGGGGAAAACAAATGTTTTAAAAACTCAATAAATAAAAGTCAAGACTTACAGCTTCCTATGGAAGTCAACACAGGATATGTTAGCAATAGCAATAAAACCATAGCAGTAAAACAGCAAGAACAGCAAAACATATAACAACAGTTGGGATTTGTGGCTAACAATTGAAAGCTTGCCGGAAGAGAGTTGTTTTACAGGCCTTCACAGATTCAACCATCCATTAAAATATTGAAATATATATGTGGCATTCAAAAAGAAGCCATTTAGCTTCCTATTTTATATAAAGAACACAATTTTGATTATGCTAATGCATATGATGGGAACTGAGTATCCAGCGATTTTGGTATCCATGGGGAGTCCCAAAACCAAATCCCAGTGAATACAAATGTTCATTGTACCTCTAATAACAATAACAAGTAGTGAAGTAACCTCTTTCTTTTAGCTAGTTTCTGCTAGTCATGTGTCCACACTGAAACTTCTGAGTGAAAGAATAAGATAAAACTTGGTTAAGCATGGGAACCGTTGGGGACCTATCTACCAAACGTACTCCATGTTAAGCCAAATGAGACACTTATCCATCACTATCATACAGGACATAGAGTCATGAAGCAATCTTCAGAAAGGTGAGAAGAGTTTAAATATTTCTTGTGACACCCACCAAAAAGTGTAGATGTAAAAGTCCAGTGTGATAGCATAGACTCCTGTTTTGTAGTCCTTGGAAGCCTGAATATGGTTAACTGCAGATATGATGGAGCCATCATGAATTTTATTTTGTTCACAAACAGACATAACTAGATGAATTGGTTCCTCAAACAATACAGTTTTTATTTTGGAACTAAAAAAGCAATCTAGCATAAATGTCTCATTTTTTTCATTGGCAAAATAGACATACTAATGAGAAAATATTGTATCAATCGGTAAATAAAGAAATAAAGTGGAACTCACTTTGTAAATTTAAGTATGAAATATATGTACGAGTTTCTTGATTAAAGATTTTCAAACCTGATCCTGTTTTAAATCCATTATAACCTAATGAAAGATACATAGATAGTTAGAAATCTATTACTTTCTCACAATTGGAAGACAAATTGAAACTGTAGAAATCCAAAATACATGACACACACATATTGTTAAAATAAAGTTACATTTTTCAGCGTGGCATGCTACAGTGGTCTTGCTTAAAATCAAGCTGATTAAAAACCACAACCTTTTAGTTTTATTCCACTTTCTCTGTTACTGTAGCAACAAATGCATGGGGGTTATGCATGTCATTCTCTTCTTTGCCAGGGAAATCCCAGTTTACTACACCCACAGAGCTTGCTGGATCTGTCCGTGGTACTGCAAATGCCACTATTTATGGCACAGTGCAGTCACTAATGTAGAAATATCCCTTTATAGAGAATAAAAATTGGGATTGTGGAAACTGTAGATACAAGAAAAATGGTTCAAATTTTAAGATTTTCAAATGTTTCCATGTTTATTAAAATAAGGCTTTCTTTAAGATTTCCTTACGAATTTCAAACCAGTTCCACAAAGAATGCTGACAACATTGAATCTCCTTTTTACACTTTTTCAAGAGCTGTGGAAAAAACTGATGTCCTTCTTTGAGCTTCTTTAAACAAAAATTCAAAACCCAAGTCTTTTATTTCATTAATTCTGTGGCAGAAAAGGGATGGGGGGAATGATGAGATCAAAGTAGCAATGTAAACTGTTCATCTTGCTGTGCAGAACTCCAACCATTAACTGTTACTCAGCTTAATCATCTGAATTACTGCTTTGTACATACCATTGCATGAAACTGTGTTCTGTGTCCTGACTGTGTAGGGAACTTTAATTTCAATTTGGTTGGCAAAGCCAAGCTGCAATTTTTTCCTATGCTATGGCATATAGCTGGACTTAATGAAGAGCATTAAATGATATCAAATGTGTTGAGAATAGACTGAAGTTTTGACATTTTGTCCTTACAGTCTATAATTTGATAGGAGTCATGAAAGTATGGGAATAATAAAGCCAAAGCATCTGTGGGAAGGTGGCATTATTTATGTCAATCCCTTCCTTTTAGTAAATGCTGACCTGGCTGGGAATGCTATAGCTAACCAATTTCTTATCCTACCAGCTAGTACTGATTTATCAAGAGAATCTGATGAATGATTTCCCACTGTTGGGGAAGTCTTGTTTTAGAGTACTTCTGGAAATGAGCAAGAATCTGTGGTGGTCAAGAATGCCTTTGTCCATCTTTCCTTCCTAGACAATCAGTATCCATTCCTGGAGAAGACGTTTACAACAGTGGTTCTCAATCTGTGGGTCCCTGGGTGTTTTGGCCTACAAATACCAGAAATTCCAGCCAGTTTACCAGCTGTTAGGATTTTTGGAAGTTGGAGGCCAAAACTTCCAGGGACCCACAGTTTGAGAACCACTGGTCTATAGCATCATGGGACTATGTATTAATCACTTATTTGTTGATCACTATAATTAATAGTCCTTATTTGGAGCTGCACTTGAAGTGCTAGAAACTACAGCAAGAAGAAAAAAGGTTCGGGTGTTCTTGGAAAACGTCAAGGAGTCGAGAAAGAAGGGTTTTCAAGGTATAGTTCAATGGTTTAATATTCCTTAAGATATCATAAAGCAATCATAAATGAATACTTGCTTTATGATATCTTAAGGAATATTAAACCATTGAACTATACCTTGAAAACCCTTCTTTCTCGACTCCAAGAAACTACAGCAAGAGCAAAATGTGGCATACAGGGGACCTCCCCCCCCCCCCAAATAATTCCATTTTGTAAAATATACAACACAGTTCTCATAACAATGACATTGGCTCCAAGGTTGTTTCTGGTTCTTATCTATAATGACATAAATAGTTTGTGGCCAGGATATCAGAAAGAAATCTTCCTCCAATATGAACCCACTAGCAGCCTATAGTCTTCTAAAGGTACTTCTCACAAGACAGAGGCAGCTTGGATCTCGAGGGAAGTTACTTTTCTATTGATAACTAGCTGTCCCCTCTCACACGTTTCTGTGGCCCAGTCTGTGTATATGTGTTTAGTGTGTGTATATGTGGATATGTGTGTATATATATTTGTGTATATGTATATATATGCGTCTTTGTGTATACATGTGGTTTTGCGCATGTGTTCTAATGTTTTTATGCTTTCTAAGTCTCTTCTGTTGTGTTTTTCAGTATTTTTATGAGTGATGGTCACTTGTTGGCCTGATAGGTGTATTGTGTCCAAATTTGGTGTCAATTTGTCCAGTGGTTTTTGAGTTACATTAATCCCACAAATGAACATTACATTTTTATTTATATAGATGAAGTTGTACTGACGTGCCTTTTATTGCCTTTGTCCCTGGTCCCTACGTGGTCAAGAAGGGAAGAGGTCTTTGCCCACACTGAAATCCCTCTAGACAACAGGAATATCTGAGGCAAAAATGTATGTCTGTGACTATAACCTCATCATTTTTCTTCTCCTGTATGATTTTAATATCTTTTTAACATCTTGGTGGGGAAACTAATGAAGCTTCAAAAGAGTACATGGTGTATTTTCTGTATCTTGATTGCTCAAGAAATATAACTGTTTGATAGATTTTAGATTTTGTTGTATTACGATACTCTGTTATATAGTTTAGGACAGGGCATTTTCTATGACATCACCAGGGTTGTGAAAAGTCTTCCCTAAACTGGCCCCATTTTGTTCAAGTTAAAGGGAGGCCATAAAGGCTGATTTAGTTCTTCTGCAATCAGATTGGTTTAGAAGTTTTATTTTTCCTTACTAGCTATTTTAAAAATGTACCTGCTGTGTTCTTAATTGTATTGTTTTGTTTCAAAATATATTACCCAAAGACCTCTTTAGGCAGAAATGTACTATAAAAATAAAAATATACACAAGAGATAGAAATATCTTTCTTACTGTGAACACTTGGGCTTAACTAAAATCTAGTTTAAATCAAGAAGTAATTAGTCAAGCAGAAAGTGCAGAAAATCAATCATTAAATTAATATAGATTTATTTTATTTTTAGTTTGTCTCTATTCATATGGAATTATTAGGAAATTAATGCTACAAGACATCTTTGGTCCAAGGATGACTTTGGTCCAAGCACTGCCCACTTTCAGAACAGAGGTAATGTACATATGATGAAGATCACAAGTAAAGGATTTCATTGGGTGAGAACTATGTCTAAGTTATTCACTTTCTATCCAGAGGATCTTTGGTGTGACCCTATGCAGAAGAAAAGATCCAGTCCTGCCTGGAGAAAGAGGAAAGAGAGGAAGCTGAAGAAACACTAGGGTAGATGTAGAGAAAAATCAATGAAAAAGAAAAAAAAGTAGGAGAAAAAATGAGTGAAAACAGCAGGAAAAAGAAAGAACAGTATGTCTGAATGAAGAATTTCCTAACATTTCCATACCTTCGGTTAGCTTCACACATAAATTGGGCTGTAGTAGTGCCATGGCCTGGAAGGATATTACTAACTTGCCTTGTCTTCAGCAACTCCAATGCCTTCTCATCTGGGAATAATCTTCATTGAACTTAAACAGGATTTATATCCAAGTAGACATGTTCTATGACGGTACTGTTTTCTGCATCATGGATTGAAAGGCTGGTTTAATGAAGAGGCATGCTATAGTTATGTTCAAAATGGAAAACCAACGGGAAAAGAATGCTGGTGGAAATCAAGAGAGTGGTCTGCATTAGAGGGGAGTAGAGGCAGTTTCCATATCAAACTAAAGGTCCCAGATTGTTCGATACTGATATTGTGGTTATGAGTGAAGCCTGTATGGAATCTGGCGAACTTCTCCTATTCTGTTATTGAGTGCTATTTGAGAACACATTAGACTATCTTTAGCCAGTTCTGAATAAGGAAAGCTCAGCTACAAGTGCAATGTGTTTATCTGTTTAGATTCAACTTCCAGCAGGTTGTCCCTATAAAAAAGGCCATTACAATTTCTCTGCAGAGAAACTACCCTAAAACTAGGAGCCACCATTCTGCTTAACCTCAAGCACTCTATAAGGACCTCATCACACTTACCTGATGAGGAAGGAGGTAGGAATCAATGAAGAGATCTGCATTGGAGAGAGGGGCAGGTTCCATGTCAAATTAGTTAAAGGTTCCAGACCTTTCTTTCTCCAGTTTAGTCAAAGGAAAGTAATATAGGCCTCCTTGCGCTTTGCCTCCCCCTACCACCACCACCTCGCTCACTTTTTCTTTCAGGCTGCATTGTCATGCCTTTTCCTCATTTATATTCCTTTCCATATATATATTTGCATAAATGTAGCCATTTTAAAATTAGTGACGAAATACACACATACTGTATATTGTAACCCTCAAATAAACAGAACCTTTCCTTCTCTTTAGCTGTCACAAAGTATGTTTACTCTATCCATTTTGAAATCCCCTATCCATTTCATTGCATGACTCTGACTTCTATCTTTGAATTGATCTATGGATCAAAACAAAATC
Organism: Anolis apletophallus; assembly: GCA_030556195.1. NCBI lineage: Eukaryota > Metazoa > Chordata > Lepidosauria > Squamata > Anolidae > Anolis > Anolis apletophallus. Next base: position 100,724,177 of record JARBWK010000005.1, read on the forward strand.
CATACATTTGGGCCTCAACTTACTTATGAGGTTGACTAAAACTCCAGTACTTTAAATGCACCCAATTCAGTTTCCAAAACTATTCATGTGCAGCACATATTTCAAAACCATCACATGAATCAATCATCACCGCATAGCAACTTATATCTTACAAGATCATTTACTTGGTTGATATAGCACTACAATATTAATGACTCTATTGAAGTAAATGATATCAAGTTCAGAAACATATCATTTCTCCCTTCACTGCGATTTTTCTACTTCGGGTTGCCTGAGGAGAAGAGCCAGTCTAAATAGTAGTTTGTGTACTGAACTAGGGTTAGGGATAACAGGGTTTGAATTCCTACTTAGCCATAGAAATCCACTTGGGCAAGTCTTGCTCTCTTAACCTCAGAAGGTAGCAATGATAAACTATCTTTGAATAAATCTTACAGGAAAAATCTGTGATAGGATCATCTTAGGGTCACCATAAGTTGAAAATGTTTTGAAGGCACACATTAACACATCATCATCATCATCATCATCAACAACAACAACAACAACAGAAACAGAGCTTTCAAAAGCTACCTGTTTGGTGTGTTGTTGAAGGCTTTCATGGCTGGAATCACTAGGTTGCTGTGAGTTTTCCGGGCTGTATGGCCATGTTCCAGTAGTATTCTCTCCTGATGTTTTGTCCACATCTATGACAGACATCCTCAGAGGTTGTGAGGTCTGTTAGAAACTAGGCAACTGAGGTTTATATATCTGTGGAATGTCCAGAGTGGGAGAAAGAACTCTTGTCTGCTTGAGGCAAGGGTGAATGTTGCAACTGGCCACCTTGATTAGCGTGTAATAGCCTTGTGACTTCAACGCCTGGCTGATTGCTGCCTGGGGGATCATTGGTTGAGAGGTGTTATCTGTCTGGAATTCCCCTGCTTTTTGAGTGTTGCTTTTCATTTAATGTCCTGGTTTAGAGAGTTTCTTTAACACTGGTAGGCAGGGTTTGTTCATTTCCATTTGCTTTCAGTTGAACTTATCTACATGCTTGTGGATTTCAGTGGTTTCTCTGTGTAGTCTGACATGGTAGTTGTTAGAGTGGTCCAGTATTTCAGTGTTTTCAAGTAATAGGCTGTGTCTAGATTGGTTCATCAGGTGCTCTGCTATGGCTGTCTTCTCAGGTTGAATTAGTCTGCAGTGCTTTTTATGTTCCTTGATTTGTGTTTTGGTGTTGTATGAGGGATTCGAGATTTTAGATTTATTGTGTTTTATTACTGTGCTGTTGTTGTGTTGTTTTTACTATTGTAAGAAGGAGCAGTCTAGAAAATCTAAATAATAAATAAATATTTGGTGGTCACTATGTAGACTTCTCCACAGCTGTATGATATATGGTAGACTCTTGCAGAAGTGAGAGGATCCCTCTTGTCCTTTGCTGAAATTGATTTTCTTAGTGGGCCTGTAGATAATTTGTAGGTTGTGTTTCTTCATCAGCTTCCCTATACAGTCAGTGGTTCCCTTGATGTATGGTAAGAATATACATCAAACTGCCTGTTTGGACTACCTGTTACAGGACCTCAGCCTGTTTGGACTACCTGTTACAGGACCTCAGCCAAAAGGAATTGTAGGAGCAGCAATCCAAAAAGGTTACTATTCTGAAAACTGTGATACATGGACAAATAGTCTGACTCAATAAAGATAGCTTATTATGTTAAAGAACCATATAGGACAGATAAATATACTCATTTTACTTCATAATTTACTTCTCTATTCCTTGAGCATCTTGAGGCATGCCTGACACAAAAATAAATGCCAATAGTTGCAGGCTTATGTATTAAATAAGGACTGTTAAATCAGCTGAAGAGTACATTTCATGCCGTTACACAAGATGGAGAAGCATCATTTCTGAACAGCTTCTAAAAGTCAACTGATGTCAGTTAGGAAGCTAAAGAAACTGATTGATGAAGTCAAAATTGCACAAAGTAATATTGAGTGCTTTGTTCAGCAACACCTCAAACTTAGTTTAATGGCAGTTTGTTGTTATTAACTGTCATCTAGTCGATTCTGACTTATGACTACAAATGTTGACTCCAAGGATGAATGATCTAGAATGCTATAAAGTAGATTATAGGAGGGGAAACCCACAAACATTTTTTGTTAAAACCTAGAATTATTATTATTATATTTCTTACCTACCTCTCTTTATGCTCAAGGCAGATTACAACATAGCGAAGAACACATAATCATTATACAAAATACACATATTAAAATGCATTTCTACAAAATACATATACTGTATTAAAATACACAGAACAATGATTAAAATATGGTGGACACAAGATGCATTTTATAAAGGTTTTAAGACAGAAACAATATTGTGCAATAAATATGTGATTACTAGAATATTTTGGTCATGATATACTTGTTAATCCTAATTCCTTGGCCTTCAGTCCACTAAAATATATATTAGTCTGCTCAATGCAGTTTACAAAATTATTTATGTAGGAAACACTCTGTTGATCTCTCTCCCCCCCCTCTATATATATGATATTAGACATGTCCTTTGAAGGGCTGCATACACAAGCCAATATTCAAGACATAATCAAAATTACCCATCTCAAAGTTGCGTAAAATAGTTACTATCCTGACTGCAGAAATTTTTAACCACTGCACTGCAGATTTTCATAAGATTCTTGGACTATGGCCACAACCCTGCTTGGATGCATAAATCTATAGAAATAAATGAGCCTAAGCATACTTAATGGTGTATTGGATTATGTCCAAGTCATTGTGTCCATCCATGTGCCTTGTATCAATGATTTGGTGGCACAGGCTGGCTGAGCTCCAAAATATGTCTTTCCTTATCACCATATAGCTGCTCACGTGCCTCAACTGACAATAAATTGGCAGAGGAACATTTCTTAATCCACATACTGTATTTTCCAATATCCCTTGTTCCAATGATGCAATAAGCTTCTTTGAGAACACAGTGGAGCATTTTCCAGCATCTGCAGTGTACCTTGGATAGACCTTTTCTGCAAACCGTAGCCATCTGAAGCAGGAACCAAATGGATAGATGCTATTTGAAGATGAGATCACAAGCTGTGACATTTACCATCCTTGTAAATGCAAGGACACTGACTTCTGCAGATGAAGGGGAAGCACTCAGGGGAGCTTTCTGCTGGTCTCTTTTAATTTTCTTGCCCTTGTGATGCAACTGAGAATGGCTTCCATTCATTCGATAATGATGCAATGTGGTTCATCTAGAATAATTTATATGGACACATTTATGCATTATAGACCACATTGTACATATTGATGCAATGTGGAGATGTGGATGAAATAGAAGAAGCAGGGCATGAATCACGCAGAATTTAGAGCAAGTTACAGCTTTGTGAGTCATCAGGGGGTTATTTTGCAAAATCCTGTGTCTGGCTGAACAGCGGGGGTGGTGGGCCAGAAGTGTGATTAGTACATCTCCTTAGCCTATTGACTGACAGGAGTGGAGTAAGAGTCTATGTGGATCTCTGTGTGTGTGCACATACATGTCTGTGTCACTGTTACAAAATGTCAAAAAATCATTTCAGGCAAACCAAAACTGAATTTTAAAAATGTTCCCCTTAAAAATTGAGTTATTGTATTCTATTGTTGTAAAATAATAATTTGAAAACACATAACAAAAGGCATGGCAATCACCATCCATTTCTCTGAGATAAGCACAATAGCCTTTGTTTGTAACATATCAGTGGTCCACTGGGCAGTCCTGAAAACATTTGAGCCTCCATGTGCTTTCCGGCTACAGCCCATAACCCAGAATCACCAAGGGGTTGTCTCTTCAGCACGCATTCACATCATTAACACCAGTTCCTGCTAAATCTTCTGAAAGCACACAAGCTTGGCATGTTTGCAGCTTGACTTTTAAATCCCGTTGGGAAGTGAGTACAAGAAGAGACTTCACAAGATATTATTGACACAGTTTACAAGCATCATCCTGATCTAAGCATTTTCACACTTTAGATTCACTGCCAGTTTTTTTTTTAAAAAAATAACTCCTGGTTATTAAAACCATTACGTTAACCTTATTTTGTTCTACAGCTACTCAAATCACATTTCTGGTAGCAAGAATATATAGATCAACACAGTGAGACCAAATAAATAGTCTTCTAAATTGTATCATGCAGCCTAATATATATTTTAGGAGACTGAAGACCAAGGAGTTACTTTAGGAATAGCCATTATATCATGCTCCTTAAACAACTAGAATGAGATAGTGACCTAAAAAGAAGCTCACTGTTTAATGGTAGATTGGATATACACATATACCTCAGTTAACAAAGGTGATGTGTTCCTAGAAGCAGCTGTTGTTTACCTAACCTGTTGTAGGGTGCATCTGCATTGTAGAATTAATGCACGTTGACTCCACTTAACTGCCATGGTTCAATGTTGTAGAGTCCTGGGAGTTGTAGTTTGGTGGAGAACAGCACTCTTTGACAGAGAAGGCTAAAGACTATAAAAACTTTAACTCCCATGCAAATAAACTAGCAACACTCGATCCCAGCACAAACTGTACCGCATGTTTACTGCAACTTGATATTGAAAGTTATTACTCTTGCTTTTCTTCATCACTCTCCCATATGTGATATGCTAAAACTCTTCCAGATAAACAGAGGATAATGGGGGAAAGGTGTAGGTCAGGTAGGTGTAAAAAGAAGGGGCATTTTGGGTCAGATGTGGTGTTAACTGTGGTGTGCCTATATAGATATGCTCCTCAAAGAGTTCCAATGACAAAAGCAGAGGTAGACTATCTCCAGGATTTCTACCAATTCAACAAAATTGTGGGAAGTAATTTAGTAATATATGACAATCATACAATTTCCTGACCAGACAGTATATTCTCCAAATATATCACCCAATGGGATATTAGGTTTTGATGATGAAATGTTTGAGGTCCCATCTACAATGCCATAAAATCCAGTTTGAACTGCATTATAATGGTCAGGGTAGACTCATACAATTCAGATTGAACCACATTGAACTGGATTATATGAGATTGGTTCTATACTGCCTTATAATACAGTATCTGGTCCCAGATTATCTGCTCTGAACTGGATTTTATGAGTCTACACTGCCACCTAATCTAGTTCCAATGAATTAATTTGCATTCTGAAACTGGATTATATGGTACTGTAGAAGAGACCAAAGGACGTCTTCACATGGGCTGTTTTTCGGAGGGGGCAGCTTTTTGGCAGTTTTGCCACAGAGCCTAATGGCTCCCATCACACCCCAGAGAAGTACTTCCAAGGCAGCTCCATGATAAAACTGGCAAAAAAAACCCCTGCTGCTGCCACCGAAAAATAGCCGGTGGTGAAAGATGGGAGGCATCCTGTCTTTCTCTTGGAATCCACATCTCAAGCTGACTTACAGAGGCTTCCCCATGTGATGAGGTGGGGGGAAAACTGGGACAGTGTGGGGCAACAGGTCCCCATGCTCCCTGGGCAGGTCCTGCCAAAATCACTGCATTTTACGGTGATACTAAGAGATTCTGACAGCATATGTGAAGACTTTGTCAAACATAGTTAAGTGTAGGTTTATTTATTTTATTTACTCCATTTATATACTGCTTTCTCACCCCTGAGGGGACTGAAAGCAGTTTCCAACACATGTTAACATGTTATATTTCGAACACCAGTCATTCATAAGAGATAGTCTTTCTGGAGGAAAGATTTTGTAATGTGCACCTATGGTTTTATATATATATATATATATATATATATATATATATATATATATATATATATTTGTGTGTGTGTATGTGTGTATACACACACCTGCTTAACTGCCACTAGATTTCAAAAGTTGAATGGGACATTGGTTTGAAAATTAAAGCTGAAAACTTCCCAGACTTCTTAGTTTTGTTGTTGTGTGGCTTCAAGTTGTTTCTGACTTATGGTGATTCCAAGGTGAATGTATCACAGGGTTTTCTGGGACTGAGAGTATCTGAATTGTCCAGGGTCACTCAGTGGGTTTCATGCCCATTCGAACCCTGGAATCCAGAGTTGTATTCCAACACTCAAACCATCATGGCAAGCTGGATCTTTAGCACTTAGGAATCGTATCAATATGTTTAAAAACATTTCAGTGCTTGCTTAAGTCCATTTTGTTTCTTGTATGCAATGGGTTCTCAGATTTATTTATTCTATTTTTGAAAACTTTTCAGGATGTTAGAGCAGGATTTTAGGAGTTCAATAGTTTATCTTACTTATTAAACTTCTGCCATTTTTAATCCAAATAAAAGATAAAGGTTCAAAGGCATGATTATCACTGTTACCTTTGACAGTGTCTCATCCCGACAGTCTTCTTATTCGGTTTCAGGAAAAGAACAGCAACAGCAATCTTCAAATTTTTAGAATTGCAGAGAATGAAACATTTCATTTTTTACATCCTAGATTGAAGTTTAAAGTTACCACACAGCTAGAAATTTGGGAACCGAAGGAAGATTTTATTGAAGTAGAGGCAGAATTCTTTTCCCCCCACAGTTCCTGTAGCTTGTTCCCTAGATTTGTTTTGTTTTGGCACTGTTTTTTATTTTTTTAAAAGCCACTGGTTTTCATTTAGTTCAACACAACATCTCTTATTTCCTTAACATCTGCTAGGTTGCAAGCAGCTGTTTACCTGGAAGGTATTTTATTTTTCCTTAAATTAAATGGCAGGATAGCAGGATTCAGCCTAATCATAATATGCTTATGTAGTGGTTTTAATATAAATGTCATTGTGAAAGATGATCCCAGGCTACAAACTGTGGGATTTAAACCTGCACTATTACCCCGCAGGTGATATCACAAGGGAAGATGGCTATGAACTGCTAGAATTTTGAATATTGGGCAAGGGAGAGTTGACCTTCAGATTGCAAAACAATAACTTTAAACCTCAATAGTGAAATTACTGTTTTTAAAATTTTGAACATTTTATGATGGAAGGATCAATGCTGTCCAATGGATAGGAATCTATATTTTGCCCAATATTCAAAATTCTAGCAGTTCATAGCCATGTTCCCTTGTGATATCGCCTGTGGGGTAATAGTGCAGGTTTAAATCCCACAGTTTGTAGCCTGGGATCATCTTCACACACAAATCTCAATTCAAATCTTTAGTAGCAGTGTACACATCCATCTACACACTGTAGAATTAATGCAATTTGACACTGCTTTATTTGCATGGCTCAATGCTATGGAATAATGGGAGTTGCAGCTTTACAAGGCCTTTAGCCTTCTCAGCCAAGAAGTGTTGGTGCCGCATCAAACTACAACTTCCATGATCCCATAGCATTGAACCATGACAGTTCAAGTGGTGTCGATCTGCATTCATTCTACAGTGTAGGTGTTCCACCCTGTGATGTTTGTGAAGGTTGACTCTACCATTAACCATCTGGTTTAGAAAATCACTATCAGAACTTGGCTATTTTATGTTTTACAAAATACACTGGGAACTCTCTGATGTCTGTCTACATGCCAGACTCATTCATGAAATTTGTAAAACACTTTCAACATGGAGCAACTGGACATAAATAATAATTCTGTAATTTTTTTTATTTTCTGTTTATTTTATTATGTACTTTTTTCTCATGTGCAAAGTTGTTTGTTATAAACAAAATGTCCTCTGGCATCAGGACTGAGTTGAAGGCAGAAAGGAGCCCAGGGGTTGTATCAGAATATCAGAACCAAAGACAACCAAAACATACATAAATCATGAAGACCTGGGCTAGCTTTAAATTCAAACCAAAACAGGTAGCATTGTTTTGATCTTCCTATATAATTATTCTCAATAGCTAGAGGCTAAAAATACATCATTGATCTGAAAGACAGTCCAATTGCTTGAGTCCAAGTTTGGGGACATTATTTATTGAATAAATAACTAAATAAACAAATAGGAATGCATTCTGGTCTGTGAGCTACTAGATCCTAAAAGTTTGATGATTAGTTCATGATCAGTCGTTTCCAATGAGAACATGGAAGCATTTTTAAATTCCTTCTTTTGCCTCCTGATTTTCTCTCTTTGTGTGCCAGAACTATTATTTAATATAGATTCACCAGAAAAATCTTTAAGATGTGTATGTGAAGAAACAATGACATCTGAGTGCTTCATAGCAGCTTTAGGTCCACTAGATACAGTATACAGGCAGTCCACAAGTTACGAACAAGGTAGGTTTATTCTTAAGTTGCATTTGTATGTAAGTTGGAACAATGTATTGTCAAAGGCTTTCATGGCTGGGATAACTGGGTTGTTGTAGGTTTTTCGGACCCTATGGCCATGTTCTGGAAGCATTCTTTCGTGATGTTTCACCTGCATCTATGGCGGGCATTCTCAGAGGTTATGTACCATAGATGCAGCCGAAACGTTGGGAGAGAATGCTTCTAGAACATAGTCATAGAACCCGAAAAACCTACAACAACTAAGTTGGAACAGGTAAATGTTAAACTAAAATGCATTCCAATAAAAAGAAAGAGGCATGGAAAGTCCAAAAGGACACCAGTATGGCTTACAAATGAAGTAAAAGATGTGATTGGAAAGAAGAAAAACTCATTTAAGAAATGGAATGCTCTTCCTACCGAGGAGAACAGGAAGGAACACAAGCTCTGGCAAACTAAATGCAAAGCAACAGTCAGGAAAGCCAAGAGAGATTTTGAGGCACATATAGCAAAGAATATTTAAAAAAAAAAAAACTTCTTTAAGTACATCAGAAGCAGGAACCCAACTAGAAAAGCAGTTGGGCCACTCGACGACAATGGTCAGAAAGGGAAAATCAGTGAAGACAAGGAGATTGCTGAGCAGCTAAATGACTTCTTTGCCTCCATTTTCACACAGGAGGACAGACAACATATGCCTGCAGCTGAGTCAGTTTTTTCAGGGAGGGAATTAAAAGAATTAAAACAGATAGAGATAAACAAGGAGGATGTTCTCACATGCCTTACTAAACTAAATGTCAACAAATCACCAGGTCCAGATGGCATCCACCCCAGAGTTCTTAAGGAACTCAAGTGTGAAATTGCTGAACTTCTAGTTAAGATATATAACCTTTCTCTAAGATCAGGCACTGTACCCGAGGACTGGAGGGAGGCAAATGTAACACCGATCTTCAAGAAAGGATCCAGAGGTGATCCAGGAAATTATAGACCAGTCAGTTTAACCTCAGTTCCAGGCAAAGTGATGGAAACCATTATTAAAGAAAATATTACTAGGCACATAGAAGAACAGGCATTGCTGAAAGAAAATCAACATGGTTTCTGCAAAGGCAAATCATGTCTTACTAACTTGATAGAATTCTTTGAGGATGTAAATAAACACATAGATAAAGGGGACCCAATTGATATTGTTTACCTTGACTTTCAAAAGGCTTTTGACAAAGTCCCTCACCAAAGGCTCCTAAATAAGCTCTTCAGCCATGGAATCAGAGGACAGGTCTTGTCCTGGATTGGAACCTGGCTAAACTGTAGGAAACAAAGGGTGGTAATAAATGGACATTTCTCTGGGTGGAAAGAGGTGAGAAGTGGCGTACCCCAAGGTTCAGTTTTGGGTCCGTTACTTTTTAATTTATTCATTAATGATCTGGATGTAGGAGTGAATTCTGAAGTAGCAAAGTTTGCAGACGACACTAAATTATTCAAGGTAGTTAAAAATGAAACTGATTGTAAAGAGCTCCAGAAAGATCTCTCAAAATTGAGTGAATGGGCAACAAAGTGGCAAATGCATTTTAACCTAAACAAGTTTAAAGTCATGCACATCGGGGCAAAGAACCCCAACTACACCTACCAATTGATGGGGTCAAAGCTTTCCGAGACAAACCAGGAAAGGGATCTTGGGGTTTTGGTGGACAGCTCAATGAAGATGTCAACCCAGTGCGCAGCAAATTCTATGCTAGGCATGATCAGAAAGGGAATCGAAAATAGGTCAGCAAATGTTGTATTACCTCTCTACAAATCGATGGTAAGGCCACATTTGGAGTACTGTGTACAATTCTGGTCTCTGCACCTTAAGAAGGATATAACAGAACTGGAAAAGGTACAGAAAAGGGCAACAAGAATGATCCAAGGGATGGAGCGGCTCCCTTATGAAATCAGGTTGCAACGCCTTGGTCTTTTCAGCCTTGAAAGACGGGGTTTAAGAGGTGACTTGATCGAAGTGTATAAAACCATGCATGGGATAGAAAAGGTGAATAAAGAAAAATTATTTTCTTTGTCACAAAACACTAGGACTAGAGGGCACTCCCTGAAGCTCCAAGGTAGGAAAATTAGGACTAATAAAGGGAAATATTTCTTCACCCAGAGGGTCATTGGGTTATGGAACTCACTTCCAGAAGAGGTTGTGACAGCTGTCAGCCTGAACAACTTCAAGGCAGGATTAGACAGATTCATGGATACCAAGTGTATTGGTAGTTACTGAAAAGGACATTCAAGTGCCACCTCGGAGTTGGTTGAGGTAGGCAGGATTTCCCTGGGTACTGGTTGTGGGGTCGGGAGCAGGTTAGGGTTTTGCCCTCCCTTCTGCTCGAGATCCCCGCATACAACTGGTGGGCCACTGTGTGATACAGAATGCTGGACTAGATGGGCTGAGGTCCGATTCAGCATGGCTCTTCTTATGTTCTTATGTTCTTAAGTGTAACTCCAGCAAAAATATATATAATTTTAGCTTTGGATAAGGAAGGGTAAACACTCCTGTGACATTTGCTTTGCTGTCTATTGAAAAGATTTCAATTCACTTTTTGGCCCTGTGAGAATTAGGTTTTGAAAAATTTGGCTTGTTGTGGAAACAAGGATTGGAACTAAAGTTTCAGTGGAGACACCTTTTCCCCATAATAACTTTTTAAAGGGTGAATTTTCTTTCCTAGGGATAGATTTATCTCACTTCTTGTTGTCTCACTCCTGTTCTTAACCAGGAGTAGTTTGTAACGCAGATGTTTGTAACTCAGATGTTTGTAACTTGGAGACTACCTGTATATGGTAAGACAATATATGTGTACTGTGTCACCACAAGATAAGGTACACAGTCTCAAAAAAGAATACAAAAAAATACCCCAATTTCAAAAATTCATGGTAAATGTTTTAGTGAACGCACACTTATGAAACCTACTGTAAGGTACTGTCGATTAGAGCTGGTATTGCTCTTATCTCATACCCTTCCAGTAAGATAATCTCTGCCAGGTGGTGGCCTTGGAGACGCACAGAGCTGGAAATGTGCCTTAGGTCACACCACACCAGCATGAACAGCATTGGCTCATATATTGTGGACTCAGGCAGGATATGATGAAATATCCACTGGACATTGGGACTGCTGAGTCAGAGGGGACATGATGCAACCTCTGCTGGGCATTGCATGTCATGGGGGTTGGGCCTTTGAGGTGATGGACAGGTGATGGGGGTGTGTTCTGTATATAAACTGTGTTTGTTCCCTGTGATGCCAATTCTGGCATCAAAGGTATTATACCTGCAATAAATCTCGTTGGATCAAGTTGCCGTGTGCGTGTGCTTGCCGTGTGCCCATGGACCCTACAGACAAATTGTAGCGTTTCTCACACCTACATCAATGTGAAGGGGAAGTCTTCAAGTCTATTTTTCCACTTTCGAAGATGTTCAATATAGCTGCTGCCAGTCATGTGGCACACATTTAAATTGTATTCCAGCTCCTGCCACACAGCCTGCAACATGTTGATGTCAATGGTACCAATTCACCTTACCATTAAGGTAGGGTTGCCACTTTTTGATAAAATAATAAGGTACAGGTACCTAAAAATATGGAATTTTTGACAAAAATAAGGGACACTTCATTAAAAACTTGAAAATCAATTGATGATTTTCAAGTTTTTAATGAAGTGTCCCTTATTTTTGTCAAAAATTCCCTATTTTTAGGTACCTGTCTTTTATTCATGTGGCAACCCTACACTAAGGTAAAACGTAGCTTTGTCACTAAAGATGAGTGTTGCAGTAAAGCTGTCATCTTCCATCCATTCTTGCATGGCAGTGGAAAGGTTGAGTTGCACAACATGGTCCTTGAGCATGAAAGCTTGCACCAACTGCAGGTATTATGGGTGCATGCGGAGATGCTTCATGAGCATCTTCCACACCATTGGTTGAGGTATCCCCACTTTCTGGCTAGCTCTGTTTGCGGTGGTCATTCATGCAATTACCCCATTCAAGCAGCATGTATGACTGTGGAAAAAATCTTGAAGACTTCCCTTTCACATACATGTAGGTTTCATATGTGAGAATTTGCTAATTTTTTTACCATGAATTTTGGAAATCATGGCATTCTTTTGTAATAACCCTGTATATAGTTCGAACAATATCCAAACCTATGTATGCTTACATTTACGTATATCCTTATTTATCCAAACTAAACAAGCCTTTTGCTATATAAATAAGATTGTATTAGTACATTAAAAGCAACATCGAAATGCACTCTTAAAAAATCAAATGACATATAAACGCTGTCAAAAAGCCTTACCCCCTAGTAACATAAGGTACATCATTTGACATATGTAATGTATACCAACAAAATAAAAATTATGATGTACCTTTTCTATTTGGTCTGCCTAGGCATTACATTGACATCCAACATGGTGTAGTTGAATCAACATTCTGAAATATGAGAGTTCAAATCCCAGTTCAGTCATGGAAACCCACTGGATGATCTTGGGAAAGTCACATCCTCTCTGCTTCTGAAGAAGTCAAAGGCAATCCCCCTATGACAAAACCTTGCTAAGAAAATCCCACGCTAAAACTGACTTAGAGTCACCATAATTTTAAAATGATTTGAAAGAAGATAACAGTAAGTTACAATATTAGAGAGTTTTTCCATACCATTCCGAATGTGACAACCCTGGCTCAAGTCATCTTGTATAGCTTTATAGCTTGTCTGTCTTCAGTAGGATCATCTCTTCTCAGCCCCAGCCTTTGCATAAAATATGGCAAATATTATCACATCTATTGTGTGATATTATAGCTCATTATCACATCAAAGTATATATTCATATTCAATAGAGAATATATTTTCAAGAGCTGAATGGTGAAGATGAACCTTGGAATTCTGATACAGCAAATATTAAGGTAATTTGTAAATAGAATACAGTAATTAATAGACATTACATAAGTGGGTGGATGCATGGAGATCCCAATGCAGATCAGCAATAATATGCTTAGTTCACTATCTTATTCTTGTATGTCTGCACTCTCAGCTAGTCTAGCATCTTAAATACAGATACTTGTGACTCAATGTGGCAATCCTCAAAGCCATATTCCAAAGAAGAGTTCCAAAATGCAGATCAATCCTTATTAACAAAACAGTTTTAGCACTTTTCGTATGCATCAGGAACAGGGGTTTTTTTGGTAATGCTAATGAGTCTTAATGGCACATTCAAGAGCAAGCTACCCCCATAATATTTTACACAGTAACAGGTATGTTTTTAGGAAAACTAATTTCCTTCTATTTTCCGTGAGGATGACAGTTAAGTTCAAAGGCAACAGGGGGATGTGAGGAAGAGAGACAGCTGATACCATTCTTCTTCCAGTACATTCACAGTGTGAGCCTGTGAGCCTACAGACTCCAGATCTTGCTGTTTGTATATAACAAATTGTCGACAATGGTATCCAGTGGAATTATACAGCTGGTAGAATAAGTTTTCCCCTCATTGTTTCAGTTCCACTCCTGAATCTGCTTTTGAAGTTTGGGGAACCTTCGGAGCAGATTTAGGGGGGGGGGGTGTTTGAGGATGCGGGAGGATGGGAAAGCTCCTGTAAGAGCAAATGTAACCGTCAGCAACTCACTCTCACTCCACATCTCTGATGTCTAACTTATGCCAATCCCTGCAGGCACTTGTTTTCTAGCATAGAAAATCTTTGATCACCATCGTGGAAAACATTTCAGTGGAAATCTGGGGAGGGAAATTTTTCTGCCTGAAAGGCGCATGGCTATATGTGTGGCACACATGCATTTAGTCAGGCGGACACACAAGGTCATAAATATTCTAGCTGGTTGCTGCTGAAAGATCCGTCCTGCAAAATCTTTGAAGATGATTCACTCTCTTGTATGACAGCTGCTCTGAGAATCGTACATACAAACCAAAGTATTTGCATAACAGAAAAAGCACAAATATGAACTTGGAAAAGCTTTTTAGTTTTTTTCAGTTGCTTTTCAGCTGAGCTATTACACCAACTGCTACCTAGTTGCTTTATCATGTGATTGCTTCACATGAATGTTGGTCAGATTGTGATGTATTTCTAAATCAATCAAGATATCGGCATTTTCAAAACAGAATATTGTAGGTTTCTGTTATAGTTAAATTGCCATGGTATTAGTTTTACTGATTCTTTTTTCAAACAAACACCTATAGGTATGCATTTATCAGTATGTTATCCACATGTAATTTGACCCCATATTTCTTACATCCTGCTTTGTTTCTTGTTTTCTCCTCCTGCCTTTCTTGAGGCATCTTTATTTTGTATCATGTCTTCCTGAGCAGCTGAAACAAAATAAATCATGATATGTCTTTGGATACAATATGAAGGAAGAGCAAAGAAGTTATCTGTTACACATATATTTGTTACTGCGGCAAAAGTGCTGTAATTTCATTATTGAGTTGTTTTCCGTCTTCAAGTTGTTTCTGATTGATGGCAAACCTAAGGCAAGTCTGTCACATGCCAGGCCGGATCTACACTGCCCTCTAGTCCAGGATCTGATCCCAGATTATCCTTTTTTGAACTGGATTATATGAGTTTTCACTGCCATATAATCTGGAATAAGAAGATAATCTGAGATCAAGTGCTGGGATATAGGGCAGCATAGATAGGGCCCCAGTGTGTTTTCATAACTGTGTGAAGCCCAGGACCTCTTCACATAGGCTATTTTTCAGCAGCAGCAACAGATTTTTAGTAGTTTTGCCACAAAGTCCACCAGCTCCTATCACATGCCAGAGAAGTACTTCCATTGTGGCTCTGTGGCAAAACTGCCAAAAAAAAAACCCTTGCCACTACCAAAAAATAGCCAGCAGTGAAATTCAGGAGGCATCCTGTGTTTCCATAGAAATCTACTGGTATCCTTGACTGCCTTACTCTTTTCCCTATGTAATGAGGGATGGTGCGAGGCATGGGGTGACAGGTCCCCACACCCCCTGGGTGGGCTCTGCCTCAATTGCTACTATTCACTGAGATCCTTGGTGTTTCTGGTGGTGTATGTGAGGAGGTCCCTAGTGTATGTCTATACTGTACTGTAGAATTAATGCACTTTGACTCGATACTATGGAATCCTGGGCAGATAAGGCTAAAGACCTTTCAAAACTTGAACTCTTGTGATTCAATAACATTGAACCATGGCAGGTAAAGTGGTGTCAAACTACATTAATTCTGTAATGTAGAAACACTCTTCTTCTCTGGAAGTGTGGTCCAACACTGAAACCACTGCACTACGCTGGCTATAATATGCTAGCCTAATAATAACTACTGAAGTTCATTTGGCTTTGAGAATGATTTTTGGTGTATGTTCAATGATTTCCACCCCCAGGAGCCCAATACATAAGATATCAATTTGATATAAAACATCAAGAACACAAAAGTTGTGAATGCAATGTTCTTTCAAGCTTTTGTACAAAAAAGGGGGCTCCTATATTCTAAATAACTCCTGATGAGCCTACATTGCAGAATGGATGCAGTTTGACACCATTTAACCTGCCATGGCCCATTGCTGTGGAATCCTAGGACAGACCAGCACTTTTTTTGCAGAAAAGGCTAAAGACCTTGAAAAACTACACCCCCCAATGATTTCATAGCATTCAACAGTGACTATTAAAGTGGTGTTAAATTGCATTAATTCTACAGTGTAGATACACCATTAGACCTTCAAGAAACACATGTGCATACTTTTTATGTTAGAAATAATAACTTACTCAGATACTCAGTGATGTTTGTTGTTATTTGCTGCCAAGTCAATTTTGATTTCTCATTACATGTGTAATAACATATAATTAGCGAAGTCCCCTTCATATTTTCATCATTTTATTGGATGGATAGTGTTTTTTGGTTTAGCAATAAATTAATCCTTTAATGAATTGCAAATAAAAATAGTTTTAAGAATTTTTATTAGTCACATAAAATGCAGCAGTTATTTCTGACATAGCAACATTTCAGCAATTTACCGGCCTTCTGTAAAAGCACTCCTTAAACCTAGTCTACTCATTGGTGCCAGTGGAACCTATTTTGCTTTAAGGGTGCTTCAGTCTGCAGTCTTTTGTATTTTAATACGACTTTGCCTCGTTTTCCTCTGCGGCATGAAAAGCACTGAAGGATGACAATTCAACATATTTCTAAAATGTATAAATATCCCCAGGTTCCCTGGGAAGCTGAAGACTTGAGACTATGTTATCTGCTCCTTGCTAAGAATCTATCAGGATTCTTTGTACTATAAGAGATCAGTGAATGCTTGGATGAACACATAATAAAGCTAGATGGGGGATCTCATTTCTCTAGGCTTCTGTATTTTTGAGATGTGTGTGTTGTAATTGTTTCATATTTGATAAATAATATTTAATACATAATTATTGCACTGATAAAATCATTTTAGCATTCTACTCAAGGATCAACATGACAAAACTGTTGTCAGATTTGCATTCTGTGGATTACATGGGCCCACATGTAATAGGGGTGAAAAATATTTTTTAAGTGCTGGACGGGTTTGGAAAATTACTCTGGATCCAGAGCACCATCTTACTGCTGCTCAGTTAAAGACAGGCTGAACATGCCATGGGTTATATTGGAATATCTTTGTAGGCAATGAATGTTGAGCAAGGAGATATCTAATGCCTCCTTCCACAATGCCTCACAAAAGATATAATTTGGTGTAACTGAGAGTTAGCCTATGCAACCAACAAGATTTTAGCCAAAAGCTATGTGGGTAAAGACTAGCTAAATTTTCACTTAGTAGTGGGGTGCTCAAGGCTCAACAGAACATAATGCTGGAAATATAGCAGCATGCATGCCAAAACTATAACATTAGTATAGGGCAAATTAGGAGATGATGTCACTGGAATATGTTTCTGAAACATGGGCAAATGCACTCCCATTCTACAAGTTCTTGAGCTAATCTGGAATGTGTTAAGAAAGACAGAAATATAGTCAGGAAATATGTCACACATATTTTCAGAGCATACATTTTAAACCAGGACAAAGTACTGCTTGTGAAAGATCTTAATAAAGATCTAAGGAACAAAAATTTCAGTTGCCTTTTAAAGTGAGGAACTAAATGACATATTGCACATATTGATGCATATATTTCAGAATGTGTGTGGTTTTCTCGTTTTAATGATGGAGAAAGAAAATTTAGAAGCTACAAATGAGAGTGAGTGAGCAATGGAGAGATAGGTGCTGCTAATTCTTTTCTCACCTCTTCTTAAGGTTCAATGTATGCCGTGTAGACAAGTAGGAGGGAAAACAAAAAGAAACAAGGAACACTGAGCACAGAGCTTCTGGCTTACGAGTTAGCTGTAAGCTTTATTTTAGAAACTACAGTATATTTGGAATATTTGGCATTTTTGCTGAGCTTTCTAGAGAGGAAGCTGCCTAAAAGCAAAGTCTAACCTACACTTTCATCATAGGCGAGGAAACACTGGAAAGCAAGATGTCATAGTGTTGAAAGCTTAAGATAAGCTCAGGATTTTTTTCTTCTTGCCTTCTGGCTGAAATCTCAAAACTGCTGGTAGAAGTAAACTAGAGGGTTCACTAGGCAGAGAAGTGGATCATTCTCCAGGGGAGATTTGGTGACCTAACAATTTCTAAAGAGCCAGCAGCAAAACCTGAGCAAACTACCCACAGAGAAGCAGCAATGGAAACAGGACTGCTGACATAGCATTGTCTTTTTCTTACAGCAGATCAGGCTTGGAATTATGATCCTGCAGCCGTCTTCTTCACCCAGGGTTGCGCTCTCAAGTACATACATACCAGATGGCCTGGCCTACCGTCTGGAAAGTACAGGCGCCTGTACTGCTGAGCTGCCACCTGGATTACTGCATTGGCTGAGCTGCCAGAGAAACACACAGCTATGGATGAAAGCAGATGTGATTGCTTTTATGAATCTAATATTGTTTGTTTCAGATTTATGATGTTGAAGTAAACATATGGCTGACGGTATCCACAGCTTTGGTGGATGAGGAGGTTGGCAAGGCAAATGAATTGGTTCCCGAGGTGTTCTCGTTTTGTGTGTGTGGGTGGAGGGGGGGGGGAGTGCAGCTTCAGACATAGGAAAAAGTAATTTCACAATACAGTATATAAGCAGTTCCCAAATTACAAATGTCTGACTTACAAATGACTCACAGTTAAGAACAGGGATGAGACAACATGAAGTGAAAGAAATCTACCCCTAGAAAGGGAAGTTCACTCCTGGAAGAGTTATCATGGGGGAAAGGTGTCTCAACTGAAGCTTTATCACCAATCCTTGTTTCCACAAAGAGTCATTTCCCCCCGAAATCCAATTATACAGGGATAGAAAGTGAGGTGAAATATTCTGAACAGGGGCACAGACAGTTGAACACGGGAGTGTTAACCCTTCCATATGCTATCCAAAGATAGATAGATAGATAGATAGATAGATAATAACAATTTTATTTTTGTACCCTGTCTCCATCTCCCCATCTTCCCAAGGATTGCAAATTAAAACAAACATAGTAAAATACCTTCAATAACAACAAATAATAAAACACATTAAAATCAATTACATGGCTGGAGACACTTTAAAATGTACCTGTTACAAACTAATTCAACTTAAGAAAAAAACCTACAGAACCCATCTTGTTTGTAAATTGGGGCTGCCCAAGTACAAGATATCTCTAAGTATTCTGGATTCATACATGAGTTCTAAAATTGGTCTCTCTAATTCTCTCTCTCTCTCTCTCTCTCTCACACACACACACACACACACACTTCCCACAATAGTATGACAACATAACAGTTATTTGCATTTGTTGCCCTCAGTGCATTTGATTTTTTTAAAGATGCAAACTTGTTTTGCATCCTAATTGTGCATTTTTGCTTTTAAAGTTTCATTAAAAATTAAAATGAAACAGAGTTAAACAGAATTGTATAATTGTAAAAAATCTTTTTTTAAAAAATCACTGAGAGAAAAGAGCCTCTGTGATTTTAGGGCTAGTTAGAATTGTTGTAATGAAATATTTCACACACAAATGTTTGATGCGGAGACTTTGCCGCTAGAGCACATGTCAACATCCAGGTCCATGGGCCGAATCCAGCCCATAATGTCATTTTATATGACCCGCTAGATGCTGGACTACAGCTCTTGTCCTGCTCTTCATTAGACATCATGACTAGAGATGATGGGAGTTGTGATACAGCAACATCTGTTCTGTTTAATTAGGAGAGTGAGGTTTGACTTTGATACATGGTTTGTGGGTATCATGTGATGTCTGACATTAAAATGTCCTTTAATCTTTTCCCCAATCACAGAGCCACAAGTACGATTGGGTTGCCATTCCCATTATCCTTAAATCAAAAGTTATGAGAGCTATTGTTCAATAACACCAGGGCACCCAAACTGAGTAAAAACTTAAGGGCACTGAGCTATAGAGAGGGGGGGGGGTGCCTTCTTTTTATCCTTAAATTATCTGTCCATGGATTCAACGACCCTTTGAAGGCAACCATAAGGCTGCTCAAGGAAAGGATCGTTTACAATTTTAGTCAGTGGAATGACCTGTATGAAAACTGGATGGAAATGTGTCAAGAAGATTATTCATTTACTCATGGAAAAAGATAGTCCAAAGCATGGTTGATGTGTGTGTGTACATGTGTGCGCGCGTGCATACACATGTGTGGTTTGCTTAGATAAACATTTGTATCTAGCTAAAATGCATCATATGTGAAGTGGTCTGAGAATCCTTATTCTATGGTCTTTGTGGGAAGAAAAAATGTGGGAAGAAAAAATGTAATCATGATCAGTGTTACTCAATATCCTGAAGGTAGTATGTTCTTATACATGGAATTAACTCTATGGTGAGTGTTGCTTCTTGGGTGGTTCTTTTCATTACGATATCTTTTAATAGCTTTTATTGCAGAATTCAAGTGCTCTTATCATGGACTAATTTTTTCTGTTAAAAGTACCAGCAAACACTTCATACTGAAGACAATAAATCTACACGGCCCACAACACCCTGGCAGACATTACAGAAATGGTTATAAAAACCATTTAAAATAGCTAGCATCAGCAGTTTGGAAAAAGCAGAACCAAGGCAAGTTATCTTCTGTCTGACACTTCTGAAACACTGAACTCACTCTTCCTTCTCTGTTCTAATCAACTTGCTTTGTATTGGCACCAGAAATTATCGCATAGATAACCCCAAATGGTTCTTCTGCAGTTGTCCATCTCTAGAAAATACCATCCAAATCATAGTATTTTAAAACAATTTATTCTATATGCAGGTACTGTTCAAAATTTCACATATAAAAAGTGAGAAACATGTTGTTGTTATTTATTCGTTCAGTTGCTTCTGACTCTTTGTGACCTCATGGAGCAGCCCATGCCAGAGCTCCCTGTCGGCCGTGGCCACCCCCAGCTCCTTCAAAGTCAAGCCAGTCACTTCAAGGATGCCATCCATCCATCTTGCCCTTGGTCTGCCCCTTTTTATATGGTAAAGCAACATAAGAGTGTGGTTCAAATGACAAAAGGTACTAATGTAGAAAAATATACAAGTTGGAGAGGCCATCAAAATTTCTTGGGAAGGACGAAATTCTACTGCCCTCTTTCCATTCCCCCTCCCCAGTGAATTGACTTAAATAAACTGATGCTGAAAGTGGAGGAGAAAGAAACTAGACATTTTTAAATCAGCTGAAAAAGTGGGCTGGCAGAGGATTAACTCAGAAAGTTTGAAGATGTGCTCCTAGAATTTGGGTTTATCTAGGCATGTGGTAATGGTGGTGGTTAGGTATATTTCTTGAAGTAAAATCACACATGCTGATGCTATGAAAACCACATTTTCTTCCACTATGTGGACAACCATCCCTAGCTGCCATAAGCAATGGTATGAAATTACAATTGTTTTAGTCAAAAACTAGGAGACCCCAGTGATGCAATGGGTTAAATCCTTGTGCTGGCAGGACTGCTGACCAAAAGATCAGAAGTTTGAATCTGGGAGAAGGGTGAGTTCCCATCTGTCAGCTCCAGCTTCTCATTCGGGGACATGAGAGAAACCTCCCCACAGGATGGTAAAACATCCAGGCGCCCCCTGGGCAACATCCTTGCAGACAGCCAATTCTCTCACAGCAGAAGCAACTTGCAGTTTCTCAAATCACTCCCTACACAAACACGCACACAAAAATTGAAGAGCCACAGAGCCACAATTGTCCACTCCTGTATTAAACCAATGCAAGCATTTTATGGCTTTCAAACAGTACTCTTTCAGCAATGATGTTCTGCTTATTATATCATGTAAATAATACTTACTTTGACTTAGAAATATATATCACAACATAAAACAATCATTAAAAAAACCTTGGCCCTTCCTCTGCAATAAGCTAAGCATTCAAAGCACACATTACTTAGAATCCTGTCTGATTCAAGAAACAGAGAAACCTCTTCAAAAGAAGGGAGCTGGGATTTTCCAGAAATCTTTGTAGTGTAGAAATCTTAGGTCCCTTCCACACAGCCATATAACCCAGATTATCAAGGCATAAAATCCCACAATATCTGGTTTGAACTGGGGACCTGTCCAGACAGGACCTTTATTGCGGGAACTCCTGCAATAAAGGGGGGGCTGTCCAGACAACGTTCTTGACAGTCCCAAATTAATTTGCTACAAACCATGAAAACCTTGGTTTGTAGCTAATTAATTAGATAGTGGATTTATTCCACGCCTTCTTGGAAGTCGAGGGATAAATCCACTATTTCCCGGTCTGAACTGCAGAATGCTGCAGTCCAGATAGTATTCCCACAGTTTACTCTGCTAAATAAGCCCAGTAAACTGTGGGAATCCCCCCCCCCCCGGGAGACCCAGCCGAGGCTTCTAATGGAGGATATGTACATTTCTATTACTTTTCTAAGGGGTCTGGGGGCTTGAGGGGGGAAGGGAGTAGGACCTCCACACGTTCTCTCAGGCTAGTCCCGAGAGAACATGTGGACACCCACCCCAGAAAGTGTGCGCTTTCTGGGGTGGGTGTGGTAGGCTAACATTATTTTGGTGCCCCCAAAACATTATTTTGCCGCCCATGGAACATACCACATTTTTAGTATTATATTCAGGATGGGGCCAGGACAGATCCACATTTTTAATGTGGATTGTTCTGGGACAAGGACCTGTCTGGATCCAGCCTAGGGTATCTGAGTCCACACTGCCATATATTTCAGTTCAGAGCAGATAATGTGAGATTTTATTCAGCTATGTGGAAGGGGCCACAGAATATCATGGCAGAATAACCCACAATATCTGCTTTGAACTGGAATATCTGAGTTCATGATTCCAATATTCCATTGCACAAGATGGGACAAAGCAATCAGCGTACAATGCAGAATGTGTAATGCACAATGATCATTGTGCAGCAATGGCACTACATTCGCAATTTCACATTTATAAACTACAACAGAAGACAGTTGTGTGTTGCCCAAAACTGTCCATCCATTTGCTCAAAAATGTATAAGACACCAAAAGAATGCCAGCCAATTACATCAATCCCCGCACCCAAATACTATTCATGTTCAAGAAGCCTAGTTTCTAACCTTCTTTGTGGTAAAAACCAAAGAATAAAAAATCCGAGGAGCAGAAAACTAATGTATTTTATAGAAAGACCTTCCCTTGAAACAAGACCTGTCCCACATATTATTGGGGAGAGGACAGTATCAGACATCATGCATCAGAGACAGTGACAGTTTAGTGATAAGAATGAAACCTGGATTTTATTTTGTTGTCATTTTGAATGGACCTGAAAACAGACAAGCTGAGTTTTCTTTTTTGACATTCTTATTTGACATCATGTTTCTGACTGAAATGTGTGCCCACACTTTATTTCATGAAGGAGAAAAGTCTTGTTGTTAAAACATGGGAGTTTCTGCCAGGAACCACAGCAGTTGATGTGCAGTTGTAGAGTGAATATTAAGAATGGAGGGGGATACAGAAGATCATATTTTTAATCTTCCATATGGAAAACAACTGCTTGTTTACAAGAAAGGAAACACAATGGAAGTAATGGGTTGGGCCTTGACTAATGATTCTCAGCCCTAGGTCTTCCAGAGGATTGGAACTCCAACTCCCAGAATAATTGACCCCTAGCCATTTTTGCCATGACTTCTGGGAACTGGTGTCCAAAACTATGATGGCACACCTGAGACTTTGGGAAAACTATAGTGTCTGGCTTTATTCAGGGGCTATCTGTATATCATCTGTTAAGATTAAGACCTTAGCAAAGAGAGGCACGTTAGGCAAGGTGAAAAGATAACCAAAATGAGTTTACTGCAAACGAGATGAATAAAGGGTTAACTCCATCTGGGACTATCATAAGGTAACTTAGTACATTACAAAAGGAGCCGTTGCTGGCTGCAGTCATCTCTCTGGGGTCTTCTGCCTCTGGTACAAAGCAATGGTTATAAACTGTTGCTTATAAGCAATCTCAAACTTCTTTCTTGTGAAGCTTAAGCTGGTCAAAAGTTTCTGTTCTCCTTTGGACTGGTGATATATGGATCCTGCTGAATGCAGATGCTAAGGACGTCTGTTTTTGGATTGCTTCGACCTAGGATTTCCAGATAATATCCCAAGCCTCTAGTGACTGTAGAAAAAGGAGAAGTCCAACAAGAGAGCTTTAATAAAGGGAAGTGGAAAATACCAACTAAGGCTGGCTTCGGGGGAGTATTATGCTCTATCCAAAAACTAATACAATGAAAGATATCTACACTATTGGGGAAACCTATAAACAGGATAAACTAAAACAGAAAAGAGGAAAAGAGCAGAGCTAAGACTTCACAAAAACATCTGAAGGAGAAAAGATTGAGAACCACTGTTCTAGTTTACTTTTTCACACTAGAGGATGAATCCATTTTGAATCTGGTTTCTGTCTCTTGCAGAATTCTGGGGTTTGCAGTTTAGTGAGGTTGTTAAAGGCAGCAATCAGATTTAAAGTGGTTTCATTCTCTAGTGTGATAAGGTGCAAATTTGCATCTACGCTCTAGAATTAATGCAGTTTGACATCACATTAACTGTCATAGCTCAATGCTATGGAATCCTAGGAGTTGCAATTTAGTGAGGCAGGAGCACTTTTTGGTAGGGTAGGCTAAACACCTTGTAAAATTACAACTCCCATTTTTCTATAGCCATGAAAATTAAAATAGTGTCAAACTATATTCATTCCACAGTGTAGATCAAGCATGGGCAAACTTCAGCCCTCCAGGCGTTTTGAACTTCAACTCCCATAATTCCTAACAGCTGGTATACTGGCTGGGATTTCTGGGAGTTTAAGTCCAAAAACCCTGAAGAGTGAAGGTTTGCCGATGCCTGGTGTAGTTGTACCCCTAGTCCCACTCAGAGCAGACCTACTGAAATCAAGACTAACTTGAAGTAAAGACTACCCTGTCTCATTGATTTCACTCTAGCAACATTACTAAATCTGAATTCAACTCATGTTGTGCAAAATTGCAAAAGGGAAAAAGTAGAAGGCCTCTTGATTTAAATTGTTGTAATCAATCAACATTGATTTTTCTTACACATCACTCAGAGATTTTGTGATATAGGGCCAGATATCAGAAAGGAAGGAAGGAAGCCCCAAAGGGGTGAAAGGTAGATTGAACTACCTTTCATTATAAGTCAGCTTTATTTAAAATGGGCCCAAGGAACAACAGTATCTTTAAATGTTCATACTAAATAGTGCTTCCAAATTCTTTTTAAAACACTAGATATAAGAAGTAAATGACAAAGAAACAAAAAGGTATATAACTGTAAGCTACTACTCCTGCCTTCTTAACATTTGCTGCCTGAGGCAGTTGCCTCATTCATCTTCATTCTTCCTACAGCGCATCACCCTGAAAGGAAGAGGGAATGAGCAGAGAAATGGGGCAAGGAGGACATGTTATTTTTTGGCTTATATGCTCATCACTGGGAAGGAGAGCACTGAGTATACAGCCCAGTGAACTTACATCAGGATGATTTTTACCATTAGGCTGAATGAATGAAGGAATGGCCTTAGATGTATACCTTCCAGATGTCATGAATTGTCAGGGACAGTCTTGTTTCATTGGCTGTCTTGCTTTTCAGCTGCTTTTAATGCTCAAGTCACTTCTGGTTTGAGAGAATCAGACGTCTACAAAGATGTTGCCCTGAGGATGCCTAGATGTGTTACTAACCTGTGGGGAGGCTTCTCTCGTGTCCTGATGAGATGCAGAGCTAACCTTAAGACATGGGGCTACAAAGTGGAGTGCACAACATGTGAGTGTGGAGAAGAGCAAACCACAGATAACTTACTACAATGCTTTCTTACAGAAACACCAGAGGCACTGAAAGTGACCAGCTTCTGGTCAAAGGACATTTAGTACAATGCCAAACTTTCAATTTTGTTTGTGGTTTTTGTATGCTTTATAACTGTATTCTCAATTTGTTTCTGACATGATAAATAGAAAATGTCTCAGTTTTCCTTATTTCAATTGTTGAAAACGGATTTCAAAGTGGAAGACGTTTTTGCAGGCAGTTATTTGGGGGAAAAACAGGGAGTGGATCTTGCCCTTCCCTGCAGGCAAAAGCAAACTGTTGCAGATTCTCCAAGCTTGTAAGCTCTTCCTCACTCATGCCTTTTGCCAGCTTGACCACACCGTGACATCACTTGGCCAATGCATTCCAGTTTTTTTATCTGTGAAATGTTGGAAGGGATGTGAATGGTAGTTGCTGTGGTGCCAGGAGGGAATGAGCCGTTGGAAGACAGGGCTGTATGTCCCATGATGCTCCTTAAACTAATCTGCCTCCCTCAGTTGTGTTGCCAGGCCTGGGCAAACTTGGGCCCTACATCAAGCATGAACAAACTTGGGCCCTCCTGGTGTTTTGGACATCAACTCCCCCATTCCTAGCAGCCTCAGCCCCCTTCCTTCCTTTTCCTTCTGCTTAATCAGCTGAGGGGGGAAAGGAAGGGGCCTGAGGCTGTTAGGAATGGGGGGAGTTGAAGTCCAAAATACCTGGAGGGCCCAAGTTTGTTCATGCCTGATGTAGATGCACCCCAGGAACTCAGGGTGGGTGAGGTTTATTAGCCAGAATCTCTGGGCTTCATGAAGCTCTCCAAGGTGCTGAAACCATTTTGCCTAGATGTCAGCTCTCAGGAGGATGCTTTGAAATTCAGATTAAAGCCCAGAGAAAATCAATTGATATTGCACACACTCACACACACACCAGCATTTGTTTTTATGAGTCAGGGCTGAGAAACTGGAAGGAGAGGATTTCCATTGCATTTCCATTCATAGTCACTCAGACTTCCTTCAGGTGAATGGCTACCTTAAAACCGGCTGTAATCCTTTGCACACTTGAATTTTGAATGCCTTCAAGCTTCCCATGTATATAGAGCAGGCATGGGCAAACTTCGACCTTCCAGGTGTTTTGGACTTCAACTTCCACAATTCCTAACAGCATCAGGCCCCTCCCCCCCCTCAGCCACTTAAGTGGAAAGAAGGGGTCTGAGGCTGTTAGGAATTGTGGGAGTTGAAGTCCAAAAAAATTAGAGGGCCCAAGTTTGCCCATGCCTATTTTAGAGGTTTCCAGGTCTCATTACACACAATGGTCACCCTTAAATAAAACAGCCAAAATGATCGATATGGGGGAGGAGAAGTGTCCTGCCCTCTGAAGAGATCACAGCACATGTGGGGATGGTGACAGAAAACTTGAAATCCTTCCAGAGCTCCTCTGAACCCCGATATTCCTATCAGCCTCTAGTTTCATGGAACTGAAAGACCGTAGAATCCCACTGAACACGTATAGTCCCCATATTCCCCACGCTTCTTTTATGTTGGCTTGTGTGTGTGTATCAGGAGTGATTTGAGAAACTGCAAGTCTTTTCTGGTGTGAGAGAATTGGCCGTCTACAAGGACGTTGCTTAGGGCAGTGTTTTTCAACCTTTTTTGAGCCGCGGCACATTTTTTACATTTACAAAATCCTGGGGCACACCACCAACCAAAATGACACAAAATGACACTCGAACACAGTAATACATATAGTTAATATGTTTTTAAATGTATTTATACACTCAGTGTGAAACCTGGGCCTGTTTCGATGAACACAACATATATATGACTTCCTCTCACATATTTATATATGGCTATCATGTCTTCTCTCAGCCTTCTCTTCTTCAGGCTAAACATGCCCAGCTCTTCAAGCCGCTCCTCATAGAACTTGTTCTCCAGACCTTTGTGAAATTTCACCCTGAGTGAAACTTGCTTCCAGTTAACTATGGATGTCATGAAGCTGTTATAAACAGTTCCTTGGGGGGGGGGGGGGGAAACAACTCTTGAAAAATCCAGTAAAATAGTAACAAAAAATCAAAGCGGAGAGGTTCAATTTGTTTCTTGGAAACCTGTAAGGGGGCTGCTAGACACACCTGATGATCACTCACGGCACACTAGTGTGCCACGGCACACTGGTTGGGAAACACTGGCTTAGGGGGTGCCCGGATGTTTGATGTTTAAGTGGGCTGAACAGGGAACCCTCCTCTGCACTGGGGTATCGGGCTTATGGACCTCATCACACTAGAGAATGAATCCACTTTAAATCTAGTTGCTGCCTTCTGCAGAATTCTGGGGGTTGTAGTTTAGGGAGGAGCCGTTAACAGCCCCACTAAGCTACAAACTCCAGAATTCTGCAGGAGGCAGAAACCAGATTTAAGTGGATTGGGTTGTTGTAGGGGTTTTTTTGGGCTATATGGCCATGTTCTAGAAGCATTCTCTCCTGACATTTCCCCAGCATCTATGGCAAGCATCCGCAGAGGTTGTGAGGTCTTAAGTGGTCTTAACTGCTGCTCTGGGACCAGAGCGTAGAGAGGGGTCCCAGGAAGACAGTTCCATCTTGTCTCCTGCCTGTGTCATCAGTTGAGATCCCTCTCCACAGCACCAACTGCTGCTTTGGGACCAGAGTGAAGAGAGGGGACCCAGGAAGACAGTTCCACCTTGTCTCCTGTTATGCTAATAATATAATATATATACATATAATATTTATAATATTTTTTGGAATCAGACTCCTGGGATACCAAGGCTCTGAGGATAAAGAGACCATCTTCATGGAAGATACCAATACAGTAACCCTTGTTGTAGAGGACATCTGTATCTGTATCTTCTGTATACCTTAATAAAACGGAATGTTTGTATGTGTTCGGAGGGCGGAAGGGCGGAAATGTGGCAGCGTTCTGATTGGCAGCCACTTTCACAGGCCACAGCGACCAGCGCGGGTGATGGACCTGCACCAAACTTGGCACACATAACCCCCATGACCCACTCTACATCCTGCTGCAGGTTCGAGAAGGACGGACCAGGGATGATGGGACTTGAAGTACATACACTCACTTCTCAAGACAGCTGCGATCCCCATCCAATGACTGATCACGACCAAACTTGGCACATAGAGCCCCCATGACCCGCTCTACATCCTGCTGCAGTTTGCAGGATGGTGGACCATGGATGATGGGACTTGAAGTACTTCTACTCATTTCCTGAGACCACTGCTCCACTCATCCAATGACGAATCAAGACCACACTTGGCACACATAACCCCCTGATCCCCTTTACGTCCTGGTGTGGTTTGAGGGACATGACCCACGGATTATGGGATTTGTAGTACTTTCAAACACTTAGGTTACAACGGACCACTGAGGCCACCAAAACGGACCAATACAGACCACACTTGGCAACACAATACCCATGACCCACTCCTGGTGCAGTTCAGAGGAGGGTGCACCATGGATGATGGGACTTGAAGTACCTCTACTCACTTCCCAAGTCCACTGCAACCATTACCCAATTACTGATCGAGACCAAACTTGGCACACATAACCCCCATGACTACCTTCACGTCCTGGTGAGGTTCAGGGGAGGACTGACAATGGATGATGGGATTTGTAGTACTTTCACACCCCTCTGTTCCCAAAGACCACTGCGGCCCCCAACAAACACCGATAAAGACCACACTTGGCACACAGAGCCCCAGTGACCCACTCTACATCCTACTGAAGTTTGGAGGGAGGCGGAACATGGATGATGGGACTTGCAGTACCTTCCCTCTCTTTCCAAGACTGCTACAAACCTAATCCAATGACTGATCAAGACCAAACCTGGCAAACAGAGCCCTCAT
>JARBWK010000005.1:100753580-100806741 GCA_030556195.1 Anolis apletophallus
TTTATAAATAAGACTGGAGAGATTGAACTGGATTTGAGTAAAATTCAGGGTGCTGCTAGAGAAATACAAAAGACTTATTCAGATCCAAGTGATTTTTGGAATACAATGTTGGGCTGGCTGCCGAACTTACATTGGTTACGTTCTCTTGTAATGATAACCATTGTGGTGATCTGTTCAGTGTTAATCATAATGTGCTGTCTGCCTATCATACTCAGATGCTGTGCTAAGGCAGTACAGAATTCTTTGGAGTCAGTAAAGGGTGTGCATACTGTTAAACTGGAAAACCCGGTCTTACGAGACTGGAGGGTTGATTGGTCTAAATAGGTGTTCCAGATGTTTGTGTAGGAAACCCCTTGCGATGGGTTTCCCACAAAAGAGAAATCCTGGAATGAAGCAGGTTTGGTACTTTTCCGAGCATAAAAAGTACAGTCAGAAAGTGATGAACAACTCTGAAAAAGAGGGTTTTGGTGTCTGGAATCAATCAGGCACATGTTATAGAAGACTAACACCCTGATTATATACATTCTAATCCACTCTGTGCCAAGTTATACTATATATGCTAGATGAGTGGGAATACAGTGCAGTTTGAGCTATGAAAGTAATGGGATTCTTAATGTGAATGGAAAACATCAGTGCGCATGACAAAAGTCCTACCTTCACTGCTGGCAGGAAGCCCGGACTAAAGTTGCAAGAAAAGAACAGAGAGAGACTAAAATTGATAGCTTGCACTGTGAGAAAGAATGTTTACAGAAAGCTATTGTTCTCTTTTCTAGTGATGACAGAGACATGATGCAAATGATTTATATAGTGTTTATTGGATTAATGAAATGTCATGTAACAACAGTAATCACCAGCCAATTATGATTGTTTTAACCATGAAGAAGGGGTGGGTTCAACTGGATGGACTCCATTACGAGTATAAATGTCTTTGTATGAAGTGTGACGGGGTCTTTTGCCCCTATCTACAGCTGTGTTCTGTAGGCAAATACCCACCAGCTGGTGATTGATAATAAACCTTTTTGTTTTTCACCCTACTTCACAGTTGTCACGAGTTTTCCCTCTTCTAAGTATCCGCACGTTCGGGCAGCGTTGGTAAGATTAATTTGGTACTTGGAGTTCTAGAACTCCCGGTTCTGCTTCATCATGACCCACTCTACATCCTGGTGCTGTTTTGTGTGAGACGGACCACAGATGTTGGGACTTGAAGTACCTTCACTCACTTCCTGAAAACAATGCAACCCTTATCCATTCACCAATACAGACCAAACTTGCCACACACAGCCCCCATGACCCACTCTACATCCTGCTACACTTCTCACATGACCCGGGCACCGCCGGGTCCCCAAGCTAGGCCTAAATAAAGAGAGAAACCAAGATATGCTTGGAATTTCTCGTATACTTTGGTCTCAAAACATTTTCTTGTCAAGAAGAAGCTCCCTTACTCCTCCCTACTACTCCTATTTCTGTGCCTTAGTTTAGAGCAGGGGTGCTCATTAGGTAGATCACGATCTACGGGTAGATCGCGTAGGGCGTCCTGGTAGATCGCAGGCAGGGCGGGAGGAAGGCCCAGTCCCGCCCTGCAGGCTCCCGCCGCCGCCCAAGTGCTGCCTGCCCTGGGTTATCTGAGGTCCTTTCTGCACAGTTGAATAAAATCCCATGTTATCTGCTTTGAATCAGATTATATGGCAGTGTGGACTCAGAAAACCCAGTTCAAAGCAGATATTGTGTTATATGTTTCACATTTTTGTAGTGGGTAGGTAGATCATTTTGACCTGGTTGTTTTATAAGTAGCTCGCATGCTGAAAAAGTGTGAGCACTCCTGGTTTAGAGGATCCAGATGAGCAATAGAAAAACACTCTAGGTCAGTATAATTACATTATAATATTATAATGTAATACAACATAGTGATATATTATAATTATATATTTTATATTATATGTAATATAGTGACATAGTACAATATAGTAATATATAATACTGATATTGTGCTATGCTAGTAATTATATCTATCTATCTATCTTGTAAGCCGTTCTGAGTCCCCTTCGGGGTGAGAAGGGCAGCATAATTATTAATAATAAATAAATAGTGGGATGAAGTCTATGAGAAAGCATGGGTGGCGGCGCGCGGTGAGGAAGGGGAAGGGAGGGTGCGCGCGCGCGAGAGAGAGAGAGAGCCGAGGGCGCCTGCGCAACAATGGGCGGAGCAAGGGGCGTGCGCTCTGCCCGGGGATCGTGGTGGCCACGTGCGGAGGACCGCGAGGGAGGGAGGGAGAGCCACTCGGAGTGGGCGGGGCTTTGCACCCCTCTCGCCACGCCCCCTCCTATTCCTCCTTTTTGATAGAACAGAGACAGAGAGAGAAGAGAAGGCGGGTGGAGGAAAATGAGGGGAGAGACTAGCTTGGCGAGAAAGGTGGTGGAGGGGGGGTGCCGCTGCTTCCCTATCATGTTGTGGCTTGGATTCAGTCAGAGGAGCCGCCTCTCGCGCCTCCTGCAAGGGAAGGGATGCCCGCGTTGGCTCTCCTCGGTCGCCTGCCGGGCTCTGAGGGGACTCTGCTAACCGAGACAGAAGCAGCGGGGAAACCTCCTGCCTCCCTTTCCCGCCCTTTCGTCTCCTTCCTCGGCTCCCACACCGCAACCTTTACACCTGCGAAGGCAGAATCAAAGGAGGGTCGGAGCCCAAGCTGAAAGCGCCTCTAAGCGCCTTTCCCCGCTTGAGCCCAGGCGGAGAGGTTGCGAGGAAGAGGAGGAGGAGGAGGAGGGGGAGGAGCCCAGGAGCCCCTCCCTGCTTTTCCCGCCCCCTCCTCCCTCCCTCCCTCCCCACCCAGCCCCGCGCGCCCGAGTGGAGTCTCGCTCCTGCGAATGCGCTGGGGAGGGGGCGGCTCAGCAGCAGCGTGTGCCCCCCCTTCTTTCTCTTCCTCCTCGTGGCCGTTTCCAGGGCTGCGGCGACAGGAAGCCGGAGAAGCCCCTCTATTTTCCCCCACATTCCTGGCCCTAAAGGATTTACTGGATGAAGAAGAGCTCGCGCGTGGGGTGGTCGGCGCGGGGCTCTGGCACAAGGCGAAGAGGCTTCAGCTGACGAGGTACCTGAAGAGAGAGGGAGGGAGGGAGGGGCACTTGGAAAGGCGCGCGCGGGGGGGGGGTGATATTCCGCAGCGTTGAAAGGGAAACGAGGGGGTCTCCGTAGCTTCCTTTCCCCTCGTTTTTTTAAAAACCAAGCCCCTTCCCTCCAAATGCTGCCTGTCGGTTCCTATGCGGGGCTGCGTCTTTTTCCTGGGGAAGGGGCGTGGGAGGAGGAGAAGGTGGAGGAGGCCTCTTCCCCAGTCCAGGACGGGCTCTCTGGGGGCGCCCTATCTCCCCCTCCCTCCCCACGTCTTCTCCTAGCAGTGGGTGGGTTGCGGCATGGGGGCGGGCACCCCGGGTGCTGGTGCTGGTGCTGCTCGTGGTGGTAACTAGAGGAGATGCGGTGGTTGCTAAGGGAAGAAAGCCTCGCTGCAAAGGAGGAGGAGGAGAAGGGGGGGAGGAAGGAGAGGAAGGGTGGGAGGTGTGTGTGTGTGTGGAGGATATGCCACCTTCCCCCACCTCTTTGCCCGGCTTGCTTTGCCCCCTCCTCTGGAAAGACGTGTGGATTCCAAGGGGGAGTGCCCACCTGGCCCTTGGGCAACCAGTGGGCCGTTCTCGGTTGGTTGGGAGGGAGGCATGATGATCCAAAGACAGAGGAAGGGTGGGCGAGTAGAGGGGGCTGCTGGGCACATTCATCCCCCTCTTCTCTCTCTCTTCTCTCCTGCCACTGCGGAGGGAAAGACAAGGACGGGCTGCCTGCTGTTGCCACAGCGGCTTCTTCTCTTTTTCATCCTCTTCATCGTTTCTCCCTTTATAGACCATGCTGGGCCCAATCTGGTTCCAGAGGGAGACTCTAGGAAGGTGTCACCTGGGTGGAGCTTAGGTCTCTCCTGTGGAGCTCTCATGAGAAGAGCCAGAGCCACCTCCTTGCCTTCTTCCTTCCCTCACCTGAAGGCTCTTCTTTGCCTGGCCACAGGATCACTACCGATGGTCGGATTCAGAAAGAGGGGAGGAAAGATTCAAAGGGAAGCAAAGGAGTCCCCGTGGCACCATGGGTTAAATCCTTGTGCCAGCAGGACTGAAGACCAACAGGTCAGCAGTTCGAGTCTGGGGAGAGCGGGTGAGCTCCAGCTGTCATCTCCAGCTCCCCATGTGGGCACATTAAAGAAGCCTCCCATAAGGATGGTAAAACATCAAACATGCAGGCATCCCCAGGGCAATGTCCTTGCAGACGGCCAATTCTCTTACACCAGAAGCAACTTGGTTTCTCAATAGTTCCTGACATTGGGGAAAAAAGATGGCTTCTCTTCTCATCTGCTTTGGGCTATTTCAGCAGGGCTATAAAGCAGTGGAAACAGAACATGAACAAAATCTGGCTACCGGTATTTTTTTAAATAAAAAAACAAACTCTAGAATCAGGACAATAAATAAAAGGACAACACTTTGAAAACAGGGGAATTCCAAACATGAAACAATCAGTGCCAGATAACACCTCCCAACAAAGGATTCCCCCAGGCAGGAAGCAGCCAGGTGATTAATTGCAATATTCATACTTGCCCCAATAAGCAAGAGTTCTTTCTCCTGCCCTGGACCTTCCACAGATATATCAACATCCCTTGCTTAGTTTCCAATATACTTCACAACCTCTGAGGATGCGTGCCATAGATATGGGCAAAATGTCAGGAGAGAATGCTTCTGCAACATGGCCATACAGCCTGGAAAACTCACAGCAACCCAGTGGAAACAGACTCCATCCTCTCTGCCACTCTGTTTGCAGCCAAGCAAATGAGAAGTGGGGGCTTTGCTCCTTGCAGGCTGGATCCTTCCTCCTTGCACCGCTTCATTCCCTTTGCCTGCTTTCGGCAGCATGGCAGGAAGGACTGGGCGAGTGACAGATGGAAAGAGCCCTTTCATCTGCGCTTTCTCTGCCTCTCTGCGGGAGGCTCTGCCCCTCCCTTCCTATGATCTCTCTTTGTGTTAATATCTTAGATTTAAAAAATAATAAATCCAGAAGATGGGCAGTCGGTTGTGCCTCGCACGAACTGCTGCCGCTTTCTGCCACTTTGCATACCAGGGCCACTCCCCTGTGCTGTGCCACCCAGGTGGCTTTTCCCTTTAGGAAGCACCACGAGGCCCAATCCCCCTTTTCATATTACACTGGCCTATTTTTCTTGATGATCATTGTGTCAAGATTATGCAGGTGGAAGAGTGATAGAAGCAGGCATGTTCCCGAAGTCTCCCTGTATCTATCCAGCTTTGCGCAGCTGGGACTAATACTTATTGCTACACTACACATCGGCAGAGAGAACAAGTGGGGGCATGAAGGCTTTAGTCCTTACACAGGCAAAATACTATTTCCTTGCACTCCACCCTTTCAAGCTATTTTAGTGCTGGTGACAGATACAGAACTACATCTGAAGGAAAAGGCAAGGAATTGAGGAGAGGCTGTTCTTTCTGGTCAGTGCCATAGGGCCCAATATCTCCCAGGGCCCCTTCCACACAGCCCTATATCCCAAAATATCAATGCAGAAAATCTCACAATATCTGCTTTGAACTGGGATATATGGCAGTGTGGACTCAGATAACCCATTTCAAAGCTGGTATTGTGGGATTTGATATTCTGGTATATAGGGCTGTGTGGCAGGGTACCTAGCAGAGAGAGCAGTAAGTGAACATAGGTTGTACCATCCTCTTGTGGCCAGTCCTTCTTGCTCTGCTCCAGAGCATTGTGCCCAGAGAGAGACAGATCAATGGGTATTTCTCAGGCCCCTTCCACACAACTGAATACAATCCCACATTATCTGTTTTGAACTGGGATATATGGCAGTGTGGACTCCTCTCCATTGGCGCCCCTTTGTCGCAGGGGAGAGGCTTGCGTACCCCAATGAAGTTATAGGCTATGCCACAGTGGCATAGCCACATGTAGGGCCTCACATGCCAGACAGGTCACAACCAAAGGGTCTGTCAAAGAGCGTCAACAGTTAGGATGGGCTCTCTAGCCTTTTGGCAACCATCCTAAGAGAAGGAAAACTCTGATTTCAAACCCAGGCAGATGGTGCTCATCTAACCCTGTAAGGTCAACCATTTAGAGAAGAAAACTCAAATCAAACCTACGACCTGAGGATCTCGCTGCCACCATCCTAAGCTTGCTAGTCCCCAGCAGATGAACCTTTGGTTTAAAGGGTGAGGCCAGTTCTGTGCATTCTGCGCTCCACCAGAAAAATCCATTGCACAGGCTCGAAGGACACATCCAACCTCCTTAGTCATCAACGCGTTTGTAGAAAGCGTGGGATGAGTCCCTCCTAAGAATCTTCATCCGTGAAGTAATGCCAGCGAGAGGACTCAACCCAATTCAAAGCAGATATTATGGGATTTTCTGCCTTGATATTCTAGGTTATATGGCTGTGTTGAAGGGCCCCCAGAAGCTGGGGTTTTGACATTTACTCCACTGTACTGACTTCTGATGACTTTCTAGATATGGGAAAACTAGATTGAGCTCAATATTGAGATATCAAGATCTGCAGGAATGAGATTAATCAACGAATGTTAGAGAATACAGAGATAAGTTGTTGCCTCTAAGTGTATTGGGAAAAGGTGTTTAAAAAAGAAACCACTCAGTTTAGGGACATTAAATCCTTGATATTGTAGTTTCAGATGCTTACAGTGTATACCAGGGGTGGGCAACCTCCGGCCTCCAGGCCGGATCCGGCCCGGGAGCCGCTTCTGTCCGGCCCGGGGAGCCCTTCCGTGCCCAGAGGCCACGATTCCTTCCCTCCCTCTGTGAAGGGGCCTTCCTCAGGGGCCCAGTCAGGCCAGAACTCTGGCCGCCTACGCACCACATGAGGGAGGCCCTCTGGGGCGGCCTGCCTGCCTTCCCCGCTTCCTTCTTTCACCTTTTGCGCGGCCCTGGAGGAGGAGGCGGCGGCGGCCTCAGAGGCCCCTCCAGCTGAGGCGGTGTTTGTGTTGGGTGCCCTGCCGGCT
Source organism: Anolis apletophallus (assembly GCA_030556195.1). NCBI lineage: Eukaryota > Metazoa > Chordata > Lepidosauria > Squamata > Anolidae > Anolis > Anolis apletophallus. Next base: position 100,760,621 of record JARBWK010000005.1, read on the forward strand.
TCCCCCGGCTCCTCCACCCACGTGGGAAGAGCCTAAGCACGCTGAGAGAGGGCAGCTTCTGCTGCTGCTTCGGGGAGCATAGTCGCGCCTCCTCCTCGTCAGGCCCTTCCCATGCGGGCGGAGAAGCCAGGGGAAGCCGGCAGGGCGAATGCGGAACCGGGGAGGGGGGTGCCCAACACAAACACCGCCTCGGCTGGAGGGGCCTCCGGGGCCGCCGCCGCCTCCTCCTCCTCAGCCGGAGGGAGGGGGGAGAAGAGGAGGCTTCTATGGCAACTGCTGCTGCTGCTGCCCCATCCTTCCCCTCAGGGCAGCGGCAGAGGCCGCTTCCTCCTCGCCCAGGCCGCTCTTTCCCTCACGCTGGCTCAAGTGTGAGGTGAGGGGGCGGCTCCTCTCTCTACCGCTGGGAGTTGTAGGCCAAAACATGGAGGAGGCTCCCTTTCCTGTCCCTTCTCTTCCTCCTCCTCTATCTTCCCCCTCCCTGGGCTTCCTCTGTTGCTTCTTCCCGAGGCCCTGATTCCCACGAGGCTCTGCGAGGACTGGGGGGGGGGGGGCAACTGGGGTGGAGTGGGGAGCATTGGGTGGGGTGGGGAGGGCCCCCAGGGTCCCTTCGTTAGCCCCACCAACAGGGATGTCTTCTTTTCCCCCCAGCGAGGCGGGTGGGTAGCTGCTCGTGCGAGCACTGCTCGCCAGGCCTCACCTTTCCTTCGTCAGCTGAGTTCAGTGCTCTTTGGATGCGGGTGAACCACAACTCTTATTATTACGATTTGAATTTGCATTTCCTCATGGCAGAAGGAGGTTGAACTTGTGGAAGTCTCTTCCCACATTAGAATTCTATTATTATTATCACTATTCTTATTATTACTATTATTATAATTATTGTTGTTGAGCAGAGGCAGACTGGCCATCTGTCAGGAGTAATTTGATTGTGCATTAACCTTATGGCAGAAGAAGATTGGACTAGATGGCCCATGGAAGTCTCTTTCTACTTTAGGATTCTATTGTTGTATTTATTAAACAGAAGCTGGGTAGTCATTTGTAAGAGGGCTTTAATTATGTTCCTTGATGGCAGAAGGGGGTTGGACTGGATGGCCTTTAGGGGTCCCTTGCGACTCTAGGATATTCAATGTTGTGGATTATCTGCCTTCCTTGACATCCTGAAGCCCCTTCCACACAGCTGAATGCAATCCCTCATTATATGCTTTGAACTGGATTATATGGCTGTGTGGACTCAGATAAACCAGTTCAAAGCAGATAATGTGGGATGTTCAGCCTTGACATCCTGAAGCCCCTTCCACACAGCTGAATACAATCCCACATTATATGCTTTGAACTGGATTATATGGCTGTGTGGACTCAGATAAACCAGTTCAAAGCAGATATTGTGGATTATCTGCCTTGACATCCTGAAGCCCCTTCCTCACAGCTGAATACAATCCCACATTATATGTTAAATTCAATTGATATTATGTAGAATGTAGTTCAGCCTTTAGGTGCAGCCCTCCATAATTTTTTTGGCTCTCGTGTGGCCCCTTGGAAAAAACAGTTGCCCACCCCTGGTGTATATGTACATATACAAACATATGGGCTTGGGTTGTTGTGTGTTTTCTGGGCTGTATGGCCATGTTCCAGAAACATTCTCTCCTGACATGTCAACCATATCTATGGCAGGCATCTTCAGAGGTTGTGAGGTCATACAACCGTAGATGTAGGTGAAACATCAGGAGAGAATGCTTCTGGAACATGGCCATATAGCAGGGCTGTCCAAGTTCTACCGGCCCAGGGGCCTGAATTCTGGTCACGGATGACCTGGGGGGCCGAAGGGTCTGCCCCGGCTCCGCCCCCGCCCCGCCCCCAGCTCCGCCCCTGCCCCGCCCCCGGCTCCAATTTACTTACAATTCATAAGAGGCATCCATACAATCAAATATAATCTTTTACTAAGGGGAAATGCAGGGAGGGAATACATAAGAGGCATCCATACAATCAAATATAATCTTTTACTAAGGGGAAATGCAGGGAGGGAATACATAAGGGGCATCCATACACAATTACATAATAATAACATAAAGGTTAGCTTACCTTCCCAAACGCGCAGGATCCAGGAGTAGCCGGACCATGAGCAGAGGCGACGACCGACCGAGGCAGCAGCCGAGAAGGTCCAAATCGCATCTGCATGGGCCGCAGGGATTAAGTAGCCGAGATTTCGGCAACAGGAGTATCGCGAGACTATGGAAGCCACACGGGATTTCGCTCTCAACGCAGGCATGATCTCGCGTTGAGAGCGAAATCCCGTGTGGCTTCCGTAGTCTCGCTACTACTTGCCCGGAACCCGGAAGTGGGTAATTTTTTAAAATATTATTTAATTTATTTTTATTTTTTATTTTTATTAAAAAGCTTAGGGGGCCGCAGGGAAGGGGCTGGGGTGCTGTATACGCCCCCGGGCCGCCAGTTGGGCAGCCCTGCCATATAGCATGGAAGACTCAAAGCAACCTAGTGATTCTGGACATGAAAGCCTTCGACAGCACATATATGGGCTTGCTTCTATGCTTCCATCGCCTGCAGATAAGAACACAGTTGGGGATTCCTGATGTTAACATTTCAGAAAAAGAGTGAAGTGGTATGTAACTGTGATGTAAAAGAATAGGAGGGCCGATAAAGGACTGCCCCCAGTGTAATTGCTCAGCAATGAGGTGTGGGTATCACAGTATTCTTTTTTCATTGTTGTTTAAAAGAAAATCCAAAGTGGTGTTTTATTTTATAGCTCCCCCCTTGCCCATACACACCCTGTATTGTTGCTGTTAAGAAACATGAAAATGTCATAAAAATATATTCATAAGTGGAGTGAGAAACAGCTTCCTATTTCAGCCCACCATTGTGAGCTCTGTTTCTCCACCATCCCTCCTCCAATGGCATGTAACTGCAATGTAAGAATGTAATGTAAGAATGGCTTGCCCTTCAAATGCAGGGAATCGGTGAAAGAGAGATCTGTGACCCAACCTTGCAGTTGTTTCAGAGCCAAAATTAATTTATGTGAGAATTAATTTTGGCCTATCACAAACTACTTGTATCTACCTTCTTACCTATCTATGATTCTTCATCTGAAGTATGGAGACTGCTTTTATGACACCATACAGCAAGTGGTAAAGCTGGAAGCTATAGCAAAACATCAATGTGGAAAGCTCTTGTTCAGGATTCCTGGTAGCCTTGCCCCTTCCACCTAGCTGAATAAAATCACCAATTATCTGCTTTGAATTGGAATATATGGTAGTGTGGACTCAGATATCCCAGTTCAAAGAAGATATTGTAGGAATTTCTGCCTTGATATTCTAGGTTAAATGGCTGTGTGGAAGGGTCCTTGGTTAACTTTGTCCTCCAGGTATTTGGAGTTTCAGTTCAATACTTGAGGTTTGGCCAAGCTGATTGTGGCATACATGGGGCCCTTCCACACACCCATATAATCCAGAATATCAAGGCATATAATCCACAATATCTGCTTTGAGTGGGATTATCTGAGTCCACACTGCCATATAATCCGGTTCAATGTGGATTTTATACATACTGTGTGGAAGGGCCTTAATCTTCAGTGGGTGGTTCTGGGTATCTCGCTTCAACCTCAATAGTATTCTCCCATAGTAGATAGTGTGGTTATTTCTACAAACCAGAACTGCTGAGGCATTGGAAGGTGCTATTCTGACCACATAAGTATTTACTTTCCTCCTTGTACTCTTGAAGTAGATGGAATGGTTCTCCTTTAAAAAAAAGAGAGAGAGTATATGTGTCACTTTTCTTCATTAAATAAAATTTAAATCAATGTATCTTACAAAGGCCATACATTATGAATGTCTATTGCAGAAAAATCTATGAATGGGATATTTTTGTTTCTAGTTAAAGCTTACAAAGGCCTTGCATTGGACCAGTGTGAATTCCCAGTAATTTTAATATCTCTAGAAATATATAAGGGGGTTGCAGTGGTGCGGCAGGTTAAACTAGTAAGCTGCAGAAGTTGCTGACCGGAAGGTCGGCGGTTCAAATATGCAGGATGGGGTGAGCTCCTGTTGTTAGCCCCAGCTTCTGCTAACCTAGCAGTTCAAAAACATGCAAATATGGGTAGATCAATAGGTACTGCTTCGGTGAGAAAGTAACAGCTCTCCATGCAGTCATGCTGGCCACATGACCTTGGAGGTGTCTATGGACAACGTCAGCTCTTCGGCTTAGAAATTAAGATGAGCACCACCTCTCAGAGTCAGGCTCAACTAGACTTAATGTCAAGGGGAAACCTTTACTTTTAGACATATATAAACTATATCCAATATATTTGAAATGAAATAATGCTTTCTAGTTGTACTTATTCTTCAGCAAATAATTTTCCAATGTTCCTAGAAATTCTACTATTTTCATTGTTGTCCAGAAAGACAGGAAAACCTTCTATGCAGGCATATAGCCAGGGGAGGGGCTTGAGGGGCTTCAGCCCCCCCTCCAAATTCGCAGGTGGTCCGCGAGAAGGCCTTATTGGTACATTATTTAAACTGTTATGTTTATTCATATCATGATCTGGTCACCATGCTCAATATATTCCCTATGCATGGGGGTGTTGGGATAAAGATACAAAAGGTTTGCTAGGGTAGACCCTCTCTCAGTCAGACTCAGCCCCCCGAATCAATCTCAGCCCCCCCCCCAATCAAAATACTGGCTACGGCCCTGCTTCTATGTAATGTTTTGCAGCAATGGGAAGGGGTAATTCTTTCACTGCTAGATATAGATAGCTCTATACTTGAGATTATATCTAAGTAATTGTGGTTTATCTGAAAGTCTTCCTTGCAAGCAACTTGTATAATTAAAATGTAGCCATTGGAAAGCCATGGGTGTTGTGGTTACACAAAGGTAGTGAGGTTCCCTTAATTTGATCACAAGGTGTTCACTTGGTATGTATAGCTCCTGTAGATAATAGCACTCTGTATTTATCATGTCAGAAGTGAATTGAGAATACTGTTGTATAGAAAAACCACAAAGTTAAAAACTTGGCATTATATAAATTTTCTTTGACCAGAAGCTCTGGTGTTGCTGTAAGGTCCTCCATTGTGCATGTGGCAGGTCTCAGACTGCGTTGTAGTGAGTGGTCTGTGGTTTGCTCTTTTCCACACTCGCATTGTAGCCCCATTTTTTAAGGTTACCCCTGTGTATTTTAATGATAGCACTCTGTGTATTTTAATTATATTTATTAGATTCCAGCTTCTCTTTCCCTTTTCCCTCTCTCTCAACAGAGTCCAGCTTAGGAATTTGGAGCAGAACTTTTTGTGGCCCATCACTGTAAGTTGCTTTCTTGCAACCGCGGCCATCTCAGAAGGTCTCTGACACACAAGTCCCTTTATGAGTTTAGAGGACCTGGTTTCTGAATTATGCCTGATAAGATTTTAATTAGCTTTCCCTGTGCTGTAAGAATGAGGCAGGTTGATATCTCTGTGGATGTGTCTCTTCCTGGCCCACTTAGAAATAGTATATCCTCTATAAAGCCTATGTTCTTGATAAGAGGAAGATAAATATATTCTTACCATAGGTATTTTTAATGTTGTCACCATGGTAACATTTTCATGCTTTGTACTTGGCCTCTGACATTTTCACCTAAAGAGAGCTCAGCACAGATTTCTATTCTTATTTCTCTCAGGGTGTTGGTGGGCAGTTAGAAAGCAAAGAAGGTTGAAATTTGAATAACAGCAATTACATTTAATGTGTTCCTGTTAGTGTTACATGGGCACACACACACACACACACAAATCAGTAACTTGTGCTGACAAGTTATGTGGGTGTCTGTTCTATGCATCAGTTTATTCTAGTATTCAACAAAAGGTGCAGACTTACCATGGCAACCTCCACATTTCTTCATCAAATGTGGCAGTGCGTATGTGCCAGAAAAAAAGTAGCACCTTCTTAAAGAAATCACAACAGAGCAATTTGTAATCCAGAAAGATAACCCAGTTGTGCAGAATACGTATTCTGAGTGGAATCAAATGTGGGTATATGGATAGGTCACTAGGACATTGGCCTGTCTTTCCCCCCTCCCCAAATAATGTAGATTTTAGATAAGATTGATTTTACACCATTTCTTTCTAAATAAATAAAACAAATGGATGCTATCACATTAGAAAAAATCATGCTGTTAACAATGTGATTCCTTTCCATCCAAAGTTGAATGAGAATTCAAGCCGTCTTGTAGGGTTTTTTTTGGAAAATAAAACAAATATGGCAAGAAGCTATCTGTATGCAATATTTCTTGTAAATTAATATTAATTAATTTATAAACATTTGCTTAATTGATGTTTGTAAATATATTTTATGAAAAGTTATGATAGTAATGATTACTGACAAATATAAGAATTCCAAACACTGCATTACAGGCTTGTAGTGTAAGTATTCTGTAATCATAAGAATTACTTTTTTATTGTACAGCAGGCATGGGCAAATTTGGATCCTTCAGAAATTTTGGACTTCAACTCCCATAATTCATAACAGCTAGTGGGTTGTTGGGAATTGTGGAAGTCCAAAACACCTGGAGGGCCAAAGTTTGCCCATGCCTGTTGTACAGGGACTCTTCGTGTCCAAGTATGAAGCAGTATCTCTTTTTAAAAGGTAAAGGTTTCCCTTGAAATTAAGTCTAGCCATGTCCAACTCTGCGGGGTGGTGCTCATCTCCATTTCTAAGCCAAAGAGCCGGCGTCATTCATAGACATCTCCAAGGTCATGTGGCCAGCATGACTGCATGGAGTGTTGTTACCTTCCCGCAGAAGCGGAACCTATTGATCTGCTCATATTTGCATGTCTTCGAACTGCTAGGTTGGCAGAAGCTGGGCTTAACAGTGGGAGCTCACCTCCCCAGATTCGAACCACCAACTTTTCAGTTAGCAAGTTCAGCAGCTCAGCTGATATTAATTAACATGCCACATAATGGCAGAACCCTCAACCTAAATGTTTTCCAGTGAGAGAGAGGTTTCTGCATATTTTTCTGCCATTAAAATCAGTAGAACTGAAACAACATCTTTATTAGTGGTCACTGTGAATTATGCTTGGAGAATTTGGGTTTTTAACACACACACACGCACACACACACACACATTTCTTTTATAGTGTGTGTGAAACAGTGATAATATGAAACAGGTGTTATATGGAAACATATTAACTGGAAGTGTCTCTTATGTATCTAATTCCTGGATGATTTGCCATTCTTAAGGTTTTAGAACTGTTATAGCTTTCAACTTTTATTGTGTCAGTAAGAAAAAAATAACCAGTTGCTACGTTATGATGTTTCAACTGTTTTGCAATCATAAGAATATGTAATCCATAAATTCTGTTGCTGTATGCCTTCCAGCTATTTCTGATTTTTGGTGACACTATGAAAATTATCATAGAGTTTTTGTGGTAGAATTTGTTCAAAGTAGGATTTGCCTTTGCTTTCCTCTGAGACTGAGAGAGTGTGACTTGGCCCCCTCCATTGCGTCTGTCACCTGAAATTTCATATATGAGAAAGTTGTTCTGTTGCATTAGAGGTTTCATTCAGTTGAAAATGAGATCAGTAAAAATTTGGCAGAGGAAGATTGAGAAAGCTGCAACCCACTCTATATGCTAAAGCTCCCAAACCATCAGAGTGGCTTTTGGGAGACATTGTAAGAAGGAGATATAAGCCTTTTTGCTCGTATGAGTTTGGATATAACTCTGTGAAAACGATACCTCATAACATCAGAGCACATAATGCACATTCTCCCTGATAATTTTAAAATGGTGATTTCCCTAACGTTTCTTGCTTCCACATATTCCGTATACCAAATGTTTGGAACAGGCAATCACTTAATGGGGTTTGAAAAGTTTCAGTGATAAAAGAAGATAAAGAAGATGATGGTTTTCAACAGTGATTTCGAATTTTACTGAAGAGATGTAGGATGCTAATTAAAACAAGATATAAGGAAAGCTTGCATGGTTTTTCTTAATTTTTCTTAATTTTGTATAATACCTGAGCATCCTTGCAATTCATAGTCAATATAAACATGGGCTTTTTCCAAGTGTCTTCAGACTGGAATTTGCTTAATTAGTTGGCAAAAGAAAGCTCGCCAATTTACATTGCCATCCTTTCTGTGCCTGTTTAGAAGTAAAGCCTTCTGAGGGCCTGTCTATACTGGCCTATACCCTCACTGGACCAGAAGTTGCTCTTGGACATTCAGGAAACACCCAGGGACTTCTAGTCCACAATGCAGAGTAAAACCAGTCAACCCAGTTTTACTCTGCATGAAGAAAAATCAGGAAATGCTCCAGAGTTTTGTTCAAACTTTGTAGTAGCCTCGTACTTTGAGGTTAGTGTGGGCAATTGGAATTGTTCTGATCAAAACTGGCACTCTGACCACATGGCCTGGTGTCACCATCTCCTTTTCCCTGAGCACGAACAGCAGGAAATGGGGATGAATCAGGTCCATGCTGCCCACTTTCACTCTACAGTGGAGCTTTGGAGGGCTCCTGGCCATCACCAGGGACATTTACTGAGATAAGCAAAAACGCCCCTGCAGCCAGGGAAAAAAGAAGGGGAAATCTCCAAGCAGTGACAGGAGACTGTCAAGGTAGGGTGACAGTCTAACAGGGTTGAACTGGTTTTGGGCCACCTGGATGGTCTAAATTCCACCTTGCTACCACTGTGGGATGGACGCAGGCAATGTAGCCGCCTCCAGGGTTGGTCCAAAGTGCTGATTAAACAGTTCATGTAGATGAGCTTTGCATTGAGGAGGCTTTGATCCCAGACAGCAATGTATAAGGCTGCTATTTAAAGCAAAATAATGTGAAAATGCTGTCTATCGATAAAAAGTATACCTGTTTAAGCCTGGAGGAGTCTAGTATAAATTGTATTTTTGTTTTTAGGATTTCACAAATACTGATGCAGGAATTGACAGGTCTACCTATTTTCCATTCTCATGCATTCAAATTTTATAACTTTTGGAAAATTCTGATAAAGAAAGAGCACCAAGAAAATTCCTGTCCAAACTTTTTCCAGTAGTACTTTTTTATAAATGCATTTTTAATTTTTGTAAAATCATTTTTTTTAAAAAAAAATGAGTTGAAATAAATTTTCACTCATCCTTAGTATAGTAGAAGAACTTGTAGAGCACAGATTGGGTCTCTGGACATTTAATATGTGTTGCTTTATTTTGGTGGTGGAGGTGATTGCATGTCTTAAAGTTGTTTTTTATATTGACCCTAAGACAAACTTATGGTATTACAAATTTTCTTGACATTGTTTGTTCTGAGAGGGTTTGCTTTCCTCTGTGGTTTGTCTAAGGTCACCCAGTGGGTTTTTACACCCAAACCTCTTCACCATGGCAGTTTTCAGGTGTAATTTGGAGGAGATATGAAATAGTATGAACCTACTATAAATAGCCCAAATAAAAGAAGGTCCTTGTCCCTCCCATGATAACCACAAATAATGGCTGGCCAGTAAACCATTCCAACACTTGTGGATAAGATTTTCAAGGCATTTCTAACATGTTAAACTACAATTGTCTGTTTGTGCAAAATTAAATAATAGTTATTCAAAAATGTCTATTCAGTGGTACAGGTTGCATATCCCTCATCCAAAATTACCATTTTCAGGGTTTTTTAAACTAAGTCACAACATAGTAAAAAAACACATAATTATTATAAACATTCTGTTAAATACACATATTAGAACAAATGTCTATAAAATACACATAACATATTTCTACAAAATACCTATTAAAATACACAGAACAAAGAATAAAACACAGAACATGAGTTTAAAATTAATGATAAAGACTTACTGGGCAGGCCTGCCAGAAGAGATCGATCTTTAGATATGTTTTAAGTTCTGACAGCTCATTTAGCTGCTGGAGCTCTTCCAGGAGGTTGCTCCACATTCTTGGGGCAGCTGATGAAAAGGTCCTCTGGGTGACAGTTGCCAGTCAGGTTCTGGCAGACTGAAGTAGCCCCCCAGACAACTTAGGTGTTTGGGATGGATTGTACAGGAGAAGACAACTCTATAGGTAACCTGGACCCAAACCATGTAGGGTTTTAAAGGCCAAAACCAACACCATGTACTTTGCCTGGAAACTAATTGACAGCCAGCCATACCTATATTATCTCATATATCTTAATTGTGCCACTGCTCCAGTTGTGCTATTGTTTTACTGTGTTGCTCTGTTTTTAATTGCTTTTACTGTTTTATTGTTCTGTATTTTATTGTGCCTTCGGCTCTTGTAAGCCGCCGCGAGCCTCCGGGAGTCGGCGGCATAGAAACCCGAATAAATAAATAAATAAATAAATATGTACACAATGAGCTACCTTGGAGATTGGAACCCAGTCTAAATACAAAATTCATTTATGTTTCACATAAATCTTGCACATGTCATCTGAAAATGTTATTTGATCTTTTTTAAAAATAATTTTGTACATGAAACAAAGTTTGTACATTCTGAAACATCAGACAGCAGAGGTGTCACTACCTCTGCTACTATCTCATTGGACGTTTTGGATTTTAAACCATTTAAGAATTTGGAACTTCAAATAAGGAATTCTCAGTCTGTATTTGACAAAATTGACATATGGAGCGGTCTTCCACTTCAACTATTTACTCAATTTTTTTCTATCTGTACTCACCACCTCTGGAGAAGTCAGCTAGTATTTCTTACCCACTGAGTGTTCTTATTTCTTAATTAAATTCTGGGGGGTCTTCCTATCCTTAAGATTTTCCCTCCCAAAAATATTAATTGTGCCTTTGCAAATTCCAAGATTATTAGTCCTTCTCTCTTCTTTATACATAATGTCATTTGGGATATATTAGCAACAATATTTAGGTCTGAACATGTTAGGAAGTAATAACAGAGACAGAGGTATTTATCTCTAAATAATTTATTAGATATTATGAAAGATCCCAATCAGAGCCTAGAAAACATATTGTAGAGGGGGGATTACAGGGCCCGGCATCCTCCAGCTGGCATGGGCATAAATTGTGCTGGCTGGGTGGTTCTGAAGATTGCAATTGAAATGGCTTTTAAAAGCTCTATTCTAGATCCTTGTTTTTTTTATTGAATTTGGTTGTGGGAACTAGACTGATGATAAGAAAATTCTGAAGAGTATTGACCAACTGCTAGTAGAAGAAATACAGGGAAAATATATCTAGAACACATTATTAAGGCAAGGTCATATTTAAAAATATTACTTTTTTAAAATCTAGGGGAGATGTCAATGTATTTTATTCTGGATGGATCAGGAGTCATGGTATTATATCTACAAATACTACAGATGTAATCAGATGGTTTTGCTTTGCATAATCATCTTCTAATCCATCAAAAGCAATAGACTATGGGAAATTAACAAACCATAAGTGGGCAATATTTCAAAGCAAAGTGTACATATGCATTCATTAGTAACACTGGACATATGGCACACTTTTACTATTTTCAGGATTGCAACTATGGTAGATTTTGAATATTTCTGCAAGATAAAATTATATGTAATTAGTGGTTAGTGTCTGCCATGTATACTAACAACAGTTTAAGTGGGAAAGTATATTGATCCAAAAAGCAATTATAGTTTCTTTGAAACCATAACAATTCATTGTATATTTATTTAGTGAACTTTTAAAGTATGTGCATTTTAATATTTCAGATAAAATTATACCAAAATACATTGAAAGTTACCTTAAATATTGTTTGGTAAAATTTAGGATGCTGAGTGTCAATTTGCAAGAAAATGGCTTTAGGCAGAATATCAGCGGAAGAGGAGAAGTGAGGACATTCACTTGCTCATTTTCTTGCAGACCATTGCCACAATCAGTAAAATGGGTTCCAGATATGGGCATTTTAATGAATAGGCTGGTTGCCCTTTGTTCATTCCAGTGTGAAAAACCAAGATGATCAATTATTCTATTGATACAACTTCTCTAGATCACTTACTGGTTTGAGGTTCAGCGCTAAAAGAAAAAAAGTATAGTTTGCTTCATCTTCAGTTACTTCCGGAATTTTCTGATATGTAGGCACTGTAAAATTCCGTAACCACAAAGTCCATATCCACAGTTGAAAGGATGAAAGGGTCTTTCTAGCAATTTAGATCTTGCAGGTGATTTTATGTTATAGTTCCCCTGGACATTACCACTTAGTTGTGTTGGAATGCTATATCCACCAGTGCAACTCTATCATATGCTGGACCGGGAATGTGATAATTCAGTGGTGTTGTTTGATCATTTCTGTGGTTTCACACAACCACAGTCCAGTTGGGAGTATATCTTTCATAGCTATGGATGTCTTATTATATATTATTCTTGGAATCTAGTAGAAATGCATAGGATCAGGCTGTTAATGCACATGGTGGAAATACATTTTGGATACGGAACGTATTTGCTAATCTCCACTGAACTTTGCATAACTGTCATTATAGCTTCACTAGTGTACATGTATAAATGTCCATTGATTACTTATACATTCTTATACTTCATTTGTTCATCAGTTCCTTCATTTAATTTTTTATGCCACCATTTCTGGAACGGCTCAAACATGTTCAGAAATGGGGGCCTATTTTTGGAACTGCTCTAAGGTCCCCAAAACCTTATTTCAGCTCTGTTCAAATCCATCCATTTGCATGCATGAGTCAGCTTTCTCAATTTGAAGCAAGTGAGTCTGCCTGTTTATGCTGTGGCTCCATGTGGATGTTGACTTGTTAATAATTGGTATTTGTTTATATATATGCAGAAGTGTCCCCCTCCTCTCCCTTATTTACAGCAGTGAAAAAATTATGACTTCACAATAATGGCAAAAGATCCTATGACATTACTTGTGAAGCTATAATGCCCATCATTGCTACACAGTGTAACTGTTGATTTGGGTTGATGTGAGTTGCATTAATGTTGCCTGGTGGATGGCAGGTTCTCTCCATGTGCTATCAAGATCTTCTAGGAAAGCGAAGATAATTTTATAAAGTTGTCAATTAGAAGTCATGGTCTTTGCACCAGCAGTGAATGTGGAGTTTCAAGTGTAGAGTTAGCCTTGAGAGAAGATAACAACTATCAAATATTTAGACGACATCCTGAGAATATAAGGAGAATGATTGTGTACTGTATGTAGTGAGGAAAGGACATGAAACAGATGGTTTAAATTATGAATAAGAAGAGTCAGATCTGAGAGAAGGTCCATACTGTGAGAGTGATTCAGCAGTGAAAGTTATTTAAAGACATTTTTTGTCTCTCTGTAGAAATGAATGCTAGGAGTGCTTTTGGTTTAGCACAGAAGTAGGGAAACTTTTAAAAGTTCGGGAACATATTATGTCATCAGGATATATATTGTCTTCACAACTCTGGAAATGTCTAGAAATTACAAAAAAAAATTATCAGAAAATGGATTTTGGTGAATTTTTGAGAGGGGGTGGTCTTCAAACCCAGCCCCCTGTTTGAAGACCAATGGCCTTTATAATGGACCCCCCCCACACACACACACACTTTTGGTCATTTTTTTCTGGGTGGAAGGAGAACTGCAGAAAATTCAAGGGTACGAAAATTGACATATTAGGCTATATTTTGCGCATTAATAGTTTATGATTTGGTGTGGTAGATGGTTTAGTTTGGATTTGTTATTTACACTGATGACTTGTTGCAAACAATAAAATATAAAGACATTAAAACATGTTAACATAATAGTGACAGCTATGATCTGTGGAAATTTGTTTCTTGTGCTGATTAAACTTATCCAGAAGTCAGTTTGCCCAAAAATATATGCCTTTTATACTGTGGGTACTCCTGGTTCACAGAAGATGAATCGGTCTAAAGGCCTATTTACATTTGGAAAAAAATCCTTTTTACTCTGTATTTTTCTGACTCACACAGACATCAGGTTTGCTTTGTTAGTACCACACTCAACACATATCGGTCTTAAGCGGTCACAAATGTCTTCTGGTCAAACTTATCTTGATATAAGCTGCCATGCAAACAGCATTAACTCATTGCCCCTGTCCTTGTGCTGGCAGAACTGGAGACCGACAAGTCGGAGGTTCAAATCCAGGGAGAGCGCAGATGAGCTCCCTGTCAGCTCCAGCTTGCCATTTGGGGACATCCCACAAGGATGGTAAAACATCAAAATATCCTGATGTCCCCTGGGCAATGTCTTTGCAGACAGCCAATTCTCTCACACCAGAAGCAACTTGCAGTTTCTCAAGTTGCTCCTGACACACAAAAAAGCATTCACACTATTGCCAGCCATTTCACTTTTTTTTACCAGTCATGCATGTGAGAATACACACACACATACATCTGCCTAAGAATCCTTTAGCTGTTCTGTTATGCAGTAGTGTGCTAGTATTAATATAACACTAAACGGATTTGTGAATATCTGTATATACATTATTTGTATATACATTGCTTTTTAATGTGGTTTAAAGGCCAAATAATTGTTTAGGATATGGACAATTGCAAATGTCATGTGTCAGAATAGCAGCCGGTATGATTATTTTTCTACTTAAGCAGGTGTGCACATAAACATTCCTCCATAATCTTATTTCAAAATGTGACTGGTTTTTTGACAGCTAAACCAATGTATTTGAAAGTAACTGAACACCTAAAATCTGGAGCCCTCTTTTGTCTTTAAACCAGGTACAAGGATAATTCTGATTTTTAAAGAAGCAAAATCTCTGGTGTGCAGTACCGCTCCATTCTGCATTTCTTGCTGTGCTTGTACTTGCATAATAATGAAATACATCATGATGATACTATGCCCTTCATTCAGTTTTTTTAACCTGACTTCTGTTGAATTCCTCTGTAACCAACATGACAAAGTGAGCAAACAATTTGTAGGAGAACAGAGAACTAACAAGTGGGGAGAATAAGGAAGTGAAGGGCAGAACAGAAGGACACTAAACTGGATTGATTCACAGCATTAAGGAGCTTGGCTATAGTGAATAGAGGGAAAAGTGCCTTAACTGTAAAGGTTGAGTCTAGACTGCAAAAAATTATAGAAATTAACAGAATAATTTTATGTATACTACCTTTGAATTGTCACAATAGGCACTTCTGTTTTGTGATGGTAAGGTACAGTACCCTTGTGAAAGTGAAAAAAAACCCCAATGAACAAAAAGTTCCTGTTTTGCAAACCTGAGATAATACCTCTCTAGGAACCTCATCCTTCAAGATCACACTACGGTCAACTCCCTACAGCAGTGTTTCCCAACCAGTGTGCCACGGCACACTAGTGTGCTGTGAGCAATCAGCGGGTGTGCCGTGGGAAATTGGCACTTTTCTCCCTCCTAGCAGCTCTTTCTCCCTCTTTCCCTCCCCAAAGATCCTCCCCGAGGCAAAGGAAGGGCTTCGCCGAATGCCGGAAGCTCCACATCGGTGAACTGGGCAGTGAGCGAACCTGGGAGCATCGGGAGGCTAAAGCATTCACAGGTTTCCAAGAAACAAATTGAGCCTCTCTGCTTGGAAATGTTTATTTTTGTACTATTTTACTGGATTTTTTGAGAGTCCCCCCCCCCCAAGGAACCGTTTATAAGAGCTTCATGACATCCATAGTTAACTGGAAGCAAGTTTCACTCAGGGTGAAATTTCACAAGGATCTGGAGAACAAGCCCTATGAGGAGTGGCTTGAAGAGCTGGGCATGTTTAGCCTGAAGAAGAAAAGGATGAGAGAAGACATGATAGCCATGTATAAGTATGAGAGAGGAAGTCATATATATGTTGTGTTCATCGAAACAGGCCCAGGTTTCACACTGAGTGTATAAATCATTTAAAAACATATTCACTATATGTATTACTGCGTTAGAGTGTCATTTTGGTTGGTGGTGTGCCCCAGGATTTTGTAAATGTAAAAAATGTGCCGTGGCTCAAAAAAGATTGAAAAACACTGCCCTACAGACTAAATATAGGCATCTCTCAGTCATCCAGTACAACACTGTAGAACCATGTTGTATAGGTCTTCTTTTATTTCTCCTTTTGCTAATCTTGATTTATAGGTTAACTCTTCCGATAGTGCTATAGGTGATATCCTATTTAACCCATTCCTATTGATAAATTCTCTAATTTTTCCACATTCTGATTATTTCAAGTCTTGCAGCACATAGCATGAGTGAAATAAGATTTTTATTTACCAAATATTATCCTTATTCTCACTTACAAATACAGATATCAGTAAATACATAGAAACTACATTGAAGCTATTTACTAGATTTATCTTCAAAAGTATTGGTGAATTTAAACCACAAATAACCAAGACAAATTATGGATGAATAATTCAAAAAACATTGTCGTGATCCAGACCACCTTAAGAAGCCAGGTACAGTAAAATTAGCAAAATTAGTTTATTTGAAAGAGTCCCAAATTTCCTCAATGTGACTCAAATGAGCCTAGAGGCACAACAAACTGGTAAGAAAATCCAACAGAAAATAAATACCCAGTTCTGACTTCTTCACAACAGTAATGAGGCTGAGAGAGAGTGCATAGCCAGTCCAGGTTCACTACCAGCCAGGCAGAATGCAAACAAAGTAGAGGCGTCAAACAGCCCTATAGTCACGCCAGGGGAAATGCAGATGGAGTAGAAGTGCCAAACGGTCCTTTAGTCCAGCCAGGAGGAATGCAAACAAAGCAGTGAAGTCAGGTCAATCCAGAATCCAACACAAAGGAGCAGCAGAATCTAGCACAGAAGGGATTTAAGGCGGAGCAGCCGAAGACAGGAAACAAAGATGTGGAAACCCACAAAATACAATACCAATGTCCAGAATTCCACGTCCACAGCCATTCAAACAATCAGTCTAGCAGCGATCCAGAACAGGAGGCAACGGCCTGGATGGCAAGAACAACACCTTGCCAGCTGCAACCAATGTTTAATTGCAAGCCCCCTTTATTCAGTCCTCCTCAGGGTTTAATTGTGCCAACGCCCCTTCCCCATCTCTCTCAGCTGCCAGCATCCCCGCCCATGCTGCCCTTTGTCTCTCGTGCCAGGCAATACGTTTCCTGTGGCGACTCAACTCTCCTCAACATGTCCCATGAGTCCCATTTCCATGCCCCCATTCCCCATCTCCCGTGAACCCCGCAAACAAATCACTGTTGGTGGGTTCCAAGCAGATATCCCATATCTGTTGCACATTAGTCCAATTCATCTCACTAGAGTCACCTTCAGTTCTCTGTGACCCCTCATCCCAACCTCCCATTGCCTGCTCCTCATCCCCATTCCCATCATCCTCTGAAAAACCCAGAAACATTTCATCCTCAGAAGAATTGCTAGGTATTTACCTTAATCTTTTCCTTTCTTGCTCCTCATCCGAATCTTGCTCACGAGTAGACCATTTTGCATTTCTAACTACAGACTCCTCTCTCTCAGCCTTAGGCTGAAACATACCACAAAAACTATATGTAATGGATAAAATTAGAATAATTAAATGCAAGAGAGATGATAGAGCTTTATCTGTATAGCATTATGTATATGTTGGGGCAGAGTGGGGAGTACAGAATAGAGCTGAGAATAGTCAATATAACAATACAGATGTATCATGTTCAATGTTTTTTTATTATAAAAATAAATAAATTTATTTTTTAAACAAACATAAAACTGTGTTGGACGACCTGGAGATTCCCATAGAGGGGTTTATCTACTCCATTAAATCATTGCATTTTGATAAACCTTATCTACCTTGGCTGAAAGCTATGGAATCATGGAAATAGATTTAAAAGGTCTTTTGCCTTCTCTGAGAATAGTACTGGCGACTCACCAAACTACAAGTCCCAGGATTCTATAGCATTGAGACATGGCAATTAAAATGGTGCCCAAATGTATTAATTCTACAGTATAGATGCACCATATTGTCATCAAATCTGTAAATAATGAAATCTGCAAAATTTATACCTGCAAATGTAGAGAACTGATTATCCATGTGTATCTTTCATATAAATAACAACAATGATAATAATAACAATTTTTTATTTCTTGCCTGCCTATCCTCACAGCTCGAGGCAGGTTACAACATTGCTAAAACACACATTAATCAAAAAACATTATTTAATATAGATATAATAAAACATATTTCCACAAAATACATATTAAAAGAAATGAAGCAAAGATTAAATATAAGCTTTTTTTCGTGTCAGGAGCAACTTGAGAAACCACAAGTTGCTTCTGGTGTGAGAGAATTGGCTATCTGCAAGGAAGTTGCCCCGGGGATGCCAGGATGTTTTGATGTTTTACCATCCCTGTGGGATGTCCCCACATGGAGAGCTGTAGCTGACAGAGGGAGCTCATCTGCACTCGCCCCGGATTCGCACCTGTGACCTGTCAGTCTTCGGTCCTGCCAGCACAAGGTTTTAACCCACTGTTCCACCAAGTTTAAAATTGGTCATTAAAACTGTCTGGATAGACACAAGTTCTTACTTGTGTCTTAGCAGAGGTGCTTTGGCACAATGGATTAAACGCTTGTGCCAGCTGGTTGCTGACCTGAAAGTTGCAGTTTCGAATCCACAAGACAGGATGAGCTCCCATCTATCAGCTCTAGTTTGTGGGGGCATGAGAGCCTCCCAGCAGGATAGTAACACATCCAGGCATCCAATTTATTATTTATTTATATTTTATTTTCATTTATTTACAATATTTATATCCTGCCTTTCTCAAACCTGATGGTGACTCAAGGCGGTTTACAACCAGGCAGCCATTTGATGCCTTAACAATAAACAATAAACACCTAAAACCAGATTTAAAACATAATTTAAAAGTACATACAATAAGACCTTTAAAAAACATATAAAACCTATACAGTGTTCCCTCAGTTATTGCTGCGGTTAGGTTCCAGGACCTCCTGCAATTAGTGAAAAATTGCACAGTAGGGATGCTCTATTTATTTTAATATTTCTACTTTATTTTAGTAGTTATAGACAATTTTAAGTCTTTATAAACTTAAAATAAAGTGAAGGAAAGGCCCTTCAAGGCTGAAGGGAGGGAAGGAGGACTGAGGAGGGAAAGTGCCTCAGAGAGCAGCGGCGGCAAAACCCCACAAATCAGCAAAAATATCATGACATATATTTTAAATTAATTTTTTTTAAATCCTCAAAACAGCGTGTCTGCAATAAGCGAACCACGAAGTAGCGAGGGAACACTGTATATATATATATATACACACACACACACATACAAACACACACTAACCAACATCTCTATGGATGACCAATTCTCTCACACCAGAAGCAATTTGCAGTTATGTTCTCAAGTCACCTCTGACATGATTAGAAAAAAACATTGTGTCTTAAACAACAGCTGATCTAGCTGTCAGAGCTCTTATGGCAGATATACCATGTATAAAAGACATACCTGAAATATGCTATTGTATTTTGCACCAACAATGAAAACTATGATATTTCTGACATTGTTATGCAGAAGTATACAAAATTTTAAACAGGCACTGTCTCTTGTGGCATCAACTTGTAGAAGGCTATAAGTGGTGATCCCATCTGAAGCAGAGCTGCAAAATCAGCCTTAGCCTTGAGTATGCTTGTGCCTTGTCCCAATGGAATTCATACTGTTTCTAAACCTTTTTGGAAAATACTGTTTTAGAGAAAAAATTAGAGATGAAAAAAGATTTAATGGATCTGAGTCTCTGTCTGAGTTAAAAATAAATGACAGCTAGAGAGGGCAACCGCTACACTTCTTGAGAACACATCTGATGTTATGAAGGTGCCATAAAAAGGCATGTCAATTTTTAGTCATGGAAAATGGCATGGTAGTAAAAGGCAATAACTCCATTCTCACCAAGGGGTCTAAACTGCAATTTATTCAATTAGAGTTATAATTGATGGCAGTGAAAAACAGACGTGTTCTGTGTCACAGTACAGATTGGCTAGGCTTCAGATTCTAGAATCCAGTTTTATATAGTAGGAAAACATTTTAGTCCAATTAAGCAGACATTTAACTTTTGGGTTCCATTTATTTCATGTTGCTCTATCAAGTTTGACAGCTGACTTATATGTGTATTGCACCAGTGGACTGCAGTGTGTACATTTTAATTTCATGTAATTAAAATTATTTGCCAATCTTGTTTAAATAGAATGACTGACAAATCACAGCTGTGAGAGCTGCTGCAATCATTTCACATCTTTTTTTTAGTCATCCACTGTTTCATTAAAAGCATGAAATGGTCCTCGATTTGAGATTTGGGAGAAAGTGCTGCAATTAGCTTTCTTTTTGTTTTGTTTTTACCTGACCTTTATATATGGCATTACCATTCCTAAGCATAAGTCTATAGCATGAAAAAGATAAGCAAGCGTAGAAATAGATCAGCGAGGAAAGGAGGAAGAGTAGCAGTATATACAAAGGATATTTATGCCTGTAAAGCGATCCATGACTTAAATCTTGGAAGTCAGGTTGAGAGCATATTCAGAATAGGACATATTCAGAAAAGAGAGATGTGGTAATAATGAGAGATTACAACTATCCTGATATTTGTAGGGGTCAAAATCTACCAAGAATATAAGATGCAAATATTCCTCACTTGCAGACATTTTCATTGCCCACAAGATGGAAGCGGCAACAATTAGATCAGCTATTTTACATCATTGCTAAGCAATACTGATGGTCTGGTTAATGGCATGGAAGTGGCAGGATCCTTAGGTGAGAATGACCATATTCTCCTAGAATTATTCAGTGAAAAGGGGATGCCAATCATTCTCCTACATGCATGCTGAATTTTAAGAAAGCTGATTTCAGTAAACTAAAGAGAAATACTGGATGTTAATCTGTGGCCAGGAATACTAAAAGAAAGGGGAATTCATGATGGATGAGAGTTTATTAGAGCTCCCATCCAATGGGACTTACAATGAGGATGAAAAAAAATAGACATTTTCTAAAAGAAACTAGAATGGATGTCAAAAGAACTTTTAACCATGTTAAGATTTCAAAGTACTAAATGTTGCCCTGGGTTACGTTAACTTGGAGGAAACCTAAATCCTGGCCCAGGATTTGGGTTTTACCTCGACTTATGGGGAGTGAGGACAGTTAGGTTGATTCCTAACCAAAATTGGCCACAGCTATCTTGACTGCCAATCCACATTCCCAGGTTGGCAGAGGATATTGGATGGCAGTCCTTTGTCACTACCTTTCCAACTACGACACTCCATCTACCTTGTTCTTCAGCAACTTGGCTATCATTAGCCAGAGTGCCTATGCACTGAGTGAGAAGGGTTGAAGGGGGGGGGGGTCTTTCTCTCTCCCCATCCAAACATTTATAGTGAGGCAGCACTTTGGCTGACATCAGCCAGAGTGCCAAAGAAAAGGTAGGTGGTGTGCTGTGACAGTGACTGCAGCAACATAAAGGGCAGAGAAAAGGTCTAGGGTGGCTGGCTACCCAACAGTGCTGACCATGTTTGGTATGGTTGAGCAGAAAACACTGGAGAACCCAGATATTAATTAAAGTAGTTTACAAAACTGTAGAAGGGTAATGTATATATAAAAGCAATGCTATATTGGTTATGCATACACATACAAGACAATAATCATCATAGTATGGTTGAGCAGTCACGATTCTCTGATGCCTTTGAGGTTCACAGAGTCCCTGTTTCATTTCCATTCGGGCCCTATCAGGCATCCAGGATGCCAGCTGAGTCCACATTAGTCTAGAAGGGCCCTAAAACACAGAACAATGGATTCAAATCTTAGGAAAAGATATGCCACCTAAACTTTTAGAAGATTGGCTAGTTTGCTGTGGAATATCCTGCCTCAGAGGGTGATGGTGTCTCCTTCTCCAGAGGTTTTTAAGCAGAGGTTGGATGGCCGTCTGTCGGAGATGCTTTGATTGCATGGCAGAATGGGGTTAGACTGGATGACCCTTGTGGTCATTTCACAAAGTGTCACAAACTGGCATTATATTTCTTTCTTTGAAACATGGTGCAGACTGGCAACCAGTAGTTAATGGACTAGTACTAGTCCATGACTCACCACATAGAGTAGCACTGTTACTTTCAGCCTCATCACACTAGAGTATGAATCCACTTTAAAACCCGTTTGTGCTTCCTGCAGAATTTTGGACCTTGTGGTTAGGGAGGGGCTTTTACACTGCTCAGTCAGACAGGTTCTAGACTTCATTAAACTACAAATCCCAGAAGTCTACAGGAGGCAGAAACCAGATTTATAGTAGATCCATGCTCTGGTGATGAGTCTGTAGAAGACCGAGACGAACATCTTATGCCCTTGAAATTAAATCTTCCCCAACTGGATGTTGGATTACAAATCTCACCATTCCTAGCATGACAACTGTTATTGGAGGTTAGAGGTTCCCAGTTGGGAAGTTAGAGGTTCCCAGTTGAGGAAAGCTGCATAGTTCTGTTGTTCTAGCTCATCTTAAGTTGGAATGTCTATATTTGCTATTTTTGCATATTTTCCATGGTGTCAAATTCTTGTGGATTTATTGTTTCCATTAAAATCAGTTTTCAAGACTGATTTCTCTGAACTGCTGTTATCTTTGCCTTCGTCTAAAAACATAAGCAGCCCTTCAGATTTTCTGTAGTCCTGGCCATTAACAATTCTTATTGCCCTTTCTAAAATGCATCAAATTCTAAAATGATGACATGCTATAAAACACATAAAAGCTGTGCATAAAATGAAGTAGAAAAATAACCAGACTCCCTTTAGTCCATATTTTTTTATTTTGTGAGCTAAAAAGATGTTGCTTGTTTTACACAGTTAAGATTGCAGTGGCCACTAGGCTCGATATCTCTTCCCCCTGGCCCTCGTGCATTGCCAGCATCCCTTGCAAATTTCATCTACAATAAAAATACTCTTGAAAAGAAGTAAGCAATAGAAGGACATATTATGTTTTATTATATATTTGATGTAACATTAAAACCCTCAAAATTTCAGGATGAGATTATGGATTAATAGCTTTGTTTCTTGGTCTTCAACAAGTCGGTTAATCATTATTTGATAGTAGTACAAGTAATATGTTTTGTGTGTATTGAACCTTGTGTCTTTGTGTCAGTGTATTATTGGGCCTGCTCATGGACTTAATCCAAATTTTAAAAGATCTTTCCAAGATGCTGAATGGAGAGAGCCAATGTAATGTAGTTGAGCATTGGACTACAACCCTGGAGAAAGTGTTTGAATCTCTTTTGAGGTGACACATTCTGCTGTCAAGAATTCAATGACTGCGCATTGCTTAAGTCGCATTGACCGACTGCGCAGGGTTCCATACTTTGCACTTTAACAACACAACTGTTCAATGCTAAGGTTTCCTGCGAAAATGGAACTGTAGAAGAGAGTGTACTGAGCAAGCCAGTACCTGCCACATACCAGTACTGCCATCTGTTGAGGAGTTACGAAGGTGAAGGCATTACTTTTCATTCAATCCTCATAATTAGGAAACCTTGACTTTCTCAGGCTCAATGGAAGGTAGTGGCAGACCTCTTTTGAACATATCTTACCAAGAAAACTGTGATAGGTTTGCCTTATGTTTGTCATAGGTCTGAAATGACTGGAAGACACATGACAGCAATAGCAAACCCAAATAGGTCTAGCACTTTGACTAGCTCCTTTCAAGTTCAGAGTAAAGTCACCAGGGGCCCTTCTAGTCTACACAGCCATTCAACCCAGAATATCAAAGTGGAAAATCTCTCAATATCTGCTTTGAACTGGGTTATCTGAGCCCACACTGCCATATATTCCAGTTCAAAGCAAAATGTGGGATTTTATTCAGCTGTGAGGAAGGGACCCAAGTTTCTGATATGGGGACCACCAGGTAACTCTAATGAATGGAAAAATAATAATCCCAGCTCCTGAGAGCAGGCTCCAGGAGAGGTAGGCTTATGAATCCAGCTGATTGAAGGCTCCTGCTTTTTTCACCTACTTTTAGAACTTGGGGTAGACATGCTCTTGAGTATCCATATGCAAACCTTGATGGTAATAACTCCCAAGTTGTTTTGCTCATTTGTTTCCATGTCTTCCTTTGCTTATTGGTGATACCAAGTTTTGGAATCTAGATATGTTAGTATGTTCCATTCAGCTTTTATAAAATGCTATGCATCTTCGTATTCAAATTAGCCATTTGATTGTTCTCGTGTGTGTTTTGCTTTCTGGCAATATCAGATCTAGGTAATCAGTAATCTGTTATGTGTATCTCCATGTCAGTGCATCAATCACTGCAACTTATTTTTTTATTTAAAAAACCACATCTGAATTGTTCAGTTTTAAAACTCTTGACAACCCTGTGATTTTTTTTTTCTTTGACAAATGGTTCTTATTCATGCCAGCACTTCAGCCTAATGTTCTGGGACTTGTGGGTGTTAGAGAACAGAACAAATTTCCATATCAGCTAATTTGATCCCACACTTGAGTTTGAAATGGGATTTTTGACAGTCCTTATGTGGTAGATTTTCTCTCTGTTATAAACATGACTGTCAACTCTTGCAGCAATTATGGTTCATTGCACATGAAAGTTCTACAGCCAAAAATAGTTTTCAATATTGCATGCTTTGTCACAAATTCTACCCTTTTTACGCAATTTATTTCTAATCTGGAGCACAAAGAAGGTGTGGCAAGATAGATAGAAAGAACTAGAGTCAGAAATTGTCTTTTATTGGCCTTGAGTATTAAATTATTAGAGCCTTGAGGGTATATCTTTTCCCACTGTTGAGACATTTTTAACATTTGACATGTTTGCTTTTACAAATAAACAAGAGGTGCAAAATATGTTTAGGATTTCTGTTTTGTTCACAAAGTAACCCTTTATTTACAAAGGTTTGAAAACCTTTAAATTATTCTGTAATGTTACTTTGTGGAATAATTACAATTATGTAACTAGACTGGCACACTTTGTAATCTCATGATTTGAATTCAGCATGGCAGCCAAATGTTGTGACAACTGACTGCCAAACATAGCTATGAAGATAGTAAGAAACATTTAGATTCAATAGGAGATGCTCTTTCCATTAAGGTTCATTTTGTTTTACGGCCTTTTAGGCACTAGTTAAAGACTTTTTTCTTCTACAAGCATTATAGGAATTATTTGAGTGCATTTAATTGTTTTGCACTGTTTCGTTTAATGTGTTGGATTATTTTTATTCCCCAATGTGGTTTTTAAGTTATTGTTATGTTCTGCTTTTATCATTTTTTTATTATTGGGTGTTTTATGTTTTTAATTTTTCTGTACTACTACTAGACACTTTTGTTGCTAGGAAGAATGGAAGTATGAGAAATAAATTATGGGCAACATCTAGAATACCATAAGCAAATGGAGACATTTCTTTTCTGCAATAGCTGGAAGAAGTGAGGTGGTATTTGAAATGGAGCAAATACTTACTGGGGGAAGCAGTAATATACAAAAATGGAACCCATGGCAATTAATAAAATATCCATTCATATATGAAAATGTATGTACAACTTTGGCCCAGGTTGTGTACCGTCTTAACTCAGTTTAGGTTTATAATAAGGAGATATGATAGTATAACTTAATTTTAAATATTTGCATTTGAATAGGTTTAGATACAGCTTTATAATCTGCAAACTATACCATGAGCTTGATTTAAGGAAGTCTGTTACTTCAAAGCTCTGCAACAAGGGCAACTTTCTACTCATGAATTGTATTGCCATGTTTTCGCCATTTATCGCCTGGATAATTTATTATTTTGGTACACATTTTTGCTAGAAATTGAACTTTAAATTACCTAAATGCATTTATCATTATTTTTATAATAATAATAATAATAATAATAACAATAACAACACTTTATTTATATTCTGTCAGGGCTTCCGCATTCCGGCATCTGGTTTTCTTTTTTCATGGCATTGTAAAAACCTCCCCCGCTTTTTTAATTAGCTGTACCTAATTTCTCTAATTACAGCTAAAGCTGTTTTCGAACTGCTTAGGTAAACAGTGGGCAGGGCTGACGGTTGGCTGCCCACGCCAACTTGGAGTTTGAACTTGCAACCTTTCGGTTGATAGATCTTTAGCAGCTGCTGATTTAACCACTGTGCTAAACCTCCGGCCCTTTATTTACACTTCTATTGTACTTATTTTAAGAAAAATACATAATACGTTTGTATTCTGGAGAGACTCACATGGATTTGGACCATGAAAGAAGTGGAGGCACAGGTCCCTTCCAAACAGCTCAAT
Source organism: Anolis apletophallus (assembly GCA_030556195.1). Taxonomy (NCBI): domain Eukaryota; kingdom Metazoa; phylum Chordata; class Lepidosauria; order Squamata; family Anolidae; genus Anolis; species Anolis apletophallus. The sequence goes on from JARBWK010000005.1 coordinate 100,786,720, forward strand.
AAAATTCAACATTATTTGCTTTGAACTGGAATATATGGCAGTGTGGACTCAGATAATCCAGTTCAAAGATGATATTGTGGGATTTTATGCCTTGATATTCTGGGTTATATGACTGTGTGGAAGGGCGCTGAATATGGAACCTGTAACAGCTTCATGTTTTATTCATTTACCTGTTATTTCCAACTCTTTCTTTTTTATCATGGTTTGTCTATAACTGAACATGGTTTTTGTTAATTATATCTTTAAGATGTTGCTTCATAGGTCATACTCAATTCAGATTGACAAATCTGTTTCGCATTTTGGTGGTAGGAATGTATTGCAAATACTTTCTCATTAATATCAATATAATCTGAAATCATATGTGATTATGTTGTGTCCATAGATTAATGGTTTAATTGTCTTGTATAGCACCTTCCATATATTTGGTATTTTATCATTTTAGTCACATTTGATCTGCTTCCTCAACATGGATCATATATAGCGAATAAGAACGTTACTTTAAAAAAATAATTACATTCAAATTGAGGTCATTTCACATCCCTGAGTAACTGTCTACCATGAAGTTAAGGCAAATGCATACCAATTTAAATTATTGTTCATGATCAACACTAATAAAACAGTGAACAAAAATAAGGTCAGTCTGAGGGAATCTGCTGTTATAATATGTATTGAACACATCCCTTGTTGTTATGTGCCTTCAAGTTAACTCTGACATATGGTAACCTATCATAGATTTTCTTGTTAGAATTTTTTTGGGAGAAGTTGCCTTTTGCCTTTCCCTAAAACTGAAAGAGAATGATTTGCACAAGACATCCAATGGATTTCAGATTCTAAATTCTGGTCCCAATCATTTCGGATAAAAGCATACCCAACCTGTATTGGATTTCTTACTCTTGGGTTAATATTTAATGAGCATGGTTTGCAAAATTAGGGCATGGCAAGTCCTAGATATCCACATCCATTTCATTGTAATTTGTTTGTAGGATGTTTATAGTATAATAACAAACCATAGATTCATAGAATTGTAAGGAGCCCTATACATTAAGTATGTGAGCTCACGCAAAACTTCCTCAGCAGATTCCGATCCAGCCTGTTTTTGAAGATATCTAGAGAAGTTACACATTCTAATTTTGAGGAACAGATGTAAATGTTTATCTTTCCAACCATGGAGTATATGTCATTTTGCAACAGTAAAAGCATATGGGATTAAACAGCATTGACTCTCAGTTACCTTCCACACCATGGGAATGAAATTTAAAAGAACATGTGCATCTACAAAGAATTCACTAATAAAAATCAATAAATTATAACATATCTAACCATAAGGGGTAAGCAGTACAGATCATGTCACAAAAAATGTCTGTGTTGTCTCACCAGTATTTAATTAGAACAGGCAGTTGCTTTCTAAAAAGATGTAATGGTGTCCAATACACCAGAAGTATTCATTCCCCCCTGCATGAAACATAGCTTGCGGTTTTAAATATTTCAAGCATGACAGTCGTCCATTGGTTAATTTGCATATGTCATTTGGAACATTTAACTCTTTGTTCCATTGAACATTAACATTGTAAAATTGAGATCTGTTGGTTTGAAAGAAGTAGCCATGTTAGTGTCCTGCTCCATGAAAATGAAAAGGGGGGAAAGAAGGAATGTATGTCTGCACTTTAGAATTAATACAATTTATCATCACTTTAACAGTCATGGTTCAATGCTGTGAAATTGTGGGATTTGTAGTTGAGTGGGACACCAGCACTCTTTGGCAGAGAAAGCAAAAGATCTTGCAAAACTACAACTCTCATGATTCCATGGCATTGAGCCATGGCAGTTAAAGTCGTGTCAAACAGAATTAAACCTACAGTGTACATGGATGCAACCAGAGTGGGAAGATGGACAAGTCTGGGTAGAACCAACAAAGCACAAGTCATAGAGTGCTAAAAGCATGTGAAATCATTATTATTACTTAAAACCAGTTAAATAAAGCCAAGTCTGGAAAATTAAAGCCACCTTCTGAAAATTATAGCTGTATCATTTTGAGTTAAAATGCGGTAGTAAAACACCTTATAAAATAGTACCAATTTTTTGAAAATAACCTCAAGGGAAGTACAATGAGACACCATGAAGAGCATAATCTGAAAAGACACCGTCTGAGGGCCTTAAATATGGTACATATAAAATTAGTTTAATATACAGTCTTATGGCTGGTTTGATGAACAGTGCAATCTGAAGAGACACAGTCTGAAAGTCTTAAATATGGTACATATAATATTAGTCTAATGTACGTTCTTATGACTGGTTTAACAAAGACCACAATCAGAAAATACTTGTATATTTCCCACATTTGTCTATTTCTATTTCATTTTTCTCCCTACATCCACATACATGTGACTAAAAACAGAAAGCTGTGTTTCCAATAATTCATTGCAGACACATGTATGTGACAAAAGTTATATAATTATTATATTTTTCCATTTTCCTGGAAAGTTTGTAGTACACAGGTGGACAATTTATCTGTTTTTCATAACCTATAACATTTCTTTTTCACATTCTTCATTATTCTTAGTAATACATTTTTAATAAAGTAACCTTTCCATTTGGGAATCTTTCTTACAAAGAGCTCTTTTAAAATTGAATTTAATAGAACATTTCTGCTTCAAAATAGAAAATTTCAAAACGTGGTATGATAAACACCTCTTACAATTAGATTCATTGTGCACAACCTATATTTGACATGTGCTTTTTGTGATGTGGTTCTTTATCATGACTGTTAAAGCAAATAAGTCTCTTTTCATGGCTTTTAAGATTTTGGGTACTCATTCAGCTTTTGGTTTGTTGTGGAAACAAGGATTGGTGATAAAGCTTCAGTGGCATGGATTTCCCTTCCTGTTGATTTCTCTCACTTCCTGTTGTCTCACTCCTGTTCTTAACTATGCGTCGTTTGTAAGTCAGAGATTTGTAACTCGGAAACTGCCTGTAGTATGCTTTTCAAAATATCTACTTGCCTGTTTTATCCCCAGTGTCCATATACATATTCATTTATAAAAACTATAAGTACAGTCTGCCCATGGTTGAACATCTAAATGTTGTTGGTTTAAATGAGATAGGGGTTGAGTCCTTTTGCTGTATTTGCACAGTTATACAACAGTAGTGAGAAAAGGCAGACAAGATCTGCCAACATGGAGCAGTCTGTTTCCTCTAACATGTATTTTATTCATAGTTACTGTGTTCACAACCTTTTTTCCTTCTCCTGCTTCATTGCATGTAGTGATGTTTCGTTACCTTTATTGTTGATGTTTCACTTATTAATCCTATTGGTCACAAAAAGAGAAGCAAAGGGGGAAAGTTCTACAAAGATTGAAATTGCACTTCTGACAAGTCTGGTACAGAGTTCCTCTCATAGGCTTTCTGCATATATTACTATGGTATGATGGCCAAGTTCTAGAGACTTTGGAGGTAGTGATGGAAATAATATTTGGCTATGCATGAAAAATGATCAACAAGTATCAAGAAAACCTGATAAGAAGAGTCCTGGGCTGCTAAGGATCTTTGCAGAGAGTTAGTCTATGCAAAATTTGCATGTGGTTGTTTGGCATGGAAAACAACATTTTCTGTGTAGGAGATGCTTTTTCTGCACAGAAAATAATATTTTTGGAATTGTATTTCCTGTGCAGAAGATTCAGTACAAAATTTGCACATTGTTAACGTTTAACAGAAAACAGCCTTTTCTGTAGAGGAAACAGAAATTCCTGCATATCAATATTTTGGAAATTCTATTTCAAAACAATTAAATAAAAAAATTTCCTCCTAGTTGTGAATGAATTCCAAAAGCTGGTTTTCGAAGTTTTTTTCTCACAGGAGGAAGGAAATTACTAAAATTATTCATAGTTTCTTTGGGGTGGGGTGAGAATAGTGAAAAATGAGGAAAGCATATGTTTAAAATGCCCTCCTCATTTTCTTGGCCCAAATGGAACAAATCAATTTTGGTGTAGGGGGAAAGCCCCCTATACAAAAAAAAAAAAGACACAACACAGGCAGGATGGAAGACAGTGTAAAATTGCTAAACATTCCCTCTAGATAATGTCATTAAGTGATTTAGGTAAACAAACAAATGTACACAAGAATGGGTCAATGAGCCCTTGAGTTGTAATGACAGCCCTTGGGTGGGGAGCAATTGTAAGTACAGACCATTTAAGAATGTGTTTATATGTCACTAGCAGAGCCTTGGAATTAGTCACATATGCATGTATGACTGAATGACATTGGAGTGAACTGAAACAGTGTAGACAAGGGTATTGCTGTTTTTTCAAATCATGAGCTCTACATTGTTTAAGGTCAACAGCCATATGTTTCCGTTGTGTCTAATCTGTTATTTAATATTGCTTGCATTTGATCAGAATGGAATTAAACTGAGTTATTTTACTTATGCATAGAGAGAGTGAATATAATTGTAATTGGATTTCTTACGTGCTTTAAGTGACACTCATGCTTTTATCTGCAAAATAAGGCACTGTATTTTATGGCCTCATTCTCTTTCTTTGATCAGAACAGAGTTCCAAACTAATTAAGCCAAACTATCAGAATGTGCATCACTGGAAAAAAAACCCTTACACTGAATCTGTAGACTGTTTTCTGAGGCCTTATTACCATATGTTTGTATACTGGTATGTTTTTTTATGGATTCAATAGTTATTTCTATCCTGTTTTAGGAGCAACAACAATGCATCCCTGGATAATGGCAAGTTGTTTGCATTTGTTTATATGTACTAGATTTATATGCAATCTTCTGAGAATGTTTTTAAACTACTTTCTTGGTGATAAACAATATTAATGAATTAAATGCAATTGCTAGATCCACCTAGAGTAGATGCATTAAATCAATGAGATCTAGGTAAAAGTCGGCTTATTTTCAGTGTTTGATTCAGTAGGTCATATAACTGGGACTAGCAATTGGATTCAGCCCAATTTTTTTTAAAAAAATACTCTTAATGCACTGGATTTAATTTTAAACATACTTTGTATAGCTCCACTAAAATTGTAACTTTGGCGCCATCTCCACTGCCATACAATGCAGTTTGAAACTGCATTACATGGTCAGTGTAGGCTCATATAATGCAGTTCAATATTGCAATATGTTTGAACATATAATACATTTCAAACTGCATTATATGGCAGTGGAAGATAGTGCTTATGTTTAACCAAAGGTGATGATCAAAAGCCATGCCTTCATTAAATTTCCTGATTATGCAATTGAACATTGATACTTAGTACCTTGAGACCAGTGGTTCCCAACCTTTTTTTTTACCTGGGACCACTTTGACCAGGGACCATTCTCCAACTTTAGTAAAAGGTTATAAATCAGTTTTTGGTCAACTTTAGATTGAGTTTGGTTATTTGGGGTGCTGATTTAGAAAATTGCATTGGCTAGACAACATCAGCTCTAGTTTCTGATACAGAATATATGCCATCCTGTAGTCACCATCTGCTTGCCCACAGATGCAATTTTTGAATCGGCACGCCAAATAACCTCAGGAACAGACTGAAAAACAAAGACACCAAGAAAAAAAAATTGGTTGGGAAATAGTGCTGGCCTCCTTTCTTTCTTCTCTCCCTCTCCTTCCCCCTCTTGTTCTCCTCCAATGGCCATGGACCTTATTTTAGGTCTCACGGTTCACAGGTTGGAAATCACTGCTTTAGACCTTACTAGTAAACACTCAAAAGTTGTGGACAGAGAAGCCAGGCCTAGTGTTCACATCCCCATTCTCCTCTACAGACAATAACTGAACGTTCAAAGATGTTTAAATGATTAGTGTAATTTGGAAACAACTTGCAGACGCAAAACAAGAGGTGCTAGGAGCCACTGACATGGATTTAAGTCCTCTAGGAAGACATAACTGTTCACTGTGAGACAAAATACATGGCTGTTAAGACTACACCAGGGGTGCTCAGAATGGTGATCGGGATCACCAGGGTGATCTTTAGGCCTCATCCTGGTGATCTTCAGGCCCCTGACCAGGTTTTTTGCAATTTGTCCTCTTCACGCGCCCCTGCACGCTGCAAAGAAGTCCTCCGTCGTTGCTCCTCCCTGCTCGCGCGCCGCCTCCAAAAGCTGCAGAGTCCAAGTGGCAGAATGGGCCCCCTCTTTTGGATTCCTCCTCCTCCCTCCGTCCTTCTCCAGCCACTCAGAGTCGTAGGAGACCAAAGGGGGCGGGCCTGGATGACGCGATGCATGGCTGGCCCCGCGCGCATGCGCAGAAGTGCCCATTCTGCCTCTCGGACTTCTCGCGAGCTCTTGGAGGCAGCACGCATGCTGGCGGCATGGAAATAGGAGCAACGACAGAGGAGAAGAAGAAGGATGCTTTGAGGTCATTTCCTTACCGCATCTCAAAGGTCGGTCTTTTTACTTTGGGGTGGGTGCTTGATTGTTCTGTGACATGTCTCTTTGTTTATTTTTAATGTTTAAAAATGGCATTTTAGCTCCAAAGCCTCTCTGCTTGCTTTGTTCCTTGAGAAATATATGTTGGGGAATATGGAAATGTGGGAGAAATGGGGTGGTTGGATGTATTTTTGCATGCCCCTTTGTTTACCTTGCTGAGTATTAAATGGCCTTGCAGTTCAAAAGCCTCTCTTCTTACTTTCTGGCTGAATATATATGTGTGGTAATATGGCAGTGTGGGAGAAATGGGGTGGTTGGATGTATTTTTATGCTCTGTTTTATATTGTTGTTATTAAATTGAAATGTTGATGTTTTATAACTTCATTTTATGTAAACTGCCCCGAGCCTGCTGGAAGGAGTGGTACATAAAAATGAATAATAAATAAATAAATAAGAAAATAGTTATACGTTTTACATTTCTGGGTAGGTGATCTTTGGGACTTGGTTTTTTAATCAGTAGCTCCCATGCTGAAAAAGTGTGAGCACCCCTGGACTACACAAATAAGACTACACAAATAAGTTAGCTTGCTGACTTTCATGTTATAAAATAGTATGTACTTTATAACATGAGTATATATTACATATTCTTATGTTATATACTGGTGTATAAGTCTAGAAAGTTTTGTGAAAACATAACCTTCAAAAACTTGATCAACTTATCCATGGATTAATGTAAGTGCCATACCTTAACTTTGATAAGGAAAGGAACCACCTCTGAGCAGAGTAAGAGCTTGGTTCATCCTGGGAGAACCTAAAATAAGCACTGACCACCTCTGCTCTTTGCCTCACAGTGCTGCTTCTGGACTTTTTGAATGCCTGATTTGGGAAAGAGCTGGTTGTTTCCCAAAAGCAACACTGGTGCTTTCCTGTCAGTGGAATGACCCCAGACCACAAATTACAATGCAATCTGATTCTGCCACATGCACAAATGGAGGACCTCCTTATAGTAACACTAAAGGCACTCCAAGTGGCCAGCTACTGGTCAGAGGACATTTAATATAATGTCAAGTTTTTAAACTTTGTGTTTTTTAAATACATTACAATTGCACCCTTGGTTTGCTTCTAAATAAATAAATAAGGGGAATTACTCTTGAATTATCAATGGTTCACATCAAAATTCATTTTGGCCCTAAAACCAGCCCTCAACTTACATATCAAGTTTACTTATATATAAGTATTTAAGGTTTATAACAATTATAGCACGTTGTTGTTTTTGCATGGCCACTCTATTTATTGGACCTCAATAAATGCTATATTTTATTGCTGTTGTGTTCAGAGATACTATCTGGTCTTGCAGCACTTGTGAATCATTACACCTTTGAAATGCAAGTAATATCAGAAAGTACTATGAAAAGTACAATGTCATCTGTTTTTTTATTGTTGCAAGCACCTTCTGTGTTCTCATCCATGTAAGGCAGCTTTCCAGTATCTTATGATGGTAGTTAAACAGCAGCTTAAGGCTACTTATCTGTAATGGTAACTTGGGGAGCAGGATTCCCATTTCCTCAAATGCTGATACTGTATCATTGAAAACATTGGGCATGTGTCCTGCAAGGCTACAAATAAAATAACTGGAACCCTGCATTTTGGTTCATACACCAGGGTGTGTGCCCATAATGAGTACTATCTTGTTAGGCCTCCAGAATTTCTCATATGGATGGCATCCATTTTTGTAATTGGCAAAAAGTAGTTATCTATTTCTTAGGAACATAATTTTATTTTACTATGAAAGATCACTGCCTTACCTTGATTTAGACCTTGCTAGTATACCACAGATAAATAAATATCAGATAAAACACAATTTTAATTATATGGTCATTTATGCCAGTTGCTTTCTGAAAATGTCTTTTTTTAAAAATCAAGTTCACTGAAATATGAAGTATCTTTGCTTGCTCATTAAATAATCATGTGTAAAAATTTTAAAGAGTCACTGGTTATAGTGAATATGACATTTATCTCAGCCTCCCCTCTTTTAAAAACTAAGTGAATGTGTACTACTTGGTCGACATTTTGGACAGATCTGGTGACAAGATAAGTTACCAATATTTTAACACTGTTCAATCATTCTTTTTAATATTAGGTGATCAGATAGTCAATTTTATTAGAATTCAGTTTTATTTCTTTGTACTGTACCATGAATTGAATCTGCATAGCAAAATTTAATACCCTCTGAACTGAATTAATATGGCTTTAGGGGGAAAAGAGGGGGGATATATTTACATTATAATTATTCTGTTTGTAAACCACTGTGGGGATGTGATTGAAGGGTTGTGTAAAGTAGTTTTAATCAAGGTTGACTGACTCTTCTTGGTTCTTTTTTTCTTTAACATATTTTTTAATTTAAAAGTACCCTTTAAACAACTATTCAATCACATTTTGCAGTAGTTTTTTAAAAGAATAATTGATTATCTAGATTTCCCCCCAAATATATGCAATAGGCAGAAGTCTTATTATATTTTTGCAGATCATTCTTCTAAGATTTTTTTAGAATGTCTCTAGTCACCCATTCTAAAGTAAATCTCACAGAAAATGTGCACCTATTAATAATGTATTGTGGGTTGTTGTGGGTTTTCCGGACTGTATGGCCATGTTCCAGAAACATACTCTCCTGACGTTTTGCCTTCATCTATGCCAGACATCCTCAGAGCTTGTGAGAATGCCTGCCATAGATGCAGGTGAAATGTCAGGAGAGAATGCTTCTGGAACATGGGCCATACAGCCCAGAAAACACACAACAACCCAGTGATTCTGGCCATGAAAGCCTTTGACAACACATCATGTATTGTAATAAAAAGGTGGGGACGGGGGACGGAGGGGACGGGGGACTATCCGAAAACAAAATACCGTCCCTTTCTTCAAAGAAAGATGGTTCTTCAAACAATTCTACCATTGTGGTTGGGAATAAAAGGTGTATACTGAGCACCACTCAAGGTTTTTTGTCATTTCTCTCTCCTATTGACACAGCAAACTATTTTTTCAATTCATTTATGAGAGTTCTTGGATGTAGAAATTATACGAGAAAAAAGTAAGTTGACCTGCTCTGTGCAGCAGTTCACACTCTTATTTTCATTTATTTTCCTTTTTCTTAATGAAACAAATGAAGGTACATACTGCAATCTAGCACATTAAAAGCATAAATTTCAGAGCGAAATCAGTAGATGGCTGCTAGATTTTGAGCAGATTTCTAGCACAGACAGAGGATAGATGAGTAAAGTGACAGTTATTCTCAGGCTGCAGCTAATAAAATTTGTATGAGGAAGATCGTAACTATATCACTTGTAAGAACTGCATACCCAGCAGAACCTTCTCCAAGACCTGTCTGCAATAGTAAAAATAGATTAAATTTGCAAGTGTCTTCAATAATGACATGATTTAAGTTGTCTTGTAGAAATACTAAGGACACATTCTAAAGCTGTCAGTGATTTAAAAGTGTCCAATTAAGGTAAAATCTGAAAGGGTTGTCTTTTCTGTTTCTTCTGGACATAAACCTCTACAGCTATCCTATGCATATTTACTTGCAAACAAGCCTTATGATGTAGCAGAACATGACTGCTTGCACTCACATTTGATTCTACAATCAGTAAGATTGTTTTGCATTGGGTACTCCAGAAACCCATTACGCTAAATGTACAGCCCATAAAAATATTTAACCATGCTGACAAACACCCATTCATTATGGGTACATCTACAGCGCAATTCCTTTGACGTACTTGTATGAAAGAAATTTGCCACACATACATTATCCTATTTGTGTTAGAATGCGTTACCATTGGTTTATAATTGCTATGGGTGTTACTGATGGGTCTATGGACTGTAATAAATACTGTGTGTGTTGTGTTACCATTGGGTTCTTTGGGTTTAATGTCAGTCAATGTGAGTAGGTTTGTTTATTTTCTAGAATCTATTAGCTGGCCCTCCGTTGGCACCCCCTTGTTGTGGGGGAGAGATGTGCTTACCCTAATGAAGTTGTGAGCTATGCTTGCAGTGGCATAATAGTCACCGGTAGGGCCTCCCATGCCAGACAGGTCATAACCGAAGGGTCTGACAAAGAGTGTCAAAGGGCGGGATGGGCTCTCTAGCCTTTTGGCAACCATCCTAGGAGAAGGAAAACTCTGATTTCAAACCGGGGCAGATGGTGCTAGTTTAACCCTGTGAGGTCAACCATCTAAGAGAAGGAAACTCGAACCAAACCTACAACCTGAGGACCTCGCTGCCACCGTCCCAGCTTGCTAGGCCCCAGCAGATGAACCTTTGGTTTAAAGGGTGAGGCCAGTTCTGTGCACACTGCGTTCCACCAGAAAAATCAATTGCACAGGCTCAGAGGACACATCCAACCTCTGAATCATCAATGCGCTTGTAGAAAGCATAGGATGAGTCCTGCCTGAATCTCTGTTCGTGAAGAAAAGCCAAGAATTATCTGGCTGCAAATATATTCTATGGATATTTTAAGTTTTGTATTTTTGTGATGTGATTTTTATATGTACTGTAGTAGTTTTTAAATTTTGTATGCCACTTTTGGCTAGGAAAATGAAAAAGTAATATCTTGCTCACTGCATGATAAAATCTATATAAATTAAACCAAACTGTAAATCAACTTCTGCCTTGATCTTCTATCCATATAAAATATATTTTTGTGTTCTTTGTTCTTCACCCTAATTGACATATCAGGCACTAGCTATGGTTAGTCCTGCACTAATTTCCATCTCTAATTAATTTGGAATAGTGGCCAAATCTGTGGATATAATACTCAAATCATTTGATAATTGCAGGTGAACTAATGTAAGAAAACTTAACGATCAAATACAAGATTTGATATAAATAAACAAGTATCAGTAGTCAGGGAAGTGTGATTGTGTTTTTTATGTTTCCATTTCCTCCTGTGATTGCTAGACTATATTATTTTAAATTTTATTCAGTGTTATAGATTCACTCTTAGAGATAGAAGGAATGCATGAAATCTTAGAAGAAGAACTGTCTGTCAGCAAGTTATGCTGTTGTAAAAGTATACATAACAAATTCAGTGTTAGTGCTTAAATTTTAAACCAGCATCAGGTTTTTTTGTTCAAACATTTCAGGAACAATTAAAAGAGATAAACCTATCAGGCTGCCATGTACAACAAGCAAAGTTGGAAATACAGAGCCCACATTAAGATACATGGAAATCAAAAGAGAGACAAGATTTCTGCTTCCTTCTTTGCCCTATATGTAAGGAGTAGAGAACAGATAGCAGGGTAGATATAGGTCTGTTCAACACCTTTGCCCACTGCTCCACTAGGTATCTGTTGGCTAATGGTTTCAATTAATGCAGCAGGAGCAATGCCAAGGATGACAGCAGAGCTGTGCATAAGTGCACACAGTTTATGTGGGTGTGCATGACTAGACTGGGATCACTGCCTCACAGCTTGCTTATTTGCTTATTTGATTGTTCAGGCTGTTGTGTGACGAACTGGAGAAAAGGCAACCACTCAACCAACAACCCACACAGTGTTGTTACTGATGTGGCAGAGAATAATAGTCGGGGAGATCAGGAAGTACTTTGAAGACCCCCCCCCCCAAAAGAGATTCTTAGTTTTGAAACTAAGCAAACTCACACTGGACTGTCCCTGAGAATATAAGATATTTGAGTAGAGGTCATATCCAATACTTGATGCAGTAGTAGCCAATCCACATTCGATTACTGATGGATTTGATTAAAATGTTCTCTCTAGGAATTTCTAGATCCTTCATTACAACTACTGCATATGGTTAATGGTTAAACTTTGTATAGACCAGACCTGGGCAATTGCCAGCCCTCCAGGTGTTTTGGACTTCAACTCCCAGAAATCCTAGCCAGTTTACCAGCTGTTAGGATTTCTGGGATTTGAAGTCCAAAACACCTGGAGGGCCGGCAATTGCCCAGGTCTGGTATAGACCCATGGTGGACAACCTAAAAATAACTAAAAAGGTTTTCTCAAGTAAAAAAATGTGCCAATACTCTATTACACTAGAGCAGGGGTCGAGAACCTTTTTGATTCAGAGAGCCATGGAAGCAAAATATTTAGAAATTTATTTCAGTGAGAGCCATTTTATATATATATATATATATATATATATATATATATATATATATACAGGAACAGTCGTCATGTGAAGACTACCTCAAACAGAGAAACCTTACAATGCAGAAACACAAAACTTGCCAACAGAAATAGGCCTCAAGCAAGGTACGTTTGTAGCAAAGAAACTTTCCCCCCAAAACCTAAAAGGCCCCCAAAACAACGAGTAAAAATAAAACTACATTTCCCAGCATCCTCCGGGACTGCCAAAGACTCTCCCAGTCTCTACATTCTGACAACATGATTGGCTGCCAAAAAGGGCGGATTTGCATAACTGCTGTACTGGCCAGCCAACATGAACATTCCGACCCATAACAAACTGCCAGAGCCTCCTCCAACACTTTCAAATCAGAAGACCATGATGGAGATCAACACCATTCAAGGGGAGCTCTTCTTCCTTTCCCAAAAGATCTCCAGTGGCTTGGAATTCCACATTAATAAGAGGACCATCCAGCAACAATGGGGTTTGCTAAGGAGGGTGCTCCAGCCCCTCTATATGCTGGCTCCAAGGAATGGAGGTCATCACCAAGTACCTTCTGATGCCCAGCGCTGGAAGAGCTCCCTCAGATGGCCTGTCCATGAGGAAAGCCTCATCGGACATCGACCAATGGGTGCAAAAGACACAGAGCAGGACATCTTGAAAAAGAGAGGAGCAGAAAGTAAGCTAGACATGAAGATCTTGAGAAAGGTGACTAAAAAGGATACGGAAAGGATTTTTAACAGTCCCCCAACNGACACTNNNTGCACCTGTGAAGATAGAGATCCCCTGACAGGACAAGCCCTCCCCAAGCCGATCCGTCCTGGCCATGGTACAAGTCAAACCCGAAAGACTGCAGGCAAAGAGCTGAGTCACAAACATAAAACACCCAATTCACTAACAACAATTCCAACCCTTACATACTCAGACTTTCTCGCATCTCCTAAATAGGGCAACGCATGCCGGGTTCAGCTAGTATATATATATGGAGAGCCAGATGCAATCATGAAAAGAGCCACATCTGGCTCCCAAGCCATAGGTTCCCTACCCCTGCACTAGAGTCTCGCTTATTCAACATAAACAGCCAAGCAGATCGTTGGATAATCAAAAATGTTGGATAACAAGAAGGGATTAAGGAAAAGCTTATTAAACATCAAATTATGTTATGATTTTACAAATTAAGTACCTAAACATCACCTTTTACAACAAATCGACAGAAAAAGCAGTTCAATACAGGATAACATTATATAGTATTTACTGTATTTACTAATTTAGCACCAAAACATCGCAATGTATTGAATCAGCTGTGGATCCGGACGGGAGGCAGACTGTGTTTGATAATACAGAATGTTGGATGAGCAAAGGTTGGATAAGTGAGACTCTACTGTACCAGTTTTCCACTTTCTTGGTGCATCTGTGCTCCTAACTGCAGCAAATTGGAGTGCTGACTATATATATTTAAGAGAAATTCGTCTTGTGAAACTAGGACAGTTAAATTGGAATGGGAGACAGAAGTGTCAACTTTGAAGTTCCTTGTCATTTAAAAATACTGTTCATATTTTGATGATACCTAGATGAGAGTGAAAACTGGAGGAGAAATTGTTAAAAGGTTTATTAAATATTATACACAGAGGATGAAGATGAGTGGTACTAATTATTGCTAATTACATCACTAGAAATGTCCAGTAGATGGCATGTTCTACTGTATAAACAAAACTCTCTTTTTTTCAGGTACCAAATTTTGTGTGGTGACTCTGAAGAATATTCACAAAACAGAAGTTTAGACTTAAGACTACCAGTAATTTGACACAGAAATGTATTTGCATGCCCATCACATAGACAAGTAAGGGAATGGAAAGGAAAAACCTCTAATTTTGTGATTTTTAAAAATAGTTCAATTGGTTTTTTAAAAAGTTCTTTTTCTTCAGGGTCACCTTTTGAACAATATTGTCCGGGCTATTATTTACATATGGTTAAATGTCATGTTTCCAGATCTACCTTTGTGACTTTCTCCTTCTTTTGTCTTTCTGAATCCCAGCTAATGTCTTTAATGTAGGGCCTTCAACAGAAATATAAGGGTAGGGTCAAATGGATTTTTGTTGTTGTTTATTCAATCAGTCTCTTCCTATTTTGTGTGATTTTATGGGCCAGTCCACGCCAGAGCTCCCTGTGGGCCATGGCCACCCCAGCTCCTTCAAAGTCACTTCAAGGATAACATCCATCCATCTTGCCCTTGGTCGACCCCTCTTCCTTTTTCCTTCAATTTTATCATTATGTTCTCCGAGCTTTCCTGTTTTCTCATATGTGGCCAAAGTACTTTATCTTTTCCTCTAATATGCTTCCCTCCAGTGGGTCAGATGGAAACCTCCAGAAAAGAATGGTGTAAAGATTCAATACATAGTTTCAGCACCATTCAATTTTAAGGCTTAAATGCTTTTGGGAACTTTGTAAACTTACTTTCCCAGTTGATCTAATTAGCATGAACAAATATTTGTAGCATAAACTCCTTGAGAAAGGACTAATATAGTGGGAGGAATTATCTCCTGTAATCTCAGCATGGGGCCTGGGAGGTTAAGCTCCTCTCCCCCCTTGAAGCCAAACATGCTAAGGCTCCTGTTATTCTTAACTCTTCTAATGGGAGACTCGGACCTACAATATCAGCCTTTTTATTCTTTGTGCACAGTATGATTTTTCCAGTTTATGTTTTCAAAAGGCATTGCCAGTTCAAAAACCAAAGCAAGAAACAACTAATACATTTTCTTTTAAGAAAAGAATAGCTGCTATTCTTTCCACAGGGCTACTTGCTTATCCTTGCTTCTTTCCAAGCCTTTGGGGGATGTAGTTAAAAGGAGAGAGTTCTCATTTGCATTTATCCATCTGCCTTTGCTTAGAATATGTAGCATTTGTGATGTGTACATCGTTTTGTAGCCAGTAGGCGTTGGTAGAACAGCCTGTTTTAAGGTCAGTGTTGCTGAGAGGAAAAAAAGATGAGTTTTATTCTTGCTATAATAATCTCACTATTTTTCTTGTTTTTTATGGTCTTTAACCTCAATCTTTTGTGCCCATTTAATTTCACTTTTGGAAAAATATGTATTAATATTCTACCCAGTTTATCTGATAATGTTTGTGCTTTTCTGTTTATGTATTCAAACTATCTCTATATTTTATTAATTTTTTTGTTAATAGTACTTCATTGTTGTAAGCCAGACACTATTTTTTCATTATTTTTCAGTCTGTCCATTTAATGTGATAGACCTTATCAAATTTAAAATCAATAGGTCCATATTTTGGTTTTTTTCAGTGGCTGAGTTGACATTGATTTTGAAATTAGCACAGTAAGTCAGAAAGTCATTTAAAATCTTGAGTGTTCCGGGGGAATGGTTTCTTAATACATTATTCTCCTTCCAAATAGCTAGTTGCTTATTTATCATATTAAGTTTCTGGCATCCAAATTTTTGGGTATATGTACACAAAGAGCACAATAAGAAAAGATAAATGGTAGTTTTTGTTTTGTTATCAGCATGCCTATAATGGAGGTCACACCTTTCTATATTAGGGTATACTTCATGGTCAAAACCAAACTCTAGTATCAAGATAACATATTCAGCAATAAATTGTGGTTGAAAATCACCATGAGGGTAGCAATACCTTTCTAAAAATCCTTATATTTAAGAGTGTGTTCTTGCGAAAAAAATCTCTCAACTTAAAATGCTTGCTTAAAAAGCAAACAGTGCAGATAAAGAAAGCAGATAAACTTTTTGCTGGGGGCTATTCACTCCCCCCCCTTTTTTTACATTACTAAACCAAAATCAGTTAATTACAATTTTTTTTCTTCTGAAAATAGACTCCAGACTGTTATATATTTTGTAGGCTTCTTTGAAACTTCTTATGTCTTCTTACCCCCCTTTTCCCCACATGGATGTGGGAGAATATTTCTACTCTTTGAGAATTATATATCTATCTTAGTGTTGTTGCCCAAAAAATCAAAACCTCCAACTCTTCTCTATAATGATTTGTGAGGGCGGAGCCCCCTTTGGCACAATGAGTTAAACCCTTGTGCCACAGGACTGAAGACCAACAGGTTGCAGGTCCGAGTCTGGAGAGAGTGTGGATGAGCTCCCTCTGTCAGCTCCGGCTCCCCATGTGGGGACATGAGGGAAGCCTCCCACAAGGATGGTAAAACATCAAAACGTCCGAGTGTCCCCTGAGCAATGTTCTTGCAGATGGTCAATTCTCTCACACCAGAAGTAACTTGCAGTTTCTTAAGTCGCTCCTGACACGAAAAAAAATTGTGAGGGCAGACTTCTGAATGGGAAGCCCAGTTCTAGACGTGACAGTGAATCTTACAGAATGAAAAGAATGACCAGTTTATTTCAAGTAAATTGAACCATATATTCCAATGAAGTTCAATCCATCCTAAGATCAGGCCTTCTGACATCTTAAATTGGCTGTCCATACTCATGAAAAGGGGGCAGACATGATTCAAGCTTGGTAGGAATAAATAACAGTTATTTGTCATTCATTCTGTACTAATAAATACACCCAAAGTTATATTATATTTGTAATTTAGAAGGGATTATGTCACTCTTTGTGTCATGTAACTGACTTTTAAAGTTGCTTGTATAGTTGCGGGAATATGTGGCCATGTTCTATACGTACATTTTGCCATATGTCAGTGGTTTGTAGCACTCTGTCCTTTCCAATAATGGGGGAAAGTAATTTTTAAATAATGATCAAAGCAATGTGCTACTTTTTTTGGCCCTTGGAATGTTAGTTGCAACAAATTAACATTGAAAAATATGTGTTCTGCTAAACTTCTGACTGACATATGGTTAGATTACATGTATTTTCTGATAAAGTTGTATCACTACCTCACATGCAACATTGCTGTTTGAATGTTCTTTGGATGTCTGCTATTCAGGCACAAACTAGCTTCTTTACTACACATCTATGGATGTGATTTCTGTGGTCCTTTCTGAAGAATGATGTGCTGATGATCTTTCTAGCTGATATGTTGGAATACTCCAGGTTACAAACATTTGGATAATTTGTTTTATTTTGAGAGTTTGCTTGGAACAAAAGCCTCACCTTCAGAATGCAAACTGATTAAAATTTCAGAAGTCTTAAGTCCTAAGAAAATTCTCCACCTTTTTTTAAAAAAATGGTGGCCTAATGCTTAAAAACATGTATCAAGGGAACTGTATACAGTAGATAGGTTGATAATGTTCCCGTCAGTGTGAAATTGAATTCAGAAGTATTTATTTACATTATTCTATGTACCATGACGATGTATTGCAGAGATCAATGATGTAGCATATCGAGGTATTTGTGCACTGTTTGAAATAAAGCAAAATATGTAATAGATTTTGCACTGGGTGACATAGGAAACAAGAGTACTACATTTGATTTTTACGCAGTTCTACTTACCTCATTGGCACAGTTGGTGCTCTCTGGCTGTTATGAAGTTATATTGATTAAATGCCAGCAGGATGTTAGATATTGGGCTGAACACAATGACAAGTTATTGTACTGCACTGCTTATGGTTGAAGTAAGATAGACAGGACAAGGGTGACAAGACAAGCCTTGACCTGATAAACTTTCCTCATTGTCATCATTTTCCAAGCCATTCATGATTTTATACTTTCTTGTCATATCCACTTACTCAAGAATTTCAATTTAATCACACTTGTTTTTCATTGTGTTTCATCACCCTTTCTGGTTAGCTTTTATTCTTGTTAAACCCTATATGAATAAGAAACTCTGGGACTTAATTATATGTATCACCAAACTACGTAACACAAATTTATGTTAATTTACAGGTAGCCACACTATCATTTTCAAGTGCACAATCACCCCTGTATCATCAGAACCAATATAAACAGTTACACATACCCATTATTTCACTTATTCAGTTCTTCACTTGGGACCTCCAATCCAAATGACATCATTTTCTCAGTACCTTCATGGTTGTAGCACCCATGGGTCCGTTCGTGCCACTGGGGGGGGGGGCGATGCGCCGGGGGTCCCGTTGGCATTGGGACCCGCACAGGCTGGAAGGGACTCGGAGGATGAGTTGGAAGGCCCAGAGCAAGATTGGTCAGCCATACCTTTGCCCGGTTCACCTGTAGAGAGTTTAGCCTGGGATCTCGAGCGGGAGCATTCTCCCGGGAAGGAGCGGACCAGGTGGAGATGGGAGGCAGCGAAGCAGATAGCGGAGATAGTTATGAATTCCCAAACGGTCGAGGTTCCCAAGAGCTGGCCGGGCAGCAGATGGAGGCTAGCGGCTGGGAAACTCCGGGGGAGGCTGCTTCTCAGGAAGATAGCGATTCTGGACTGCCAGAACGGGGCCGTTCTCATAACAGGCGCAGGGACATAGAGGAGGGCAGGAGGAGCTGGCATCTGTCCCTAGACCGTCGCCGTTCGGAAAGTAGAGACTGGAGACGCCGGGCCTAGATCGTCGGGGTTCCAGGCCGAGGATTAAGAACGGCCCCATGGAACTGATCGTCAGTTCTCCGGCCACATCTGATCTGAAGGGCGTTGAAGCGGAGTTGATCTTGGAGCCTAGTTTGGCTCGCCTTGAACCAAGACCTTGCCTTGTATGGGATTCGCATTGGTGCGGATCCCTTGCTACGTTCCGGAGTGAATCCGGAGCCTTGCCAAGCTTTTTACCACGTTTGCCTTTGAATCTACCTTTTGGAACTTTGCTTACTTTACTGAACTGCAGCTTCGTGCTGATTGCTTTATTCTATGAACTTTATTAAGTGAATTGCTTTTTGGACTTGTTTTTATTCAATAAACATAGTTAGCCTTTGCTACGTCTCCGTGTGTGTGTTAAAGGGGCAGTTCTAAGTCGGCGATTGTGACAGTTGGCCGGAGAACTCCTCGAACCCCTTTTCGCACCACAGGACGTACCAGGAACCGCCGGCAGCGCACTCCAGGCTCCCATCGTCCCCACTGTCGCCATGGCAAACCTGACGGATCAGCAGGTGGTGGCGTTGCAGCAGGAGGTGGCGGAGTTGCGGACCCGAGCGGGGCGGCACCCGTCGGTGAATGCCCCGGCACGTTTCAATGGACATCCGGCGGCGGTGGAAGTTTTTATTGCCCAGGTCAGGATGTACCTGGAGCTGCGGCTCAACGAGTTTGCCACCCCAGAGCCCAGGTGGGGTTCGTGTTCAACTGCATGGAGGGATGGCAGCGACTTGGGCAACTTCCTCATCAATGCAGCGTCTCCTCATGTGGGCACTTTGGACACTTTTCTGGCGGCGATCCGGGCGACCTGGGGACCTCCAGTCAACGAGGACCTGGCGGAACGGGATTTGGCACGGCTGACCATGAAGGACATGTCTTTGGCTCAGTACATTTCCGTTTCGAGTTTTGGCCAGCCAGACCAAGTGGGAAGTGGCGGCCTTACGCTATACGTATCTAGCGGGACTCTCGTTCGAGCTTCAGCAACAGATGCTACAGTTGCCCCCGGCCGGCCGACCTGGAGGAGGCCATTGCTCTGAGTCTGCGGGCGGAG